>VZTY01031368.1:107130-288984 GCA_013400935.1 Turnix velox
GGGGGGCCTGCTGGCCCCCCGGCTGGTTAGGCAGGGGGAGGGGGATGGACTTGTGTTTCCATTTTTTGCTTAAAAGCTCTCTGGGGTTGGCTTGAAGTCAGATTTCACAAGACTTTGATCGAGGTCTTCAATGAAAGATGCAGGAGGACAACAGGATGGATTCCCAAGAGTTGCTTTGGTGGTTTGTTTCTCTGTAGTGTCTTTTTTTTTGTATTTGCTCTTTGCTGACCAGAAGGTTACCCAAAGTTTGAGGAGACTACAAATGAAAATCATCCAACCTACCAAGTAGCAGATGTAAGCCCTACCTTGAGAATTCGGCTGTGGTTTCCCTCCTGCCCTGTTCCTCTCTTGGAAGCAGCCATATTTTGCAGCTTTCAGGGTAGGTATTTGCACACTTTATGACCGTTTATCTGCAAAGATTGTGTATCTCACACAGAAATATGTGATCTTTGAGCAGAAGTATTTAGACAAAAAAACCTCAACAATAGATTTGAAGTCCTTTAAAAATTCTATGCATTTAGCATCAAACTTGCATTGCTTCAGTGCTACTAAACCTTTTTTCCTGTTTTCATCAGCTGTGAGTAGAATGTAAGTTCAACACTGTTTGTTTCTAACTCATTTTAAGTATGTTAAATTATTTGCATTTAAAGCCTTGATCTTTGTTCTAAAGACCTTAAGAGTGCCAAGAAAAGCAGAACTTCTTGTCATTTGGTTTCACCCACATGCATTAGTAACATTCCATTTCTAGAAAGTAATTCTGATTCAGTGTCCTTTAATTGAAGAAAAAGGCAGTTTCTTCTGTAATTTCCATCACTTGCTATTTGTGAATTAAGGGTTTTGACAGCCTACTATAAATGGTTGGAGATTACTGGTCATTTTCAAAAACAATCTGTCCTTGAAATGCCTTATTTTTGCATTTTTATAGTTTCAAGGATGATGATGAGTGTTATAGGAAAGGAGTTAATAATCTGTCAGATATATTATACAGCTTTAGAGTGAACTGTAGCATGACCTACTCCATGAAGCCTACGTAGACTGAGGCTTTTTGGTTCTTGAAGAAAAATTTACATCAGAAAATAACATCTAGATGATAAAAAAGCCTTGTATAAATCTTTTACCTAAGCTTTTTAATGTTTGCTTAATATTTTTATGATTTTTTGCTTAAATAGTTTTGATTCCTGTTTTCATGCATCTGGGAATCTCTGAGGAGCAGCTTTTAGGACTTCCAGGATCCTCTAGTGAAGGGTTTTGACTCTTCAGTATCTTCTCAAAAAGCTGTCATGGAAGAGCATTAGTTGCTGACAAAGTCAAGGAAAAAGGAGACACCTAAGGAATATTTAACTTATTTTTAACTTCTTGTGGTCTCACTTTCCCAGTTCTTCAGCTTTTAAAATTCCAAATCTGACTTTCTAATATAAAACAAAAGGAAATTACTTGAGAAATCCCTATTAACTATATAAGTAGGTAATAAAGGGTAAAGCCTTAGTAAAGCAAAGTGAAGCACGTTTATTTTTCTTTAGTTGGCCACCCTTTACATCTGCTTTTGTGATTTAAAATTTGCATGCATGCAAAAGGAATGAGGAGCAAACAAAATAATTCCAGATCCACAGGCTTCATCCCAGTAAAGATTATGATGCTACAAATAAAAAAGAACAAAGATCTGGTTAGATGTGGGCACAGGTTACAAAACAATTGATGTATACTCCTAAGCAAGTTTACTTTTGTAGGTCACAGGGGAAATGGGATCTTAAAAGTGTAAAAAAAAAATCTAAGTGAGGCACACACCTCTAGCCTTCAATGGAGGAAAATGAAAGGGGAGCCCCAGCAAATTGTGTGAATTGCATAGGAATTGGGCATTTTGTAGTGGCTTTCCAATGACTAGCACAGTCTTTAGTGCTACTTGTGGTTAGTCTTCCTCTGCTTCCCTTGGCAGTGTTCACAGGCACAGTGCAGTTCCACCTCAGAAGGAGCCATGCTGAGATGGGATGATCTGATTTGCTATTTTCATTGAATCAGGTTCTGGAAATTGAACTAAATTATTTTTCTTCACTTCACCCACATTCTTTTCTTGCTCTTTTTCCTCTTTCTTTCATTGGCAACATCACACCAAATAGAACATCTTTTTGAAAAGATTATTCTGGAAGTACTGAAATTGCTCTATCTTGCCTCTTTTTTTTCAATTTCAAACTTTGGGTGTAAAAGGCTTCAAAGTACAAGAGAGAATTATGTCTGAAGATGCCTTCTCTCCTAGAGAACATCCAATTTCTGAAGAATATATGCTATTCACCACTGATCTCTTGCAACTGCCATAACTAGTTCTTATGTTCTGTTAATCTTCTATTAATGAATGATGAAGTAATGAATTTTGAAAGCTTCTAAGAAACTATAATTTTAATATTTTCCTGGTATGATAGAACCATAAGTCTCAGAAAAATCTGGTGTTTCATTATGTGTCCTTGAAGTTCAATCTGTTACTTGAAAAGTTTCTTCTCTCTTTTGTTGTGGATGAAACATCTAAAGCTGTTTAATTATTTTAAATTTGGTGAAGATAGATAATGGAGACAACCTATAAATTTCACATATAATCTCAGTATTTTACATTGTCTAATGCCCAGGAAATTCAGTGTGAGTGGAGATGTCATAATATACCCTGGAAAAACTATTTTTTTGGTTACTGGAGTTACCTCTAAGATCTTATGATGCTTGTAAATCTTGATAATGATCACCTGAGAGACATTATTAGTGGATCCCAGATCATGAATTTTACAAACCCACTCATCATTTAGCTGCTTTGCTGTATAGCTTCAAGATTTGAAAGTGGAGGAATGAACTGCATGAAGTGACTAAAGACAGCTAATTAAAAGATCATCAAACTCCCTAAAACAAGTAAAAAAATCATTACAAGCTAGGAGGTTGAAGGAAGTTTAAATTTCTCATGAATTCTCTTTATACAGCATAAAAAGCAACAATTATTTGGCCTGGGGGGGAAAAGTGGGGGAGTAAGAAAGGTTTTAAAAAACAGATGGTAACAGTGCTTTGGGGCATTTGATAAATTTAATACAACTGGGAATCAAGTTTACTAGATCTGTGGATTCCTGCATCTAGCTTTTCTGGTGATTGACAGTCACATTGATGAAAAACCTTCATGACTCATGCATGATTGATGGCCAGCTGTCAGGAGAAAATAAAACATAGCTTTTCTGGAGTCGCATAACAAAGTAAAAATTTATTTTTGTTTCATTGCCATTAATTTCAGTCAGTGATGCTCTTTGTTTCCCTGTTACAAAGACAGAAACAGACTTGTCAAGTCTGAAATCCAAGTCCAAGCCCCATGTTCTCTGTATGGGGCTCTTATTTGCAATTGGAAGGTTGATAATTCAGACCAAACTAGAATGAAGATTGGAGGAACAAATGAAAAAATAGAGAATCAAGCTTCTAAACAATAAAATCTTGTGGGTAAGAGAGCCCAGTGTTCACAGTGAGTGGGGTGCAGTCTGTCTGCTCAAATCAGCACTAACTTGAAACTGGTACCACCTGTGATTCCATCAAGTCCCAGCTCTGTTTCTACCCTGCAGTCTGGGAAAATAAAAATACACAGGGTTTCAGGAATGGGGTGATTTTGGGCACCTTTGTGTCCTGCAGATCCTGCCAGAGACTTCCTAGTGATTCTTCAATTAAAAATTGTGTTAAGCTTTGGTATTCTCCTTCCTGACTCTGTCAGCCCCATGGATAGAGGAATGTCAGTACTTTTGACAGATTTAATCATCAGGAGAAGATAAGTGAAGACTGGGAGGATGCTGGGGAGGAAACGTAGTCCTTAAGATTTGACACATCTCTTATTTTACTTGATTAATTTTGTGCCAGCGTGAATGAGGTTTTAAATGAAAGTTTGCAAGATGTTTTTGTCTTTGTAGGGCTTATTTTTCCCTTGCTGAATAATTTGGAACACCTGCTTTGAATTTCATGCAAAAGTCACATAACTTCACATTATTCAGACAGATGGATTAATTAGGGCCTGAGTTATAGTGCATTAATCTATTTTGGATAAATCTTTAAATGGTGTGATGGGGAAATTCAATTAAAAGAAGATTTATCCAGTTTCAGTAGTAAGTCTAGATAACTATGGAGCTACAGAGCTCATGAGAATTGAAGGATTTTGTGCCTGGAAAACAGGTATAGATGGATGGTTAATGGACATCTGTTCTTCTGCATTAATGCTTGTCAAACAATTCAAGTTCCCCAGCTGGAATTGAAAATAAGAGTAGATTCTGGGGTGTGGTTTTGGATTGCACCCAAGTGGCTTCAGGCATTAGTTATTTTAAACATTGTATGAGAAGCTCAGGTTTGTGATCACCACCACAGCAGATCCTGGACCCTAATGAGATGCACCCCAGAGTCCTGATGGAATGGGCTGGTGTAGCTGCCAAGTCTACATGGGATTTGAAAAGTCATGGCAGTCAAGGACTGGATAAAGGAAAACATTTGCCCATGTTTCTAAATGTGCAAAAATAAGAACCCTGGGGACTGAAACATGGCAGCCTCACCTCTGTACCTGAAAATATTGTGGAACAGGTTGTCCTGGAAGCCATGCTAAGGCATATGGTAGACAGGGAGGTGATTTGGGACAGTGAGCATGGCTTGACTGTCCTACCTGAGCAACATGGTGGCCTTTTATGATGGAGTCACCATCTCAGTGGACAAAGAAAAGCTGTGGATCAATAGAGAGATGCCCATATCCATATAGGCTGGGGAATGAAGGGATTGAGAGCAGTTCTGCTGAGAAGGATTGAAGAATACTGGAGTCAGAGATAAAGTTTCTCTGTGGCACTTATTTACTATAAAGACTTTGTGAGTCACTGACTAGTTTCCTCCTTTCAGTTGGGAATGGTCAACTCGTATTTCAAATAAATCTTTCATCTTTTTTCTCCACTTCACTTGTCTTGATAATCTTGCATCCTTTATTTATAGGTATGCTGAACAGTAAATAAAGAAAACATGCTTTGTACTACAAAGAAGACAAGAAAAATAAAGAGGAAATCTGCAGTGTGGGTAAGTTCATGATTTTTGGAGCAAACTTAGTTTTGATTTCATCTGTAAGGGGAAAAAATATACAGACAAAACCAAGTTTATGGAAGCAGATAACAGAATTTATGCATTGGAAGTTTGAAAATGTATAACAAATACTTTTTTTCTGAGTTTTCAGTCCTGTTCCTTCATATAGAAAAGACCTGGATACTACTTATTTATAGACTTTAAAGAAAAATATAAATCTCTAAAAAATGAAGACTTGAAAGAAGGGAGTGGGAAAACAGTCCCTAAAATGTATTTATGAATGCAAAAAAAGGTAAAAATGAGTTTGTAATTTACTGCAGCTCAGAGGCAGCAATAACTAATACACTGGAAATTTACCCATTTTATGCATCTATTTTGCTTGCTTTACTACTTTGCTGTTCATAAAAAGAGCATTTATTTCAGCAACTGTCATGTCACTTGGCATTTATGTGATCTCTGAGCTATGTGTGAAAATGCACACTTTTTCCTCTTCCAGTTTGTATTGAAAGGTTATTTATTTTGCAAATTGATATCAAGGTGATTTGTTCTCCTGTCTAACTAGTTTTACTCTCCTACTTTTATCATGTTCATTCTTATCACTTGTGAATCAGTCATAAATAATTTAGTTTTGTTTTGCAAATCCTGGTTCTCACTTATTGTTCTTGTATTGCACCTGCTGTGTCCCACTGTCTTCATTCCACCCAGCTATTACCTGGCAGTTTGAAAGGCAAACATTTATATTCTTTTGTTTTCTTACTCTTATGATGCCTTTATGAGACACTTTGGATTTTCCACTATGTTTTGCTCAGTTTGTCAATTTACTCCCTTGGTTCCCTCATTACTGTTTATAAATATGTAAAGGCTGGGTGTCAGGAGGATGGAGCCAGGCTCTTCTCAGTGACCTCCAGTGATGGGACAAGGGCTGCAAGCTGGAACACAGGGGGTTCCATAGAAATATGAGAAAAAAGTGAAATTGTTTATATGCTCTTTAGTTGGTGTCAGCATGAATGGCTTTGCTTCTTTAAGAATCTTGGCACAGAATGGGTGTTGTTTATTTCTAGTCACAAACTTTACCTTTGACAAGGCCATGTTGCTACTTCTTGGTCTAACACTGATCCCAGAGTAAGTGTCTGCTGAATGGCTATTGATGAGAAAATCTCATCTCTTGCCTTGGCAGTTTCAGTATATTTAGAAGCTGAGAACCCAGATGTGAGTTCTTGTTGTGCTTGTTTATGATCAGCACAATGCACAGGGCCACTCAGTTCCCTAAAATATTCAAGGCTTTTGCCTTGCTTGAGATAATTTACCTGCAGTGTCTTTCCTGTGCTCCACATTTTGTCCTGACACTCTCTAGAATTTATAGGGAAGGAGTGATGCTGGAATGAGACCTGATTTTGTGAAAATGTGTCAGAATTACTACCTCCCAAGCATCACTTGTGAGACAGAGAGCTGGCTGCTTCAGTGAGGAGAGCTCACCTGTGGCACAGGAATTTTTACTGCTTGGTTTCTATGCCCATGAAAAGCCTTTTGCATTCACTTGTAGAGCTGTCAGAGGTCTGCAAATCTAACAGCAACTGCACAACCTTCTGTGCTGTAAAGACAGCCTGGCCCAGAAATAATAAGTGAAGAGCTATAGCAAATTCTCAGAGAGATGTGCTCATTTGAGAAACATTCATAAAAGCTGTTTCTATTTACACACAGCAGACCCTCTCATCCTGAAGGAGATCTCAAGCACAGGTATCATCCTCAGATAATCAATCATGCTTGCTTTACATGTAATGCTATTTTTGGTGCATCTTCTTGCAGACACACTATTGCAGACAGTGCTGCCAATTAGTATTTTCCCTTGCCTCAGAATTTAGAGGAAAAAACCAGAGTGCTGCAGACAAAGCCATAAAAGCACAGACTTTACTAGTTCTGGATATTGCTTTATGAAGTCTGGTATTCTGCATCCAGCAGTAGCTAATGCCTCCTGCTTCAGAGGAAAGGCAAACCCCACAATTTGTGCAAAGCCATAAAATAGGGGAAATACTCCTTGCAGAGCCTATTCCCTGAAGCATGAGATTTGATTATATGTTTGTTTCTTGGGGAGAAGAGCTGTGAGTATTTAAGCTTTTCAGGCTGGAGATCATGTATTAGATTAACCTGGAAGAATCTGAGGCCTGTGTAGAACAGATTGTGGAATTCCCTTGGCAGAAATGAGCAAAGCAGCCATTACTAACATGCTGTCATATTGCTAACTTGGAGCCGAGTGACAAATTCATAGGAAATTCTGCTTCTATTTCTGCTCCTCAGCTATCAGTGAGAAGCTTGTGATTTCTTCTGGGTGTAAGTAGCAACCTTATTTCCCACATAGTTTCTAAGTTGGTGCAGTGTTTGCAAACAGTATAATCTGGCATGAGTAGCTGGGACTGAAAAGCTGGGTCACATCGTGCTGTTTGCATCTCTACCTGTAGGCTGCAGGCGAGGGCTGCAAACTTTCAGAGCTAATGTAGAGTAGCTCTCTTGGCTTCTGGATATAGCTTGTACCCCATTTTGACCTACAACAGGAACTTTCAGACTGAGTGCCATTCTTTCTTCATCTCGGATGCATTGATGTATTGACTTGTTCTCAGGCATCATCTCCAAACCATTTCAGTCCACCACTGCAGGTCCTACTGGGTAAATCCTCCCTGCACAGAAAGAGGTGGTGGGATAGGATTGAGAGATGTCCAATTCTAGGGATGGCAATGGTAGGTAGACCTGGCTTCTCACCTACCAATGATGATCCTTCACCTACTGTCTTGTATTTCTCTGTTGGCCATTGGATTGTTGTTGGAATGTGTCACTATCACCTGCCCCACTCCACTCACCTCTCAGATACAGTGGTCAGAGAGGTCATAGCCTTCTAGGATATCCATTATGCATTTTAGTAAATTGAAATAACTTAGAAAGAATCCCATATCTCAGTCTCACTTGGAAAAAACAATCAATATTTCTGATTTTAGGGGTATTGCACACTGAGAGAGAAAATAATAAGTGGAAATGTATTATTTCTAAGTCATAAATCATGTTATTTCCTCTCTTCCGTTTGCTACAATTTTTTTGGCATCACATGACTGGCTTGTTCATCAGCCAGTTGTTTATGTGCTTGCAAAGACTGAAAAACCTTGTGTATGTATTGATTTGGATCAAAGTTCATATACAAAAGAGTGTTACAAAACTGAGTTAATAAAAAAGCTGTTCTGCAAAAAGTAATTTTTTTGCTCTCTGTAGCAGTGTAATTTAATACCAAAGATATCCTCCCAAATTCAAATTGTGGCAGAAAGCCAAATTTTTTACAGGTGATTCCTGCTTTCCCAAAAGCATGTCAGCTTGCATTTCTCAAAGGCTAAACCCTCCATTTTAGTGCTAAGTGATGACTTGTATCAATTTGTAAGATAAAGTACATTCAGGTTTGTTTTCAGACATTGAATCCCTGGTGAAGATTATTCTCTATATCCTTTAGTTTCCTCTTTTCAGACATCTTACCTCCCAAATTTGTGTTATTTTATGAGCAAAGATAAAAACAGATTGCCATAGAAACATTTTGTTGTTAACATGAAACATAATTCAGCCTAAAAAAAGCCTCCATCCCACTGCAGCACTAACAGCCCAAATACCATAGCAGGCAGAACTCAAAAGGGCAGAGTGACTTTCATGATGCTGTTCTTGCTACTCTTAAGATCCTAAAAAATGCCTCATCTTAAAAAATTAAAAGGATTTTAACAATATTATTAACAGAACTATTAGACATGCTTTCACACCACTGAAACAGTCACATTAATTTTCTGAATGTGGAAGTTTTTAGTTTCCTTGGAGCCAGAGTGGGAAGTGGATGGGAATCTCCTCCCAGGCTGACATTTTCCTACCTCCTTTGTGCAGGAGGATTGCTAGCCAGCTTGCAGTTTGAAATTGCAGAAGATGGGGAATATTTCCCAGTGCAGCTGGATCACCTAAATCTTTCTTAAATTTGTAGGAATCACTGAGGGTTGTCAGATAACAAATTCCATCTTCTAGATCACTGTTTTGATCTTGTCCTTGTCTGCTTTTCCAGACATCCAGTGGAATTCATGTTAGGCCCTTAGATCACATTTTGAGGTCTCCTTTAAAACACCTCCTTTTTAATCTAAAATGTTTTAAGCCTTAATTCCTCCTTTGCTTGTTTCTTTCAGTTCTTTTCTTTAACCACACTGTGATTCCTCCCAAATTTGAACAACTCAAGTCAGCAACTTTACAGGAGTGACATTGATGGATTTTTCACATGCATGATTCTTGGAATTCAGGTGTGCCTTTCACGTGAGATCTTTTGGTACTGCAGCCCTGAAATTATAAAGAATAGTTGTATTGTTTTAATCTGTAACATAAAAGAATCACTGCATTGCCTTCATGCCTATTTAGATAGTTGGATTTACTAGTCCTGCCCTGAAATCCTTTATATCATTGCCATAGTTCATTCTTCTCAGGCTTTCTATGTTATAAACCATTTGTGATTAAATACTTACTGAAAATACAAAGCATTAAAAGGTAAAGGAATGCAAGATTAAAACAAACTTCATGTAGTGTCAGAAAATAATTCGTAATATGTAAAGAAAATTCTTATTCTCATGGTGTCTTAGTCTCATGGGATACCATGCAGATGTAAAGTAACACTGTTTGGCTGTCAGGATGCCTTTTAATCACTTAGTATTGGAATACATAGAGATTTCATGCATTAGCTTCTTCATTCATTAAAATAATATGGAATAAGGGATCTCAGCTCATGGGAAAGCATTTGCATGGGATGGGAGAGATGTGAGAGAGGATCAAGCTCACCCATTCTCAGTGCGTCTGTGCTAACAGTTCAGATGTAGTACAGGTGGATTTATATTGTGAATTCCTCTACACTTTGCACTTGATAGATGATAGATAGATGATGACTTTTTGCAGTACTGGCATGCAAAAACTGAGTTCTTTCTCTGAGCTAGAAATGAGAAACTGAAAATTTCTGTCATGAAAATCCTTAAGTAGTTGGATTTTTTTTCTAGCTGGTTTCAGCTATATAACTTTTCAAATCAAATTCATAGTATCAGTATAGGTGAAAGGGAGCAATTGCTGACAGGAAAAGTTTAAGCTGGTCTTGCCACCAAAATCCTTCCTCTTGGAAAACAGTAACTTTTGAAGTACTTCTTCCTCTCCCCTCAATTTGTTGTCCTTTTCATCATAACCGCTAAATATTAGATAGCGAATATCAAGGCAAATTTCTCTCTCCAAGGAACCAGTTTTTCATTGTGGTATTAATGTACTCTGGCACAGAAACATGATTCATCAAAATCTCACTTTAATTTGTTGAATTGTAATTGGGAACTGAAGAAGCAGAGCACAGGAAGCACTTTGAAAAGATGTAATCTGAGTGTATTGGTGTCTCCAGTCACTAGCTGGGATATTGCCAGCTTGTGCTTCTAGAGAAGAGAAAGTGCTAATACCAGCCAGGAGTTTTCCTTGGTGCTGATTACTTACCAAGAGGGTAGACAAGAGGCCCGGCTTCTCCTGAGAAAAAAGCCAAAACAGTAGGTGGCTTCCCTGCTCACAATTTCCAAGCCTTATTTCCAGCTCTCTTACTCCACAAAGAAGCCTAATTTCTTCATCCACTTAGCCTGAATGAAAGGTGCAGAACACTTTCCAAAGCTTTAACAAGATCTGTGATTGCCTGGAGATGAAAGCCAAGTCTGAAGGCAGCTGTCAGCACCTTCCCATGCAGAAACCCACCAGCAGCTGGGTAGAAAGAGGGTCTGCCCAGGCACGTGCAGAGGAGGGGGCAGCTTCTTCACCCTGAAACTTTAAAAAAAAACCCATGTTCAGAAGGGTACTAATGGCTAAAGCTACATTAGAGAAGGACAGAGTGTTTAATTTTTGGTTTAAGATAAGCAGAAGTTAGTTTCCATGATTTCTGTATTTGGATTAATGTGCCTTAAGAGGAAATGAAATATCAGAAGATTTTGACCTCTCATAAAAAAGCAGATTGTAATGTATTTATTTTTTTCCAAACAATACATTTTAAAAAGAAATATGTTGCAGGGGACCTTCACTTCTCTAATTATTAGTTGTCAACACCGACATTTTAAAAATAGCCATTTATCAACCAGATGCTTATTTTTCTTGAGCAATATGTTATGGGGTCAAATTTGGAAATTCAACCCTTTCCAGAAAAACATATGGCATATATTCACTTCCTACTGCTATGGGTGGTTGGGCTGTGTGCTTACAGCAGAGCATATGCTCAAGAATTTTCCCTAATGAATGTGTACAGGACTACACTTGCACAATGTATTGATTTTGAGTTCATGTAAAAATGAGTTGTGTTGTATTAATGTCATTATTAGCTGAAATAAACCTCATGCTACCTTATAAATGTATCTTAATTTATTGTAATGAAAAACATTTCAGGCAGAGCTTACAAAAACAACCACATCACAAAACATTCTGAGCAAATATGTAGAAAGGAGCCTTTTCTGTGCTATGGTAAATATTGTATTTTAAATTGCATCCAACTGCCAGGATAAGCCATAGCAGAATGAGTGACTGGAGCATGCGATTCACACTGACCAACACCTCTCCTTTCAAAACCTGATGTCAGTCTCTAGATGATCTTGAACCTTTCCTGGTTGTGTCCATGCAGCCCTTGTGCTACTCAGCCAACTCTCCTGCACTTGTCAATACCAATTCCATTTGCTCCTCTCAGTTTCTAGTCAAGAAACAGAAGAGATGGTGCCCTCAGTACCCAGTGAGTGCAATGTTGAGTTAATTCTGACTTAGGGACATCTTACTCTTCTTTTTTTTGCTGTTGTACAAAATGCCTAGAGAAAATTTAGGACAATGATGAAGCAGTATTGTGTTTTTCCTGGGAGGAATAAATTACAAAAACACTTTTGTTAATGCACATTGAGGCATTAAAATATTTTGTAAAACAACTCACCTGCAAAGATGAGGGGAGGAATGTTATTAACACCTTATGTGAGTCACATACAAGCAATAGAACAGAAATTAATTTTGCCCAAGTAAATATTGCCACCACCTCCTTTGCAGTAATGAGTAGTTAAGTCTATTAGGCCAACCTCAAAAAATCTGCCCAGAAATGTAGAGTGTTAAGATGAAAATTCATGTGACTCATACTATTTATTATTCACAGCAATCATCTAGCCTATTCCTTCTCCCACTGCCTCAGATATATATATATGGGGTCTAATTAAAAGCCCTTAAAACCAGAGACAGAGAGTCAGTAGTACAGCTAGAAATGAAACCCCAGAAAGACCAAAGCAAGAACCAATTTTCTGGTACTACCCAACCATCTGCTGACATTTCCTTTCTTTCCCTGTTGTATAGAGAGGTGCAGCAGAGCAGCCAAAAGGTGAAATACAGACACAGGTGAATTACAGGACAGTAGAGTGTTTGACTTGAGTGTGAAGTAGGTGTAGCAATAGGTACAACAAGGCTTTGTGTGCTTCAGTGTTGTGAACTAACATTAAACTTCTTTCATCTAAATCTCTCCAGAAGTTCAGAAATTGAGAACATTCTTTCAATAATCCATCCATAAAATATGCTAATAAACTAATTCAATGTAAAAAAAAAAAGCCATTTATACCAGAAGTCTTGGTATAAAAATTCCAGATCAGCTCTATCCATTGCAATTCCTTATTATGTCTGCCTTGTTGATTTAAACCTTTTGATCAAGTGGGAGAATAAATCCTATAACAGGGAGATGCTATACCATAGAGGAAATAAATCTGAGTAACATGGCAAAAATGAAAAAAATCCTTACAGACTGAATTACTGGGGTTGAATTCCAAAACATTAGGATAATGAATACGATCTTAGCCTACAGTATTAGTTGGGATAAGCCAAATATAATATGGGTGATACTTATGGTATGCTAAAGGTAATCTATGTGCTTGTGAGAGGAAAACCCCACCAATAGCAGGAAATTACATTTATATTATGCATGGACTGATCCCAATGGAGTGTGCCTCAGTGAATAATTTTAGGCATCATAAACAATGTTTTCTTGGAGCAATTATTTCACAAAGCAACCAAAGAAAAGCTGTTCTTGTTTGAATTGTGAGCAACAGATAGAATAATGTTCAAGGCATGATCAGAAAAAGTTTCTCTAATGTTAGTATAAGAATATACTCCAAAAGCCATTTAGAAAGAGAAAAAGAAAAGATTTGTTTAAAAGGGACTTAAGAAGAGTGTGGAAAAGGATGAAATTCTCATAGAGGCATAAAGGCTTTTTCAGACATCACAGTGGAAGTGCTGAATAGATAAATATTGCTTATCAAAGAAAAGATTCTCAAAGGACCACACAACATCAAAATGATAAACAAAATTCTAGCATCATTAAGCACAGAGGCTGTTAGAAATAAAAGGCACACTTCAGAAAAGAAAAGACAAATCCAAATGAGAAAATTAGAAAGGAGCATAAATACTCTCTCGCTGAATGTAAGCCCCAAAATGATTTTGCAGTGGATCTTGATAAAAACGTTAACAAAAGCTAAAAAGTTTCTTTAAAACAACAAATGTAGGAGTTTTTACAGCTTGTGCTGCTGATTGCTCGTTGAAGTATAAAGAAACACAAGAATAAGGTCATTGCAAAAAGGGTAACTGAATCCCTTGTGCCAGTGTTGGCTCCAAAGGAGCTGAAGGGAGGTTCCTGCATTGCAATTCATCTTCACACAGCCTGGTTTTAAGGAATTGTTTCTAATGGTTTCAGTAGAATAAAGTGCAGGCTGATAAAATGTTTGATAAACTGCAGCGCCAGATGGTTCTTCCCAAAGAGTTCTAAGGCAACTTAAATAAGAATTTTACATTTAATTAATTACAGTATACCTGGCTATTGAGGAATAGTGCTGGGACATATAAGATCCTTGGTTATTCTTTCTTTTCTCTTTCAGAAGTACACTTCTGAATCTCTATAAGATCTATTTCCACCCTGGAACATTTTTCCAGAGCTAAAACAAATTGTAGCAGAAAACAGAGAGAATAGAAAAGCACAGAGAAATTATCTAATTTAGGACCTGTTGAGTTGTTTTGTTTTCCTTTTTTTTTCTAAAGATATGTCACTTATTCATGAATCTTAGCATTATCTGAGGTAAGGAATTAGTTATAAGAGGATAAACTATGGAAGTGTGGAATTAAGATAATCTTTTCACTCACCAAGAACTTACAGTTTTGTAAATGGGAAATATGTCTGACCTCAGAAAGGAGCTGAACTATAAACAAAAGTGCACTAAAAATAAATGTCCAGATTGCATCCAGATTGAATCTTTGTATCAGGGTCATTTGATACAAAGATTTGTTTAAAAGGGACTTAAGAAGAGTGTGGAAAAGGATGAAATTCTCATAGAGGCATAAAGGCTTTTTCAGACATCACAGTGGAAGTGCTGAATAGATAAATATTGCTGCATGGTCAGCCAACATACCAGGGAATTTTTATTGTGTCTCTGGTCAGAGAATGTTTTATCTGGCCATGTGTTTTAATATTCTTACCCTACTGTTCCTGGTGTGATTGTACAATGGTACTATCTTTTGTCTTGATAGACTGTATTTTAAGAAATCACTTTCATGATATTAGGAGTAATTGTGATATTCCTGCCTATAACAATTACCCATGATGAATATCTATTAAAGATGCCTTTTAAGTTATGATCCAGTTTGTATAATTTTTTATGTGAAGTTCTATCTATTCTCAGGTCGAGGTGTTCCTTAATTATTTACATTTAATGTGCAGATTATTCATCAATGTCATTTTTTTCTCCTGCTCCCTGTCACCTCAATTTGATCTCAGAAAATGAATTTGTGGCATTTAGACTCCACCAAAAGGTAGTAGAGTGTGAAACCTGGACAAGTATCTTTCAGGAAATTTCTTTCATTCTTTTGATTTCTGTTGTTTTAATGAACCACTTTAGCAAGTCCAGTTGTCTAGGGGTTTTTTTGTATTCCAATTGACCTTATAACACTGTTTTCTTTTACAGGCACTTTCAGCTGAGCATTTTCACTGTATGAAAGGCATGCAATTTTATTTTTTGCATTTTCAGTTTGTAAATTAATTTAGAAGAAATTCAAAAGGTGTGATGTGGACTTTGCAGCATTCTACTTTAAATACAAAATATTCTATTCATATCCTGCTTTTTGCATAGGTCTGTTGTATGAGGTAGATTTATATCCCTCAGTTCCTTGAGTGTTTTGTAGAGCACTTAAATTACATGCTAAAATTTCTTCTTGTATGCAGGGCTTTGGTAATAAGATGATTTTCAGCTCTTTTGAATGGAGAATAATAAAAGATACAAAACAGCAAATAATAAATACAGAATGAAATAATTAAAACCCAACTTGAAATATAATAACATGCATTTGAAAAAAATTTGTAGTAATGCATGTATTTTAGGAGAGAGGAGGATGTGTTAACAGATACCTTAAAAAATAGGTGTATCTGTCAGATGCAGCAGTTGCAGTATTCCCTGTAGATAGTTTGCTCAAGTCTGCTTTAATACATGCAGGAGTGTATCCTGCCTAAAAACATTGTTGATTCCAATCATATTCAGGGTGATCATTTTAACTATCAAACCTGAGCATGAGAAAATTGTAAATTGCAAATAAAGGTAAATTAGTACTGAGAAGATAATGCAATTACTATTATGGATGGTAGGAGGTGGCTGTATCTGTTATATTTCTGTCACATTAATGAGGCTAGAAAAGCAAATTAAGTAACTGCTCAGTCCTGGTAAATATAAAAACTAACAACACCATAAGGGAAAACAGCAGCGAAACCTTGCAATAAGCACATCTTTGATTTTGCAAAATCTGGGTTCCTTCAGGAATGGTTGAAATGTAATAGATAGATGAAAAATTAGGTCCTAAAATTTGAGGCTGGTGACTCACAGAAAGGAATGAGTTTGGCTTGGATGAGCTGGTAGGTCTGATATCTTTGTGGCTATCATTAGGCTTTTTGTTACTTTTAAAAATGCGCCTCACCCATTTGCAGGCAGACTTCAATTTCTGTTAAAAATACTTAAATTTCTGTTAAAACTCTTAAATCTTCTGTAAAATCTCTTTATTTTTGCAAAAAAAATTCATAGGCTAATGTATTAAAATGAATCATTGCACTGATGAGGGTTTCTCATAGAGCAACAGGCTTTAAATAGTGGTAGTGCAAGTGCTTCTACATGAAGAGTAGATCCACTGGTGTGAAAACTCCCTAGAGAAGGGACGAGCCAGAGCATTGCTGGATGCTAAATCATCCTCTGCTCACTTATTAGGAGTATTCTACACTGCAAAATTTGAACTTCCTACAATACCAGCAGGAGGCTGCATTGCTTGAAAGCTGGATTTGTGACCTTTTAAATACACCAGACTGACTTGAGGAAGGACTAGAAAGAGGCTGTTGCTTCACAGATGAGAACAAGGAAAGCTCTATGGGAGATGAATACCCTGTATCTGTGAATCTGAATTTTGAAAAACTGATTTAGCATTGAGTAATGGTAAATACACATGGCAGGCTGCAAGGCAAGATACTCTGGGAATTGGACATCAAAACATGTAACATCAAATTTCCTAAGCAAAGGTGTTAGAATGGGTATTTTTATGTTGAGATCTTTATGTAGTGTGCTTTCCAGCAACAGTCAGTGCTTGGTTCATAGCCATGAAGGTTTTATGGAATTAGCAGAAGTCAAATGATGTTAAAATGTAAGGATAAAAACCCCACAAAAAATACATCATTTGATACAAAATGTTGCTAATAAAGCCCATCATCAGGGTAAAGATATGAGACAGGATTCAGAAACCGTGCTTTATATAGTCCTAAATTTCAAAGTAATAGAGATAGTAGTGATAAATAAGATTTGATTTATCTTAACTAGCAGCTGAGAAGCCACTCCACATCCTGTGTGCTGTTTGCACAGATTTACTGTGTCCTCTGTACTATGTGACACATTTACTCAGTGTCCACGGCTAAAGGTTAATGGCTTGGTCACAATCTTCATATTAAATATGGTACAAACACTAACTTGTTATTCATGGGTCGTGCAAGAGTCTCAGGGCCACCTTTTTACAGGCTTCTAAATATTATCTTTAAATTTATGCCTGTTAGCTTGCATCTACCCAGCTCCAGCTTTACTGAAGATAGAGACCAGGAATAAAAAGGAAATTTCACACCTTTTAAAAAAAACCTGACCCTCCAAGCAAAGATAAAAAAATGCAACTAAATTGTCCTTTCGAAAATAATCTGGAGGTATCAGAGTTAGCAGAATCTCTCTTGACTTTTCTACCACCTTTCTTATTTTTTATTATCACAAGGCAATTACCTCAAGACAAGACTGTCTCTGTCTACTCTGATTCTTCCTCTTGTATAATTATTAATGCTGGCTAATACAAGTCCTTACCAAGCTCACACAGTGCTCTGTCAGTCAGAATGCAAGCTCAAAGTCAGGAACAACTACAAAATGCATGTCAGGTCATAAATGATTTAACAGACTGTAAAATACCAGTTTTATAATATTTCTTGCCAAAGTCAGGGCCAGAAAAGCCTTAGTGGGACAGCTGTACTGTTGGGGACACAAATGTACCCATGGAGCTGCACACAGCAGCCTCTGGCAGTCAGGAGAAAAGATCATGTGGTGAAAATCTGAAGCATCTCCCCACAGTCTGCAAAATTCTCTTGTTTTTTTTGGTGACTCATTTCCATTGCTCCTCTTCCAGTTCTCCTAAGTCCTTCTCTGCACTCTGCATGTTTAATCCTGCAAACAGGAGCCCAGGCCAGTTGGCTGCTTCTTCTTGAAAGGGAGTCCCAACTGCCTGCCCCTCAGTATGGCACTCCTGTTTCCCTGCCAGATTTCACAACATGTGCAAAGTTCAGTACATTTGTAGTCTTGACCTTAGTTTAATTCTGACCTATAACATTTGGGAGGTTCAGATGTTATGAGGAGTACTTGGCAAAGAGGAAGCCATTGTTTTGTGCCTTGTGGAGATCCCACTTTTCAAGTCCAGCCATTCTGGCAGAGCTCTTTATACAGCTCCACTCTCCAGTGAGTGGATTCGGGCAAGAATTAATGCAAGAGGGCAATGAGAGTTTAATTTGAGAGGATTCAGAGTAACATGAACAATGCAGCTGCTTTGGTAGAACAAAGAGGTCCTCCCAGACATGACTCCCTAAGAATGTGAAACTTCAGATTTCTAAGGAGAAATTTAATCTTTTATTAGATCAACACATACAACCAGCAAAAAAACAAGCTGATTGGGGCATACTTTTCTAGGTCTGAAATATAAACAGCACACTTTATAACCAAACAGAAGCTGAAAATGATTGCTTGTAATTTAATTTGATGCTGCCCAGGTAATCAATAGATGTTGTTTTCTTAGTGAGGTGGGGAAGAAGGAAATGTTTAATTTTGCTGCATTGTAAGACAATACCAAAACCTGTGAGAATTTACTTGTCTGCTCCAAAGTTTGTCATTTACCCAGCTCCATCAATTAGTCTATCAGAAGCTGTACCTCCTAATCCAGCACAGGAAATACAATACAATGAAAGGAATAAACAAAACAAGTTCAAAGTTTAACACGAACATTTCTCCAGTCTGTCACATCCCTTGAAATGAATGTTAATGATAATTAGCACTTGTATCTCCTGTCTCATCTCCAAAATAATTGTACACTGCTTGTTATAATACTTGGTGAGGCATTAGAAGGCAAGAGGAAAAGATGGTAGGTTTAGGTGGAATATGAAATTGAAAAGCTGCTGTAGCTTTGTGGAAAGTGTGGATGTCTGAGACAACATGGGTCAGCTGTGTCAGCCAAGGCAGGAGTTTCAGGTTGTGTTTCAAGGCCGAAGTAGACTGACTGCTGAACAAAAGTGAAGATACAGACCTAGAGTTAATTTCAATCACTGTACGTTATTCAGTCTAGACAGAAGGAATTGAGTCCTTACTGAGTCCCAGCTGGCAAAAATTGCAGTTTCCTGCCCACTCAGACAATATCTCTATATTCCTCCTGTGTGATCTGACCCTGCTTCCATGTCTTATACACTTGCTTTTAATGTTTCACTTCAGTCAGGAGTTCCTTGCTCATCCACAGAGACCTCCTGCCTACGTGCCTTGAGATTTCTTGCTTATTGGGATAGACTGTTCCTGAGCCTGGAGGAGGCATCTTTAAAAATCATTCAGCTCTCCTGAGCTCCTTTCTGAGGCTAGTCTTCTTGAAGTCTGCTTTGCTGAAGTCCAGAGCTGTAATTCTCTCTTTTGCTCTGCTCTTTGGATCTTGAGCTCCACCATGTTGTTATCACTGCAGCCAAGATCACCACCAGCCTCATGATCTCTGACCTTGTTTGGAAATATGAGGTTTAGCAGAGCATCCCCCCTCTTCAGCTTCTTAATCACCTGTGTTAGGAAGTTACCTGGAGTTTGGGCTGGTGAACATTCAGGGAAGATCCAGTTTCTTCTCAGAGAAGATCTGGGATCCTCTTTGACATCCCTGATGCTGTACAAACTGCTGACCTCCTGCAGCTCCTACAGAGACCTTCCTCCAGGACATGCCTCCTGCAGGCAAGGAGCCCATCTCTCTGGTTCCAGTCCTAGTGAGTGGATATTGGGGTGTGAGCAGCTCCACATGGAGCTGCATCTTTCCTCTGGAGCTTGGGCTGAGTTCAGATCTCTGCTGTTGTAGGGCAATTGCTGCTGTGGTTGAAGTTTCTGATCCCTTTCTGTGTGGCATCCCACATGAACTGTTACATCTCCTGGCTTATAGAAACTGTGGCCATGAGTTAGAGCTCTGAGCAAGCAGGAGAAGAGAGGAAATCTGTGCTCCATCCCTCTGCATCAGAGCTGACATTCCAAGAGCAAGAGAGTAGTCAGCAACAAGCTGGAAGTGAAAAAAAGAGAAAGCATCATTACTGCCTCTCTTATAACAGAATAGGGATTAGAATCTAATCACAGCAAGATTCAGATTTTAATTTTTACATTTTATATGTGGTGTAAAAGCAGCAACCAAACTAAAAAAATAGACTGAGATGAAAAGCCAGGGCTGAGCCTGACCCTGGGAGGAGAATTAGGCTTAAAGTAGATCTAATATAGCACATATATCATTTCCTATCTCTCTATGAATTAAAAGGTCTGTAGTTGAAACTAGAGAAACTGGAGATTGCAAGTGCATTATCTGATCCAGAACTAAAATACTACTGAAGAAAAGCAATTAGTTCAGCCTAGTGAACTGACCCAGCTCCACTCTGGCAGAGCTGCAGAGAGAGAGAGATTAGCTGTTGGGAGTGCTGCCTTGGTACTGAGTGTGAGGTGCAGCCTTTCTCAACTGGAAGGAGGAATGTTTCTGAGGGAAGCCAAAATAGATGCTAGCCTAGTGACTTTTTGCATAATAAAATCAAACAAAAAAAAGTCCTCCTGGGACAGCTGGTAATTAGAAAAGTCTCCAAAACCGGTTCATTAAGCCATTTGCTAGCCAAGTACAAATCCTGAACAGAGAAAAAGAAATTGCAGTCTGTGTTTTAAATGTTATTACATGTTTTAGCTGTCATTAGGACTAGCTAAAGGAGCTAATGGTGTTAGAATTAGTGCCTGTATCTCAGTGGGAAAAGCGGGCTCAGATGGGGCTCATTATGCTGTAAGTGGAATGGCCATTTGTTAGCTATCGATTGTGGCTGCAGCTAGCAGGAGACTGCTGTGCTGTCAGATGCAGCATGGATTTTGTGCCCTCTCTCACTGCACTTGACAGTTTCTGGGTGTGGAATCCCCACCACAGACTTCATGTGGGATGTAGGGTGCTGGCTTTTAAAATATATTAACGTTTCAGGGGGTGAAGCCCCCTGCTCTATGCATTTTTCTGAAGGAGGGAGACAGGTAGAAATAGATACCATCCTTAAGAGGCTTGCTATACATATATCTATATGTACATACACATAAACCACATATTTACAAATAAGTATATATAATAGCATCTATATACATACACACATGTGTTTACATTGACATATTTATGTGTATGCATGCATGATGATGTTGGCATGTTGTTAACAAGTCTAATAGAGGGCATTTAATTTTCCTAATTTGAATTGAGAAGGGCATTTAACAGTATTGCTCCTCTGTTGCCTCATGATGTTGGCAAAGCAGCTTCCTCTGATGGATGCTTTTTCCAGTGTTGTAATTAAAATGTTACAGTCTTGAAGAACGTGCTCAGAAGTGCCTGGTAAATCATGTGGCTTCCTCTGCAGCATTCAGCATTTTGGAGTAAGTGGACAGAAAAGTGGAGGACCAGGCTTTGATTTACAAGGGAACACTGAAAGGAGGAAAGCTAAATGCTGTCTTTTGAAATCAGATCTGTGAATGAAAAATTAAGGACAGAACCAGAATTAGATGTCCCAGTTGTCTGCTCAAAGCCCAAGCCACTTGCAGAGGCAGTGGTACAGGGCAGCTGTGTTGGTTTTGGAGAGGTGTGGGCTCGCTGTGGTTGGGCCTTTTGTAACAGATTTCACAGGGCTTGAAAGGCAGGGAAAATTGTCAGCTTGAAAAGCTCTGCAGAGCAATGGATGCAGCTCCTCAGGCTGAGGCTGTATGAGCAGCTGGGAGCTGCAGTGTTACAAATCAGCTCAACTTACTACTTTCCATCAAATGTTGGAATTTCTTCATCAGTTTCTGTTTCAGTATGGCACAAACCTCCAAACTTATCTTTAATCTTACTGGGCAATATCAACTTGTTTGTAGCTAATGCAGCCTTTCTAGGAATGACTCGTACTGTGATGCTGAAGGAGTTGCTGAGGTGTAGGTGAGCCTCTGCTTGGGCTGCTCTAGGCAGGCATGAGGCTTCTGTGTCTTACACGAGCGTCCTTTCTTCTAGATCATCACCTGTTCTGGGAGGGAAAAATCTGTTTCACGATTTGTCCAGGGAAAAATGTGCAAAAAGCCTTGGAAAAGTCTTTCATTAAAGGTCAAAGTTCAGTGAGCTCAACAGATTTTCCAGCCATTCAGTGTCCTGAGGTACTCTAGGAGCTTTTCTGGATGATTCCTCCCTTCTGAGGGAGCAGGACCAAGGATGCTCTCAGTCCTACCAGCAAATGCATGACCTAACTGAAAACTTTAGGTTTCACCAGCTCAGTGCATTGACTGTGCTGTGAAATTTGTCTGTGTGTGTGAAGTAAGAGCTAAGTGTCTTTTTCATAGTCCAATTGTATCAGGAGGCAAATGTGAAAGCCTCAGGGGAAAAGAGTTGTCACTGATGAAATTGTCAGTCCAGAGACAAATTGTTCAAATGGCTTCTACTGAAACAGTTTCTTATAGAAAATTGTGTGAGGAAGAGACAAAGACAATGGGCAATCCCAATAAACTATTAAAATAGAAAATATTTTTATTTTGAAATTATGTTCAGTGCTTAATGGGAGCTTGTTTTGATTCTGTCTTATTTTTGGACACACTTTCAGATACACCCAGTGAAATATGTAAGACAAATAGTAGCAAAGCTCTATATCAGGCTTTGTATATATCCCATGACTTTTATCCATTTATCTGCTTATCAGCAGATTAGATGAAGCAGAGTTAGAAGGCTAAATGGTTGTAACTGAGCCCCTGTCACAGGGGTTCAAAGCCTTGGAATGACAGGATTTGTAGTAGTTACTTCACAGCCTGTGCTGCAGGAGTGGGATAACAATCCTCAAGAGACAGGACAGCCTGCACTGTGAGGAAATCTCTCTTTGGCCCTAAATATGAGAGATCAGCTAACCTGCCTTCATATAGTTTTATTTTGATGAGTTCACATCTGTGATTTGTCGATCTGTAACTATAGATGTTGAAGTTTTCCTATGGAGGCAGAGTGGAACAGACAAATAACTCTGGAATAATGATGGGGATGGTTATCATTTACATTACATGCTTTTGTAATTTAAAGAAAAAGTTGTATTTTGGGAATTGCAAATACTTGTGTATCATGAATTCAATTTTCTCTAGGTGTTTCTCAATTCATTTAAATATAGAATTTTTTACAGTTGTGACCAGGATCAGTTGGCTCTCTCAGAGCATTTTTAATTTATTCTACTTTTCTGGTCAGTAATCTTTACTTTCAAGACCAGGAGACTGACAGCTCTTTGATGATGACCAGACTTTCACTTCCCCTCCCAGTTCCAAGTGGTATCAATTTCATCTGAGTGCTCCTGGTTGTATCTTTTTTTTCCATTTGAATACTTGTCAGTCCTTTGGTATCTCTCTCCCGTTCCTTCTGGGAACAGGAAATAGACCATTTTCACCGCAGGAATTTAAAGAGATACTTCTTCCTTATGTAGTTAGAAAAACAATTGCAAAACACTGGAACACCAGGAGAGCAGCTACTGCATTTTTACTGGCATTACAATGAACTGCTGTTAGAATTTGCTCAGAGTTGAAAACCCTGGTACACCTTTGTTAGGAGGTGAAAGAACTTTTGCTGTTAAAAGTAATGGCTGTTGTGGTGACTCAGTAGGCAGGGGAGGCTGAAGAGTTATAGAGGGAAAGTGGTGAATGTGTGTGGAGTTATTTAACACTTTATGACCTGCTGCCCACTCCATCCCTCTGCCCACAGTAGGGCTGTTCCAGCAAACAACAGGAACAAATTGTGTGTTCTTTGCAATTTCCCTAGTCCAGCCTGGCATCTTTTGTTACCTCTTTACTTCATCATTTCCCATATTGGCACAAAAGCCCTGTAGAGGTAATGGAGGGGAATATACAGACATGGATAGGTGTGAATGCTTTGGCACCTGCCCTGGCATCAGGAACCCCCTTCTGGCAGAGAAGTGAAGCAAGTATCTAAAGACAGCAGCCTATTTAGCAAGAGAATGTTTGTATCCCTCCAGCACAGGCTGCCTTGAGGCAATAGTATTTTTTTAAAGCTTACATAGGTTTTCCCTAGTTCTGAACATGCATTTGTCCTTGAAGTCACCTAATTCATATCAGAATAATTCTAACTTGGGCTGGTAATTACTTACCTGCCAGTTATTTAAGACAATGATTTTCATGATAGCATGCTACTTATAAGACGTGCCTCATTCTCCCTGGAATTCATTCAAATTCATCTGAGACATAGAAAGAAATCTTCTTTTTTCTGTTATTTTTGTTTTTCCTTCAGAATTTTCCGTGTATTTGGGGCATAGTGTTGCAATTCCACAGGGTTTAACAGAATCTCTTCAGTGATGTCTCCTAATAGAGACTGTTCAGTATCAAAACAACTGTCTCTTCTCATACAAATGACAGAGACAGTAGATGAAGTCCATATAAAATGTAATATTTATAGTGTGTTGGTTTTGATTTAACAGTTTGTTGTTAGAATAATGCTTTATGAGTCTGCCATCACTCTTTCACCTTTTTCTGTGTTTTCTCCTCTTTGTGGTGTTCAACTAAACATAGCATTTTTATACTTATCTTCTCCTTCCCTTCTCCCCTGAGAAAATAACAAAATGAAACATTTGCTGCAGGCAGATGTTGCACTGAAACCTTAGGAGAGCCCTGCAGATAGTTTTCTCAGGTTTCTGCCTCTTCTGTGGGTCCTGGGGAAAAAATCCAGAAGAGGACAAGATGCAAAGTAAATTGTCTTCAGGCCATACTGCCATTTTTGGATGACTGTAGAGAAATGATGTGCTCAGCTGCAGATTTTATGACCAAAATCTTCAATGCATGAAGGGAGAGCATTCCAAGAAAGAGCTGCCCTTTCAAGACAAGTCCAACATGGGATTTTTCTGGAGAATGGGATGATTATTGAGTGAGAAAAACAGAGTTCACTGAGTAGAATTGATATCAAAGGACCAGTGGTTTAGTTAGCATCTTGCAGGATTTGGCCATGGGACAGCAAACAGATTGTATCACGAGGGAGTTGAAAAATTGTTTCCACATGATTTAATGTCTTGCAAAAATATTTGATTAACTGCACAAAAGGCAGTGGGCTATTGCTCTGAATTAGCTCTTTGGTTTATGCTGGCATTAGAATAGCATGGAAATAGCTCCAAAACATACCAACAGACTCCTGCCTAAATATTTGTATTTCAGTGTCCTTCTCTGCATGAAACTGTTGCTAGAGAAATGGAGGCAGACTCTGGGGATGGCTGCCTGTTTCACACAAGCAGGATGTGTCATTTATAAAGCTTTGGTTTCTATTCTTAAGAGTTCTGCATTAGAATTAATTACTTTAATTGCTAAACCAACACACTGCTAGCTCCTCTGGTGACCACAAAGGCAATTTTCTTGTCCTGCAGCTGATCTCATCACTACTGATCCATTGAGATAAGGAAAGAACGTAAGACTTTCCAAAACATTTTTCAGTTATATTATATTGTAGCTTCTGACAAATGTGGATGTGAGCACCCACGCAAGACCCTCTCTAACTAGCAGTTACATGTCCTAAGACTGTTTTCTTTATTGCACTGCTTTCTCACTTGCATCTACCAGGTAAACATCAGCTCTTTGCTGCTGTTAATGAGCCAGTTGTGGAGTTTTCAGGATGTGTCTGGGGATTCTTCCTTCAGCTAAGAAAGCTATAGATGCTGATTTTAATAACAAATAAAGAAACATATCATAGAATCATAGATTCATAGAATAGTTTGGGTTGGAAGGGACCTTAAAGATCATCAAGTTNCTGCAGCACAGGGACTCTTCCTTCAGCTAAGAAAGCTATAGATGCTGATTTTAATAACAAATAAAGAAACATATAAAAGCAGCAGGACCCTAAACAGTTCTGTACAAATAATCTGACCTGACATTTTGTAGCTCGTGTTGCCTCTTTTAGCTCAGTAACCTTTGGTGGGAAAGTGAAGTACTGCAGGTGGGGCCTGATGCTGTATCCACTGAGGGCAAGCAAGGGGTTTCCATTTACTTCACTTACATTTTGGCTGGGGCCACATCTGGAGATGTAAATTGAAGTGCAGAACTCCATGTTGGCCTGTCTTTATGAAGTTCATGACAGCCTAGAAAGTTTAGCCCAAATTCCAGAGACTATTAAAAAAACTACCACAGCTAATGTCAGAGAGGGAAACACCTTGGAGAAAGTGCACATAGAGGGGCAACTAGGGTTTCACCTGTGTATGTGCTCTGAGACTCAACAAAACAAGTAAGAATAGAGATTGTCCCTAGTTAGCCAACTTGAGTTAAAATTATTCTGTCCTGAAAAGTGGATCTTTACAAGATGCAGACCTTTAAAGCACTCCCTTATGAGAGCTGATGTTTTTTCCTAACTGACTAAACCAAGACAATGCAGTACACCTGGGTTAGTGCTGCCCATTCCATATGCTGGTCTGGTAGAGTCAGGCTAGATGTAAAGGGAAGTCATTGCTCCATGGTTAAGATGTCTAATTTGGTGGAGTGAGATAGAGCTGATGTGGCCACTGTGCACTGACTAATAATTGTTCTCATGACACAGGTGAGTGCTCATGCTGTCCTTTTCATAAAAATTAAAGAGCCTGTGTCTGGTGTGAGAGACAGCTGGAAATGCTGCTTTGTTTTCCACATCTTGGGCACAAAGTTCTGTCTGCTGCTATTACTTGCTGTTTTGTGGAGGGGGCCCCTGAGGATTCTCTGCTGTCTCTTACAGCACAGCAAGTGAGTGTGTTGGTGTGCACATCTCTAGCCCTCTGTAAGTCCTGAAAATGAATCTGAGAAAGTGCAAGGTCTGTAATTTGGTGGGAAAGATTTTAAATTACTTTCTCTGACATCTTTAACTACTGAAAAATGCCAATGCCTTTAGCACTGCTCCAAAGCTGGTCCAGTGGCACTAATAGTCTTTGATGACTGGATGCTGGTGACCTGGTCCCGCCTGGTGCTGGTGACTTGCATGTTGTCTAAATTCTCACAATTTCCATGGAAACCAAAGAGAATCGAAGTTTTAAGGCCCATAGATTTTATATTTTCTTCTATTCATTAAGGAAAGACATAATTTTATACTGAAAGCACTTGTTGCAATAACTTTTTAGCTTGTATTGCCAACATCCTCATGCAGATCCTGAATGCTCATCTCACTGTAACATTATAGTCTTGTTTAAATACCCTGGAAAGGCAAAGTTTGTCTAAATTGCATTTGCAGCTGCTTCCCCACCTCTGAGGTAGATAATGAAATGTTTGAATTGCACCTGACCTGGGGAGAGAAAAATCTTTCTCTGTCTAGTTTCTCTGTTTAGTTTCTCAAAAAATTCAAAATCAACCAGTCCAAACTAAAACCATTTTAGAAGGAAATGCAAAGTAATCATATGGAAAATTATACTAGGGGATCTGCAGCTTGTAAAATGCTGTTGGCACGGAGGAATAAGGTCTACAAGTGCTACTTGGTATAACGTGAGTCTTCTGCAATCAGCATAGTTTAGCATCTCTGTCCTCGGGAAACCTGTCCCTCAGCAGTGCCCCTAGAGGAATTAACATAAATTACCCTGTAACTTCTGATACATTCCTGTCTCAAAAGTGAATTTAACATTTGCAGAAGAATTGACAACTCTTGGACCCAAGCCTATTCATTTCCAAAAGAAATAGAAGATCTATGAACCAGAGGTGCCNAGAGGAATCAACATAAATTACCCTGTAACTTCTGATACATTCCTGTCTCAAAAGTGAATTTAACATTTGCAGAAGAATTGACAACTCGGACCCAAGCCTATTCATTTCCAAAAGAAATAGAAGATCTATGAACCAGAGGTGCCAGCTTCTTGCTCTCCTAGAAATGGTTCTAAAGAAGTGGTGTCAATCCTGGGGCTGGGAGGGAGCATCCCTCTGGTCCACTGAGCCCCATTCTCATGTTGACATTCTCATTACTAAAAATGAAGCAGTGTCCACTGCACAGTGGCTGTAGCTATTGGTTATCCCCACAGATATTTTTCCCTGATGCTGAATGGAGAAATAAAAGCTTGACAGCTGACCCAGGGTTATCATTCCTCCCTTACATACTAGTAGCAGCATACTTTTGTGAGTTTTTATCTAAAGAATCAATTTTAGTGAGTCCTAAAGTATTACCAATATTTGCTGTGAAAAATGCACAAGAGAGAGAAAGGAAGAAGAGTTCTTCCTTCTAGATTTTCTTTCATTGTCTTCATTGTTTGGCCTTGTTGTGGCCATAGAAATATTTTTATTTAAATCTATTTTGCCTGAAGAGAAGATCACCTTCCACAGTATATATGCTGTGCTCTACAGATGACACCAGATTTCCTTTTCATCCACTCTTGTGCTTGGATTTTTTTTTCCTCACCACTTGTACCAGAGCTTTAAAACCATATAAAAAGCTTTAGGGGAAACATCTTTTTCCAGCTTGCAGCAATGTTTAATTCTATACCTGATTACATTGCAAACCACACATTTTACATGTAAACCCTATATGTATATACAGTCACAGTGAGGGTGGTGAGTCAGTTCAGAAGCTCTTACTACAGCTGATTTTTTACTTCTTGACTTTGGGATTTTCTAACCATATATTTTTTAAAAGATGTGGAAAATTTCACTGAGAAGTGTCTGTGTAGGGTGATTCTCTGGTTGCCCTATCACCTGGGAATCTCATCACTTTACATTCTTTAATGAGAACTTGGGTTATTTTTTCCCATGTACAGGGCTTCTCACTTGTCTTGTTAAACTCCATACTGCTCTTGCTGTTCCACTCTTCCACTCTGTCTGGGTCATTTAATTCAGTAATAAACTTCTTTTTCAACAGGCTGTTGGAGGAACTGCTTACAAAAAAGCATCCACATATTTTGTGAAGGCAGAAAAATGCTCCCCATTATCTACTGCTTGAATCTTTCCATTTGTCTTTACAATGTACTTACAGCTCCAGGGCACAGTTTTGGTAAATAATGAAGGGCTAATCCTGGAAACGCTCTGTGTATGGATCTGCCATTGAAATCAATGGGGTTTCTGCTCTTAATCTTGTGGTAAACTGGAGAGGCCTTTTTTTTGCAACTGATTATTTGGTTGAATAATGAAAGCATGAGCATGGAAGAAAGAAATTCTTTCCAGTGAGGGTGGTGAGACTCTGGTTTATTTTTTCCAGAGAGGCTGTGGATGCCCCTTCTTTGGAGGGGTTCAAGACCAGGCTGGACAAGGCACTGAGCAACCTGGTGTAGTGGGAGGTGTCCCTGCCTATGGCAGGGGGGTTGGAACTTGATGATCTTTAAGGCCCCTTCCAACCCAAACTGTTCTATGATTCTATGATTTTAGTTTTCATCATTCTTTGCAAAGAGGAAGGACACTGTAATGTTTACATCCAACATCAATGCAATGTAGGAAAAAAATGGTGGATTTCTGGAGATATCATCTTCTTTAGTTTATGAACTGTTGACTGTCAACCTCTATCAATTTTTCTTCAATTAATTCAGGAAAGACACATCTCAGCATTCATTACAATATTTATAATAATCATTGTTTTATCCTATGATTCTGTGAGCCTGCTTACATGTAGCTAAGCTATTAGAGTAACTTTGATTTTCTCTCTCAGTAAAAGTGCCTGAGATAAAAATGCAAACAATTGAGGTCGAGCTCTTAAGTATAAATGAGTAAGGTAACTATTTAAAAACAAACATGATGGATGGCATAATAATGTATAAGATAAAGATTACTGAGAATCACTGATGTTCTCACAATTCTGCATGAAAAAAGGGTTTTGCCTTGCAAAAGTCTGAATAATTGAAATCACCAACTGTTTCATCATTGTTTTTATGAGACTGTTAAAAAAACAGCTGAGCTTAAAGGTCAAGGCCATAAATAGACAAGATCTTCCTTTATATACCCTGTCTGCATTTGAAAAAAAATTTTATAGTTCTTTTTGCAATGGAAGTTTGGGTTAATCTCTCCTTTTTTATGCTGCTTTTATGCAAAGCAAAAACTTGTGTGTGTCTAAGCAGGCTGACAAGCAGTTGATTAAAAAGCCAGATAGATGCAGACCTGAATTGAAGAATTGCTTTTACTTTCTATTTTTTAAAACGTGCTATGGACTGTTCTCCACATTTTATTCTTGTTAAAGAAAAGCTGCAGAGCAGCTCTGCCAGTGAGAACCAGCCAAAGTGCACCAAGCCAAGCTCTCCCTGGCAGACCTGGCTGGCTCCAGTCGTGTCAGGCACCTCTGGGTCCACAGCTACCAGATAAACTGATGTCTGACTTGTGGGAAGTGATGTGCCACAGGTTTCTGCTACAGGAACACACAGAAATGTGACCACCTGGGTTTTGAATGTCTCAGGAGAAGGAGACTTCACCTGTTTTATCTTCCTTTGCTCTTCTGTCAGTTAGTGAAAAGCTTGGCCAAGTTATCAAATGTAGTAGAATTAAATACTGTGGATTCTAGTATCTTAAATCTATGGATTCTTGTATGAATTCTCTCTTTATAAATCACTGAGACCATGCTGCTATAAAATGTTTCTGGTTTGGAAACATTGATAAAACAGTATTATTAATATGTGAACAGAATTTTGGTTGGGCAAATTAAATAAAATGCCCCTATGTGAATAAAGTGTCTTTTCACAGAACACAGCATTTGCTGTTAACTTCCATGTAACATCTTTTTGAAAATCTTCTTTAACTTCAAAGGAGAGACAGAGAGCAGCAGATATCAAATCCAGAATACATTTTTTTTTCTCTGAATTGCAAGGATGCTGCCCAGATTGCATTCATAAATTATCTGCTTGACTGTATGGCTTAATTTTCTGTTCTTGCTTCCAGAGCTGTGCATGGCTGTGATCTGGTCTTTGGAACTTATGGACATCACCCTTCCAGTCATTCAGCTGAGGGAAAGAAGCTCAGCAGAGAACTTGACAAAACTCATCACAGCAGAGAGGAGGTGCATGAAGATGGTTATTGTGTTACTTCAGTCCTCTGATCCTACTGCTTCTCCACTCAAGGCAAGTAAAGTGAAGGTTGCTTTATGGTGAGACAAGGGGGACCCAGGGAAGGATTTTCTGGGGGAACTTTTTCTGGCAAGGCAGGAACAACACACTGTAAGACTTAGATTTTGCTGTGGAAACAACCTTTCTCACTTGAAGGCATCCAATATTGCCACATCTTCCAGGTGTAAAGCTGGGGTAGCTGGTTAGGTTGGCACAATGCTGGGAGTGCCAGGCAGTGTGGATGTGCCACTGTGCTGCTCTTTGGTGACTGATCTTAATTTGTCTTTTCCTCTTCCCTGTGGATTTAATAACAAAGGGATGTGATGCTTTCCATTGAAAATGTGTGGAAAGGGTTTGACAATGCTGGGACTCAGATGTACTCTGGATTATTATGATCCATCAGTGTGCAGTTTGTTCCCCATATATAAATAACAGCTTTTCTATTGTAAAATTCAGCTTCTTGATTAACAGAGGCCATCTGGATAAAGACTGCAAAAATGTTAGTAGGTGATAGCTTTCATTGTGCTCAAACTTGCCCTCTGCAGTGGCTAAAGCAGTGGCTATTTACATTGAGATATCATCCCATTAAGTCAATTCATCTCCCATTTGTTTTACCTGACCTGTTGAAACATTAATGTGATAGAGAAATCTAATAAAAGGAGCAAAGATTGATACAGGTATTTTGTACTTAGTTTATGAGAAGTTATCTAACTATTTACAGAAAGGAATGAATAAAAGATGCTACCTAAACTGGGAAAGCAATAAATATCTGCTAAGAACCACAGATACCAGTATCATATTTACATCTATTGCCTTAACTAATAAAATGTTTCTAGGATGTCATAAATGAATATCTTTTTGCAGAACATCATTTGTCAACATTCTGCAGTGTGTATTTCCTCCTGAATTATGAGTACACAGCATTAGATATGATGTTGCAGGGAAAAAGTAGCAAGTTGCAAAAGTTAAAAGAAGCAATATTTATGATTAATGATATGCTCACTTGACATTTAGAATTCCATACAACCCACTGTGACCCTCGAGGTTTTAATTAATTTCTTTGTAGTGAAAGTTTTCATAGGTAACATCAGTTGCCTATAACGTGGAGTGAGTGGAGGGTGAAAAAAACTCTTCCATCAAAACACGAGTTCAGCTTTGAGTCTTTCTTTCAGAGCTGGAACTACTCAGCAATTTTACATGACTACCCAAATCTGTTAATGAAGAAATTTGTTAAGACAGCTTCTATTTGCCAGCTGTGAGGGGTGAACATGAACACCTATGAAAGAATTTGAGGTCTGTGTTTAATGGCTTGAATTCATATCACAAAACCATCATCATAACTTCTTCTTTTAGCATTCATCTAGTCTCTTTCTTCCTAATAACACCTGATGGCTAGCCCCATGCTAGTTCCCAGGAGCAAGTTCAGGGAATGAATGAAAGGAGAAGTAAAACCCCAGGAGTTATATAATATCGGGTTTGCCTTATTCCTCTGCTTTATTGATAAGGAACTTCATCCAAGGCTTTGGAATAAAACTCTTACTCCCCACACATAAATAAATGCTTTAATATCTTTTTTTGACAGAGAGCAGTGTAAAACACCAAAGCAGTGTGCTCTGGCTTGCCCTGCTGTGTGATGTAGCACTGATGTAATTGCAATTGCTCCCACTCTGGCTCTGCTCCACCTGCTTTTGAAGGAGGAACAGTGATTCAGTTCCTTCTGTTTCTTACTGGCTTTAGCACCTACTTATGAATCTCTGCTCCTGAAGTGTTAGACCTGCACTAAGCCACTATTCAGACTCTGATTTCAAAGGTTGGTTCAAGAAAGGGAAGGAAGTTCTTTATATCAATCTCTTTCAAACCTTCTGTTAAGGGCAGGCTACCATCAAACATTGAGATCTTGCTGGTGGTCACTTAGCTCAGACAAACTGAGAAATACCAGTATCTCACATCTCCAGTGTTTCTCTCACTTTGTACCAACTCTTCACCCCTATTCTTATCTCCTGTGTCTCAGGTCAGGGTCCACCAACACACTACAGTGCACTATTGATTGGAGTTTTAGCATCCTCCTCAAAAAGAAGAAGAGGTGTTTTTTCTACAGTCTCCCAAGAGCTGCATGCACCTTCCAACAAGCCTTGCTGAAGTAATCCACCATCTGTAGAAGGTTATGCTGCATCACATCCTCTGAGACAATGGCAGAGGCTTTCTTCCTCTGCAAGTGACAATTACACAGCAAAGAAAATGCTCACATTCAACCTGACATTAAAAATACTGCTGCTAAAGGTGGGCCATTTATCTCTGTGCTGGCCAGCAGCTTATAAATGTGTAGCAGAGCAGTGCAGGCAGTTGTTCTCCAGGAGCAGTTTATTTATCCTAGTCACTGACCAGCTGTGGTGTAGGCATCTTCTTTTGCTAATATGCTGTTGCCCAGCATGAGAGTCAAGCTTGTTCTTCTAGAAACTGGCAAGCAAAAAAGTAACCAGCTGGCATGGAAACACATGGAATGACATCTTAGCCTGTGGGATGACAGGTGGAGATGAAGAAGACTAGTAAAAATTGGAAAAGGGTAGAATGAGGAGGCTATTTGAGGAAGAAAGAAAGGCAGTGCAAAAATGTAGGCTGTATTAGGACTGACTGGATAATTGGAGAACTGAGAAATGGTGAAGAGAAACAGATTAAAACAAATATTAGAAAATGGGAAAAGACAAAATGAAGAAACAGGAAAAGTGCCAAAGGGAGACTAGATTATTTAGTATTCATGCTTCAGTCTATTGTTTTTCTGGTTGTCATGTTTATGTTGCAATTTTTTTTTCTTGAACTAACTGTCTCTTGCTGCAGTAACAGTCAGTAAATTTAGTCATTGCCCAGGAAAGGATTACCATGGCAAAAATAAAAGAAGCTGTTACCTAACTGCATCAGACAGGACTGAAGAACAGCTTTCAATGGAACAAAGCAGTTCTGTTGAAATCTAATGTTTCATGGGACTGCTGTGATGGGAGAATGGGAATGTCTAATGTTTCACTTTGACAGTGTTGAAACATTTATATCAATTTGATTTGACTGACTTAGGAAAGATAATATATTCTCTTTAACATTTTAATACAAGAGTTTAAGTGAAATGAGAATGCTGAAGTCTGAGGCACTTTGATAATATTGAAATGGAAGGTTTTGCTAATTATTTTAATTCTTCAGAGATGTTTATTTGTCTTCAGTTTTTTGCTGAACAATAGGAAACTTTAGAATTCCTTGTGGAATGAAAGAACTGAATCCAAATCATGCACAGAAATAATTGCAGTGCCTACTTAGCTAGTTGAATAAAAAATTAATAAGAGCTCAGTTTCTTAAACACTGGAGTAATAGATCATAAATTGGAAAGAGCTGGCTACAATCCTTTAGTTGAGTCCCTTAAATAATAAAATGTCATTCATGCAGTTCCTGTTTTAGCAAAAACCCAATGTTTAGGATGTGGTTTAATATAGAAAAACCTCTGTAAATTATGCTATATTGCCCCAAAGGTTAATTACTTTCAATGTTGCAAACTTTTGCCATTTTACCAATCTAAATCTAGTTTTCCTCAATCTCCAGCCATTGTGTTTCATTCTGGTTTTGTCTGTTAAACTGAAAAAAAAATTCTGATCTTCATGTCAGTGTTGTAGAGTTATGTCATCTTTTAACTTTCCCTTTGTTAATATAAATAAACTAAGATCATCAGCTCTTTCATTAGCAATAATTTCAGTTTTCTCCTAAAACCTGTTCCTGGTATTATTTCTCTTTCATTAAGTATTTTCTGAATTAGAGACATCAGAAGTAACTAGGGCACTTTCTATCTTCGTAGCAAATACAGAATATGTTATAATCAATATTCTTCTGTCTACTTTTGTGAGGTGAAGATCAGTCTGTCTTGAGCTGAGACCACTCACAGCTCAGGTATGGTGCTTCCTCCACATCAGCTTCAGATCCTGTCTCAATTTCTATCTTTTCTTAATAAATCAAATTCTTCTCAAATGTCTTTCTTTTAATTTTTTACTGTGTGATATAAAATTTCGGATTTCCTTGTGGAATAAAAGAAGTAATTTGAAATATTCTACAAAAAAATTTCTTTATACATGTTTAGATACTTGATTTAAAAATTAATGGCAACCTGGTTTCTTCTGCTGAATCTCTTATATAATAAAATGGTTTTATTATATACCAGCATATAAATGTACTTATCAGGATAAAATGTCCCATTCAATGCATGTCTCTACTCATATTTAAGGATATAAAGCTCCACTTCCTTTTTTCCATCCAGGCAGACTTTAAGTAGATCTTTGCCCCTATTCTTTAAATGCCTTCAGTTTCTGCATGATCACTCAATCTTCATCAGTAGCATCATTTCTTACTTCTTAGCTGACACTGCCCTCAGCAGAAGTCTGGGGCAAATAACCTTCTGTGGTCCCTTTAAACTTGTATGTTCCTCTGATGCCATCATTTCCTTCCTAGTGCACAAACCTTCATGGCTGATAATAATTCTTATCAACACTTTGAGACAAATAAGTCAATTTTTCATCCATTTAATGCTTGGATGGTTGGTTATGTGTTTCCCTATATTTTGGTAAAACCTTTTGTATGGCACCAAACCCCATGCTCTAGAGAAATCTTAGATATCATTACTGTTCATTCTACCAGCCAAATTTATAATCTCATTAAAATCTCTCAAGATGCATCAGCCTTTCTGTCAGTGAGCTTTTAAACAGAGTCATGGATGACTGAAATTATTGGTTTAGCAGAGCCAGTAGAGAACTCAAGGACTTGTCTTGGGTTTATTGGGTGGGTAATAGTTCTTTCTCATTCCACTCTATAACATCCCCAAATTAGGGTTTAAGTGGAAGATGATACCAAAATGACCAAGCTTATTTTTCAAAAGTTTCTTTCTGTCTCTTGCTGCTGTTTAGTTTTTAGGTTAATAAACAATATAAAAAATATTGTTTCTTCAGTTATTTTTTTAAAAAAACATTATTAGTTCTATGCTGAATCAGTTACCTTTCTTTACTTGGAAGAAAAGACTTTGTTTCACCTTTTAAAAAGCTTCATGGTTTATTTCACTATTTTGACTCATATAAAATTTGTAAATTACAGTTATATCGGTGCTTGAAACTGATTTTACACATTACACTGCTATTTTTATTAACATTTAACTTATAATTATATCTTAAATATATCAGCTATCTTTATTACTTTATGCAGACCCACCAATTTTGTTTTATACAGCATACTCAGTCTGCTGAATTGCAGTGATAAGATACTCTGTTTCATTTCTGTAAGAACATCATGAAAAGATCACAAGGAACACAGGAAAGAAATGTGGGAGGAGAGCTGAAAAAGGATAGCACAATTTGCGTCAGGGTAAGAGAGGAAATGGTTTTGAAATGATAGCTAACTCTTACTCCACTAGTGGATAAATGAAGATGAGTTTTGAAGGCATTTGTTAGTGCAGAGGCAGCATTCTGGGGGAATGTTCCATCTTACCAGCTGGCAGTGCAGCAGGACACTACAAGGAAAAGCTGTGGGAATTATATGCAGCAGAGAGAGAGAGATGTCAGAGCTAAATTACTGATCCTCACCTGCCATATTCCTGACAAATTCCTGGGGGTTAATAAATGTCCGTGCCTGGAATCCATCTCCCTACCATTAGCTGCCTTACAGACTGCTCTCTGCTCCTGCCTTCCCTCTGCATTCAGAAAGCAGATGCACGGGCACCCCTCAACTTCATTTCCACCTGTTTTAGACAGCACTGCAGGTGTCAGTCACCCTTTGCTGTCAAGCCAGTCTTGACTTAGATTAGATGCTTGACACTTCTGACTTGAGGTAACCCATGTGAGTGTGTCTCTGGTGAGATTGTCTGTGACAGCAAATGAGATTTAGAGACAAGTAGGAAATTGTTGTTGTCAGTTTATGACAATTATATTGGTGCTTTTCTAATGCTCCCTGCTCCTGTAGCCATGACATGTTAAGCAGTATGGAATAAATAGCAGCCCTACATGCAAGGATGCATGATTTTTGGAAGTAAAGCAACCATGTGTGATGTAGGTTCTTTTCCATTTTTTTTTTTTTTCTCAAAGTTTCAGGTTGTACAAAAGTGTCCACCACAGGACATCAAATAATTATTTTTTTCTTTCTGTTGTTGTTGGGATGAAATAGTAGTCAAAGAGCAGGCCAAATGGGTCTGATAGAACACCACACATGCAGAGCTTAGGGTAGGTTTGCCTGCTTGAGTGCCTGAGGAGAATAACTCAGCATGGGTCACATCCTCAGCTGATGCAGTGGTGCAGATCCACTGAATCAGAAAGGAGGCTGTAACTATAAATATTTTGCCAGCTCGGTGTAACTCTGAGATGAAAAATAAAGGAACAGGGACTCTACTCCACTAGGTCATTCTTCTTCCTGTATGTACCACCTCTGGTGAACTCCAGGCATATTTAATTATGCTGCCATATGCTGCCCTCCTCAATAGACATGGTTTTAATAACTTCACTCAAGACTGTTCATGTATAATTTAAGACTGGTCTGGTGGGGGAGGGGAAGCAGAGAAAGTTGAGGTTTTGCTTTTCTTCTTCTTCAAGTCAGCACCTCAGCACACTCAAGAGCTTTCACCAGCAATGTTTTTTTTCTTCCTTTCTAGCCCTCTTCCTACCCTGTCCCTCAAGATGCATCTCAGTTTAAAAGTCACTGCTCAAAATAGATAGGAGAAGGTTGCAAACAGCAGGGAGGGTGTATCGTGCCTCCTATAATACATTAGAAATTGGATCACAATGTAAGAAAGATAGCTTTGTGCTTTTTCTCTGATCAGCAGCAGAAGAGTGTAGTAAGATAACTTAGGAGGAGAGTTGGTTGCACCCTCCCACAGGGTGTCTATGGCCAGAGGGACGTGTTAGGATGAATCTATCTCCAGTTGTGGTAAGAGTCAAGGTGATCAGCTTGGACTAGGCAAAGTCTGGATTTTAGGATCCATAGTAAGGAAGTAAAGTAGGAGGAAAAAACTGGTCTAATTAAAAAGACATCTTTACAAGACTTATTTTGTAGCAATCTGTTGCACTTAAGCTAGAAGCCTAACCTCCAGCTGGGTGAGGTGTGGAGGGGCAGAATCCCAAAACAACTGGCTTAAAACAATCAGTGCAATTAGTATTGCCTGCTCTGGCCTACTTCTGCAAAAGTAAATATCCTTTTAGAAACAGAATTTCTTAGTCAGATCCACTGTTTTTCAGCTCAACTCTGTCTGATTGAAGAGGCCAAGAGAAGAAAATTTTTATTTGTGATTCAATAAATAGCTCAATGTGGGGAGGTTCATGTATCTAGAGGCAAAGGTGACAATGTTTTTATTTAATTGCTGGTGTTTGGGGATAATATGGAGGATGTGTAATTGGCAGGTGTAGCAGAAAATAACCCTCACCTCCAAAGTGAAAATAACTCCCTTGCCTGTTGCCTTATGGTCCTTGATGCAGTAAGAATGAAAGGTTTTTGATAAAAATTTCCTACTGGAGATTGATGGAATATTCTACTGCTTTGAATGAAAAAGAAGATAAAGAGGTACCTCTAACTAGAAAAAGAATAGTTCTTCCATCAATAATTTTGGAAAGAACAGCAAATGAGAGTTTCTTAGTTCTTTGAAGTGTGAGAGATTTTGCTAATTTTTATATTTAAATGCTTCCTCGTGGTACGGTGTCAGTGGGCAGTGATTTGTTCCCTCACTTTTGCTGAGTTCACACAGTGCCACTCCTTTTGCTAATGTCACAATGTCAGCTCCACTCCATTAGTAGCTGTAGAGCATTAAACCACTTTGGCATCTGGCACCTTTCTTTCACAGCAAGCATTGCTTGCAAGGAAGCAGTCAGCTGGTTTTCCCCTGTGGCTGGCACAGCAGAAGATTCAGTAGGAGCTGGTGTGACAGAGCAATGATTGATGACTATAATCATCCCTGTCTGGATAGAAAGTGTATCACCTCCCAATTTGTTCTGTTTCTGCCAGCTACAAAAGCAAAGGTCCTGACTTCACTAAGGAAATAGCTGAAGGTCTGTGGCATGGCAGAAAACCTCTGCACCAACTATTAGGACTGGTTGACACCTATTTGCTGTGTGAATAAACCTGAGCTTCCTCAGCCTCTAGCTAAAAACTAGTCAGGCTGCAGGTTAATTCTGCACTGTGGGCAGGAAAGGTAAATAGATAAAAGGAGTTAATTCTGCAGCACTGGAACAACACAAGGCTCACATCTTCAAATCCACAACCTGGGGAGTACACCTCTAATGGTTTTCTCTTCTTCTCCCTTGTTTCACATTCTCAACACATACAGTTTGCTTATAAGGTGACCAAATACTTGAACCTGGAAACAAGAAGGATTTCTTTGTGTCCTTCTTCTAAAGTTGGAGTATGGGGCCAGCAAGGTGACTTAGGAAGACAGAACAGGTAACCTCACAAGGGAGATGGGAAGTGCTGCAGTCCTGTTCAAACCAAAACCTACTGGAGTCTCAGCAAGGCTCCTCAGCAAAGGCCAAAGCTGAAAATTTTTTTCACACAGAGAGGCTTCAGACCTGTGTCTCACCCTCTTATCAAAGAGCAGCCCCAGATCCAAGGGGCTGCAGATTCACTGTCAACACTGCAGACTCTCATGATTTTATCAGGTGTTTTTTCATATTCAACACTCTTCTAAAAGCTTCTGGAGTCAAGTGATAATGTGCCAGTCTCAGATTTCATTTTCATCATCACAGTGTTATTATTCCTTCTGACTGGGAAAAGAGTCTGAAAAAAGTCCTGAAGGATCCCCCAGTTGCTGTTTTAATTTCTGCTGTTTTATAAGAACATCTCTTAATGCCTTCAAAGCTGACTGGCAATTTTCTTTAGTGCCTGGCTTTAAATGCTTCCTTTTTGCAGTTGCAGATGAGGTGTGGGGTTTGTGTCAGGTGAACAGAGATAGGGGCACTTTGCCCAGGGAGGAAACACTTTTGCAGAGAGAGCAGCTGCACAGAATGGTTAAAATCAGTTCTCCTTTTGAAACACAATGTGGCTGCATTTTGTTTGGGGTGGCTTTCAAAGGTTAGATCTATTCATAAGCAGTGAGAAAAACTAAAACATAAAAAACCCTTAATGGTTTTCATATAATGTAACTTACAGTGACTGTTTCAGCAACATGAAGAGTAGCCTTGTGTCTAAAAGTTCAGTGAAAATTGATTTGTGTAGGCTCTTCCTTTCCTTTTTGTATTTGGGGATGACCTAAATAAGAATTAACTTTTCCACACGTGCTGTATAACATGTTGCAAATCCCCCATGCTCTTTGATTCTAGACATTTCCCAACCACTGGGCAAGTTTTCCATTTGAAGAAGCAACATTTAATGGCCTTTACCAGTGAAGATTTTTGAAGCCATTGAATGCAGACACATTCTCTGTCCATTCTCTGTTCCCCAAAGCAGAGAGGCATTTTCAAATTCTGTATTTCTTTATCCAGCCAATCCATTTTAATTCTACCCCTTTTGACTTGCAGACAATTCTTCATGTTCCTGGGCTGATTTAGGTTATTCAGGTTGTTAATCACCTGGGATTGCACTACAATTTAGACTTTCATGCTTACTTTTTGTATTGATGGTTTTGTGAAGCTGGAAGTGCTTCACCTACTTAGAGCTGTTTCCCACAGTCTCTGTTGATTCTTGTTCAATACTGGGAGTAACTATTAATTCTCCTGCTGATTTTTATCTAGTGGAGGACCCATTACCTTAATGTTCAAATGCTAGCCAGCAGATAATTCTTGCAGGACAAGATGTAAAGTTGTGTGAAAGTTGTTTTTCCCACTCTGATTCTCTTTATTTGCTTGCTTGCTTTTTTTTTTTTTTCTTTTTCATTAACCTGTCTTTGGGCCATGGTCTTGAGGCTTCTTATTTTTGCTGTGGGGTACTGACTGACCTGTGGCTTTTGCTGCATAATACTTTCCTATTTTCTTTTTGTAAAAATAATTTATTGACAGAATGTCATTATGGAATCTACTGCTGTTGAATGCCATCATGCTTCAAGCGACCATTACATTGTTTTAAGAAAGGAGCCAAAGCTCAATCTGAAAGAGAATTTTCAGCTATATAGAAATTTCCCTCTAAAATTTGGGTTCACAGGGAACTCACAGACTCTAGCAAAATATTTAAAGGATGTTAAACAAATAGAAGCTTAGGGCACATAATGATGCTTGTTGTCTACTCCTGTATGGCTGTTACCAACCACTGCTTATGATTAGGGAGCTTCCACTTAGGCTCCCAGCCCTGGACTAGGGTTTCTGCAGTGTCCTGGCTCACAGGGCTCTTTGGGGTTTGTCTTATGGGCTGTGACTGGCTGAAACATTTGGAGATGTTTGAAAGAAGTGCAACAGGAACTAAAATCAGGCAAAAGAGGAACTTAATCTATGCCCAGACTCTGTCACATCCCATGTGCATTTTCCACTGTGCAAGGAAATAGGCAGGACCATTGTGTTTTGGTTTTGAAACCAGGTAACCAACCACCCTCAGGCAACCTACTACTGGTCACTTGAAGTACTTAAAATGTCTGACAACTGAGATAGGTTTTTGCATTGGGAAATGTCTGAGCAAAGGGAGAGAAACACTCTTCTTCCTGTTACACAGCCTGAAAACTCAGCAAGGTTTTTGTGTCTGGTACCTCTCAAATCCACATCCCAGTGAGCTCATCACATGGGAGGGACTTCTCCTCTGATTTGTATTGCCCAGAATGTAGGCATGTTTCCTAAGCTGTATAGTCACCAAAGAGAAACATGCCCTCCAAGCCAGGTAAAGCATTTAAGAGACAGACAAATTGCACTTAGATGTGTAGCTGTCTTTGTCTGATAACTCTGTGGGGAGCAGAGATAACTGGACTAAGTGTCCAGACTAGGTAATTAGCTATTATCCAGCTATAAAGTTGGGCAATTAGTCCTGTACAGAATGTTTAGAGTCTGTCAGTGCAGCCCTGAAGCACAGGAGATACAAGAAAGAGCACTCATATATTCAAAATGGAATTTACTTTCTTTATATCTGCATGTTACATAGACAGATACATAAAGGAATTGCCAAAAGTTTTTTTCTTTGCAAGGAATAGCTTTTACCATGATCATACTCAAAGAATAGTCAAGATTGCATATTTTTTTTTTGCTGATTGCATGTTTTTCTATTTGCAGACTCACACCTCTAGCACTCTCTGTCTTCATAAGAGTAAATATTTGCTTCAGTGTAAGAAAAATAACGAGTCAATTAGACCCAGAGTGCTATTTGGGGACATCTGTCATGATATAATGCATATTTGTACTTGTTTCCTGTAAGTAAAAAAAGTAATGTATCTCCTTGGAGGTGGTGTGTGTGCAGTCTGCAGCTGACACAAAGCTTACTTGCATCATTTATTGATTGCTACCCCATTCAGGTTAAAGAACAACACTTTGTAGTGTTTATGTTGAAGAGTGCTGTATGTGGTGTGTCACTTACTGTGCACAGCTCAGCCCATAGAGTGACTTACAAGGAGACTGAGAAAAAGGCATGCCTGTTTCTCCAAAGATACTTTAACAAAATTGCTTTTATTGAGTTGAAAAGAGCCCAAAACTGTAAATTAGTTTTATGCTTTATCTTCATGAAAAAGAACAGCCACTGTCCAAGAAATTGGCATAGAAGGAAACAAGCCTGCCCTGAGCTGTGTGTGACTGCACAGAGGCAGCTTTAAGGTTGTCAGCTAAACTGTTTGACAAGTCTGCCAGCAAGTCAGATCCTGCTGCGTGAGAAATATCTTTCAAAGCTCAGCATCTGGGCCCTTTATTGCTATCCAAGAAGAATGGGAACGATGCTTTAGTTTGACTGTAGCTGGCAGAGGTTTAGACAGAGCTGGCAGAGTTGCCATTGCCTTAATCTCCTCTCAGATAGCTTCTTTCCTCTCACATTCTTATTTATGTACATCTAGGATGTTTATTGGATTGTTTTCTTTTACTCTCTTGCTCCCCAGCATTGTTTTCTGGTTTGTTCTAAATGTTGTTGGTTCAAAGAGGTGGATTCTGTTCTGTTTTTTTCCCCCAGTGTTGAGGTANAGTTGGTTCAAAAAGGTGGATTCTGTTCTATGATAATTGGATGCAGACTTCTCTTTTTTTCCCCCAGTGTTGAGGTATATGAGATACACGAGTAGAAACTCAAGAAGACTCAAGACAGAGACTGTCACACGATTTCATGTGTTGGATGTAGATTTTCAGCTGAAAGGGCAAATAAATCCACCTCAGGCTGTGTTAAATGGGTGGGAGTATGTTTGTTTTTTCCAGTTGGATTCCAGTCAGAATAAAGTTATATTCTCATTTACTGGTGTGTAACTCAGGGAATCCACATCTTTTCTCCATAATCCCAAAAAGTGACTTAAAGTATAATAGGAAGAAATAGTTGACAAGGAGTAAAGCACAGAGGTGATCTCCAGGAGGCCAAATGAGTAATGAAACCTAGTGTATGGATCTTGCAACACATGGTTTGCCAGATGCCTTCCCAGAACTATCCTCCCAACATGGGTTGGGAGCTGTAAGCAACTTTTTTGTGCCTTCATTAATGATGCCTTGCTTGACCTCCAGCAGGGCACAACCTTTTGCCCACAAGTCCTGCAGCTTAACTGAACATCTGTAATCCTATTCTTTCGTACAAAGATTTTTAAGTTAAAGGCATAACTTAAACAAAACTATGTTTTGGAATCACAATGACAGTATTTGTGAGACCAAGATATTGTGAATTTTTGTTTGAAGTAGTCTTTGGATTTGTAAAAAACTTACCATAAGAAAATAGAAAATTTGAGAAATGGTTAGAAATACTTTTAGCCCAGGAAATAAGAATAATTCAAAAAATGTGTTCAGTTTTTGAGGAGGAAGTTGGTATTTCTCTGAAATTTTGAGGAATTGCACATATATATGTGTGTACCTTTCTTCTGTTTGTATTCATTCATGGGCACAGATTCATTATTTGGGCTTAGGGTCAATTCAGCTTCCATTAACTGGCCTTGCACCTACTCCTGCTTTTTGGTCTGATTTTGGCCAAGTGCAGGTCTGTCCAGATCATTGTCCCCCTCAGACCATGCAGTAAGGACTTGTAATATCCCAGAGCAGGGACAGCATCATGTAATAGGAATCATAATTTGGTCTGTAGCACTTAGACTGGAAGCTGCTGCAGAGATGAGGAAGTTCCCTTAATGCTGGGAGTAAATTTATCTAAAAGATATTTTCTAGTTCTGCTTAATACTGCTAAATTCTTAAATATTTTTATTATGTCAATGGATAGCCTGTTTTGGTTACAGGAGATTAATGCAGTAGCAGAACACCCATCCTTGCCTAAATGCAGGTAAATCTGATCCTTTCTGAAGTGACAAACTCATCTCTTAAAAATTGTCTCGTTCAAACTAGATTAGTAATTTCTAAGGTTTCTGCTGTTTTTTAGCATTTCAATTGTATCACCAAAAAACCCCACAGTGTTTGAGCAAATAGACATCTCTCAAAACTCTGTAGCTGCTGACAGTCTTGATTAAGTGAAGAATTGCTCTTCTGCTCTTCACATTGTTGCTCTCTTCATTTGACTCCTAGTGGGTGGATATTTCAAACAGAATCTTTTTGATTATGAGAGTGTAGGTGATGTATTATTTTCTCATTTCCATATGATGTCTCCATTAGAAAGTGTGTGAGTGCTAAATGAGGAGTTTCTCCTTCAGACGTCCGCTGTGTACACAGAGCAATGCACATTGGTATTTGGAAATGATCTCTTCTGCTGATCAGAGCTTTAAGAACTGGATGCAGCTGCTGGTGCTTTGCCCCATTTGTAAATAGTTTTAAATATGCATGATCATCTCTGGCAGATAGCTTTACTTGTAGGATTTATGAGATTTTTAATTCTTCCTTACAAAACAATTCACCACACCATCTCCTGCACCTCGTTTTTCAAATAAAGAGAGAAGGACATTCTGAGAGGCAGGATTTTAGAACAGTCAGAAAATGTAAAATCAGGGAATGTCAGTAATTCTCATGTTGAGACTGCTAATCACTTACCCCCCAGGAGTGCTTTTCCCTCCCCTTCTTATTCAATATGCCATATGTCAGCAATTAACAGTGAGTCAAATTACTGCTCAACAGTTTTGCTCTTGCAGTGAGTGGAGTAGGCAAGAACCAAACTTAATCCAACAACTATTTGTAAGTGCAATGCAAAGGGCAAATGGAAATTGGCTACAAAATTATGGACGGTGAAATGTCAATGTTATAAATTATTTTAGCTTGGGTGTTCTGGGAGGTGAGGAGAAGCTCAGTAAATCATGAAGTTTTCTGAAATTCTTTGTGTTTTCACAAAAACCTGTAGTTGTATTTGAGACACCAAATGCACTGACTGGAATTGGGACCCTGTAGTACTGATGGCATTCTTATGAAGACATACAGATGAGTAGGAAGACATGCTCTGTGTTCAAGGCATGGGACACTGAGTGTGGAATATAGAAGAGAGGCAAGGGTTAACCAAGGCTGTAGATGGAAGGACATTGAGCTATTGGAGAGGGTCCAGAGAAGGGCCACGAAGATGGTCAAAGGGTTGGAGCAACTGCCCTATGAGGACAGGCTGAAGGAGTTGGGGTTGTTCAGCCTGGAGAAGAGAAGGCTCAGAGGGGACTTCAGAGTAACTTCTCAGTACCTGAGGGGGTCCTACAGAAAGGCAGGGGAAGGAATTTTTAACATAATATCAGATGGGAGGACTAGAAACAATGGATGTAAATTGGAAGGGGGTAGGTTTAGGCTTGACGTAAGAAAGAAATTCTTTCCAGTGCGGGTGGTGAAACACTGGAACAGGTTGCCCAGAGAGGCTGTGGATGCCCCCTCTCTGGAGGTGTTCAAGACCAGGCTGGACAGGGCACTGGGCAGCCTGGTCTAGTGGGAGGTGTCCCTGCCTATGGCAGGGGGGTTGGAACTCGATGATCTTTAAGGTCCCTTCCAACCCAAACTATTCTATGATTCTATGATGCCTGTTTCTAAAATAAAGAAGAGATGCAGATTGCTGTGGCCACATGAAAGCTGCTGAGACCACATGAGGACTCTGAAAAAAAACATCCAAGGAGCAAGTCCCTTCCTGGTAGTTTTTCAGAGCTCTCTGCAGATCCTTGCAATGTGTGTGTGTGTGTCTGAGTGCATTAAATCATTTCTGTTGGACTGTTCAAAAGCTGAGATGTGAAATGTCACAGTGCAAATAGTACTGGGAGGATTTAGAGAAGTATTGCTAAAAATGAGCACCAGTGATAGGCATTTGAGTTCTCAGCAGAACCTTAGTATTTTGTACAATGACTCAGATTTACATGAAGTTCATAATTTAAATAATATTAGACATAATTATTATCTCTATCTGAGTTTCTCAATGCTTAATTTTTACCTAATCCATATTTATTACCAAAATCATAAAAGTGAAAATTGACTCATGACCTTTGCAGGCTAGATTGTGATTTCTCAGAACTTCCCTCCAGACTGAGGCTTTCCACTATTGTAGGAGATGTTTTATAATTGGCATTCATAGGAAAAAATATAATACTGAAAATACATTTGAAACTTATCTATGCCTGACCCATCTATGATCTTTTACAGAAGATTATATTTCAGCTTCTCAGTTATTTTGCCTTCAGGAACCAGAAGCAATATTATATTTTCTAATATATACTTATTTCCAGCTTGGTTTCTTAGATAGCAACCTAAGAACCATCACGTGGGGACCACCTTGTCCATCAAGTGTTATCTCATTTTTTTCCAATTTCTCTCTAAGCCACTTACAGTCTTAAGTGAGAGATTTTAAACATTTCATCCACTGTGTTCTGAATTATATCTAACCTTGTAGGTCTGTCTCTCAATTTTTTATGAAGCACATTTGCTATGCCTGACTTCCTTAAAAAAAAAAATCAAAACAAAAAAGAAACAAACCAAATTAAAGAAAGAAAAGTATTATACAGCTGTGCATGATTAAAAACCTCTCCACAGATAATTTTTCAAATGCAATGAGATGTGATGTTCTGGATACAGCAGCATTTGCAGGATTCTTCTCTGACATAAATGAATCTCCTGCCACTCTGTTAAAATCAATTATTATGAGAGGCAGTGTGTTAGCTGGCTACATTTGTTTGAATGTTTGCTGACATAAGATTTGTATCAATTCAAAAGATTCATATTCTTGAGACTCAGATTGCAGAGGACTCTGTATGATTGAAGAATTTCATATCACCTTAATTTATTTTGTTGTTTTTCACATCTACAAAGAACTTTTAAGAGGCTAGTGTCTAGATATCTTAATATTCTGATATAATTATGATGTGGCCATAGATAAATGATTTTCTACCCTCTTTGTCGCAGAGTGCTGGCTCCCTGACCACCTTATAGCTGGTCACCTTCCTGGAACTTGTTTCAATCAAAGGATTTGTATCAGTGAAGTTATAACCACATTCATTCACTTTTTTCCCCCCATAAATTTGAAATATTGCACTTTTCAGAATGCTTGTATTAGGTGAAGGAATAAAACAGAAACAAAGCTTGATAAAATTAGTCGGAAATTTTAGAAATTTCTTCTTCTCCCCAGCAGACATTATAGATCTCCAGAATGTCTCCAAGTGTCCCCAGGAGTCCCCTCATGTCCTTTGAGTGTCCCCCAAGTGTCCTTCAAGTGTCTCTTCATGTTCCTTGAGTGTCCCAAGTGTCCCCATGGATCTCCAGTGTCCCCAAGTGTCCTTTGAGTGTCCCCAAGTGTCTCCAAGTGTCCCCTCATGTCCTTCAAGTGTCCCCCAAGTGTCCTTCAAGTGTCCCTTCATGTCCTTCAAGTGTCCCCAAGTGTCCTTTGAGTGTCCCCAACTGCCCTTTGACTGTCCCNATCAAAGGATTTGTATCAGTGAAGTTATAACCACATTCATTCACTTTTTCCCCCCCCATAAATTTGAAATATTACACTTTTCAGAATGTTTGTATTAGGTGAAGGAATAAAACAGAAACAAAGCTTGATAAAATTAGAAATTTTAGAAATTTCTTCTTCTCCCCAGCAGACATTATAATTTATAGTTGGAGTGCAAGACACTCTGTGCCCAGGTCCTGTCAGATTTGTCATAAAATTGTCAGGAGAACATGTCTATTAAATTTCTACATGGCAGCAATATCCTGTGCACTCTGTGTCCTCTGATGCTGTCTAGAATCTTCTCTTACAGCAAAGATCAGTGTCTGTCAGATGCTGCAGTAGCCAAAAGCTGTAAGACAAGACTCTTTCCTGAAGCCATTCCCTTCTGGTCTAAGGCACTGTGTGGATGTAAAAGAGAGCAGATAATACAGAAAGGATTGCAGGAGGCAGCATTCTCTCTCTGTACCAGACAAATGGCAACAAGGTCATTTTGTGGGTGTCTGTGGGAAACTAAAATGTGTTTGCTTAAAAACCTTTGTAAGAGCTGTATGAAACTGGCTGGTAATGGGGATTGACAGTGCAGTGGTGGAGGGATGGAGCTGCAAAGCAGGAGTAAGCTAAAGCTGAGTAAAGGTCAGTTATTTTTAGTGCAGAGCAAGCAGAAGGTCACTAGAGGATGGCTGTGAGGTGTGGGCATAACTAAAGCAGTAGGTTAAAATGAGCTCTCATGCTACATTATTTTAGATTGTTTTAAAACTATTTCAGATACAGGTATTTTAAAGGAGCAAGCCATTCACATGAAGAGAAAACTTCAAGTTGTAGAGAGCCAAGAAAAGAAAGTAGCCAGATTAGCTGTCATCTGCAAGATGGAAATGCTGTCAAAAGTCATCAATAAAGAAGAAAGAAAGACAGGAGGGCCAGTGGGGAGAAAGTTAAACATTCTCATTTTGTTGTCAGCAGATAGCTGGATAGTTTGGAAAGATAGCTCATGTTGTCAGAAGGGTCTGAAGCAAAGAGCCAGACCTATAAAAAATCTTTCTTCCCTTGCTTTACTTCACAGAATTGGGTAGTGGAAAAGGTAGTCCTGGAAATAACACATGAAGGAAATTACTGGAGGACTTGAAGGGACACAAATTCACGTGGAGCTGTGAGAGGATCAAACACTTTGAGGAAGTGTATCGTTTTCTCTACTTACAGTTAGACATTAAAAATTAAAGAAATAGAAAAAATAGAACATTAATAACTTATTCTTAGCCAATGTTAAGCAAGCTTAGATTTATATATATTTTTAGAATAGCATTTTAGCAAATCATCTGGATTGCAGCTATTTTGGAGATGGAATGCCCCTTCCCAAGCCATCATGTAAAGGGACAGAGAGGCATGTGCAAGTGCTACTCAGGCTAGAAAAAATGGGTGTGAAAAAAACAGACGGAGGAAAATTATTAGAGATGATGGAAATCACTGAATTCAATCTGCTGATCAGAGAGGAAAGTGAAGCAAAGAGGGAGATACAGTGGAAGAAGAAATAGTGAATGAGAAATGAATGATTAGCAGGGTGGGTATGATTTGAGAAAACAACATGCAACATCCAGAAATAGATTAATGAAACAGAAATTAACCATGTGAGATGCTTGGTTAGACCAGAAAGGGGGAACATCCAGGAAGAATAATTGTCTCTATGTTTAGTATTTCAGATGGGAAATTGAGCAAGATTTTGTTACCTTTACCCTTCCTTCATCCCTCCCTACCTTTCCCCCTTCCCTCTCCTCTACCATTTCAACTTACCTCTTTCCACTTGCTCTTGAAATTCCATTTTCTGGCCAACCTTATCATGCAATTCACTAGAAATACAGTCCCTAAATCATCTCAAACTGGATGAGACAGAAGCTTAGTGGTGATTCAGCTACTAACTTTTGAAGACAACTTAGTAATTCTACAGAAGAATTTTTAACTGAAAGTTATAACTTTATACATCAAGCAGATTTAAGGTAAAAAGATGTACTAATCTGAGGACTGTCAATAGTAATTTGGTTCCATCTTTCTGCCCATTAGGAATGAATATGAAAACATTCCAAAATGCAAAATGAGCTCTTTGTTGGTGCGAGAATAGCAATTTCATCTCATCAAAGCACCTTAAAAGAAAATCTTTCCTGCATTTATCTCTCCCTTTGAGACTGAAGACTGGGATATGTCTTTCCACATTGGTATTTTTGATGCAGATAATTTGTCTCCTTCGGCAGTTTGAACACCACCTGTTTAGGCTTAAAAAAGAAGAAAATATTTAGAGAACTATTAGTATTCTGTGGTGCTTTCTTTTAGTACAGGGAAGTTGAAAAGTTTAACTGACAAGGTATTTGATCATTACATATTCATAGGCATCTTTCAAGCTTTACAACTGCCATAATCAAGAACTGATAATTCAAGGCCCATCAAAAAAACTCATTTTCAGTCTATGATGCTTCACATTTTTCTTTTTTTATCCCCCTGCACCCATGATCTTGATGATCTCAAATTGCTCTTAAATTTGCTACCAAGTTGTTAACCACAGGGATATACAGCATAAGATAAGCAGAAACATATTTTCTCTGCAGATAAATAGCCACTTTGCTGCACTGCCTCTGCTTTATGTGAGCTCCCCAGGTCTCAGGAAATTCAACAGATTTACATGGCACGACCTGCCCATGAGGAGGAACAACTACTCAGCAGTACAGGCTGCAAAGCAGCTTTGCAGAGGGTGCCCTGAGGGTCCTGGTGGACACCAAGGTGAGCATGAGCAAGGAATGTCCCTTTTCAGCAAAGACAACCTCCTGGGCTGCATTTGGAAAGGCATCTTTAGCTGTTAAGGAAGTTGATCCTCTCCATCTACTCAGCATCTGGAGTGCTGTGACCAGTTCTGGGCCCCTTGGTACCCATGGACATGGGGGCAGTGGAACCAGTTCAGTAAAAGACAACAAAGATGATGGAGAGACTGGAGTGAGATGATTGAAGGTGAGAGAGTGGAGGCAGTTCAGCATGGAAAAGAGAAAGCTCTGAGAGCCTTCTGTGTCAGTACCTGATGGAGGAGAGTAAATAAGACAAATGATGCCCAGTGACAGGCCAAGGCAATGGGCAATAACTGGAACAAAGGAGAGTGGTTAAATACAAAACTGAACTTTTTTTTTTAACTTGAAAGGTGAACAAGCACTAACACATGTTGCAGAGAGAGGCAGCAGAGATCACATCCTCAGAGATATCAGAGAACTATTTGGACTTGATCCTGGGCAATGAGCTGGAGTTGATCTGCTTGAGCAGAAAGTTGTACTTGCCAGTCTCCAGAGATGCCTTCCAAACTCAACTATTCTCAGATTTCTTTTATTTTTAATAAAATAAACAGAGCTTTGTTCCAGTAACCTTTCAGTTTTCTGGATGAATGTGTATCTAAACTGTATTTCAGGATGCAGAAATACAGCATCATGTGTCTGGAGAAGGGATTCCTACATTGTGTAAAAGTAAATATCAGCTTCACCTACAGACCTGGTATATTGAGCTTGATTGTTAAGATGCTGTATTGCTTCTTTTTTTTTGGATGATTTTAAAAACTAGATTTCATTCAGACAAAGAGAAGAAATGCCCACCAATGAGGAAGTTTTAATTTTTTCATAAGCAACAAATTTTTTTAAGAAGTTCATTACAGAGGTGGAGCCAGTGAAAAGTGATGCAAAGAAAACCTTTATAAAACTGGCATTGATGGCTGTTTCTGTGCAGAAAATTCTGCTAAAGAAGCTGTGATCTCTGCACAGAAAATGTAAAACTATGTATACAGCTAGGCTATTCCACAGAAATATCGGAGATTGTGACCTTTTTCTGTGTGCTCTTTAGAGTGAGGGTGTTTTTTTTAAATCATGGAATGTTTACAGATTTCTTTTAATCTAAAAGGACTTGTCCCCTCAGCCTCACTATTATAAAGGACTTGTGATACCTAATATATGATCAGGAGAGTTAAAATGAGTGTAGGAGGAAACTCAGTAAATAAAATACTGTTTAACTGTGGAACCCTTTCCATTTTTCACCCTGAAGTTGTTGAGGTAGCTGTGCATGCTTAGAAGTAACTGAGTCTTGTCAGGACCAGGTGATTAATATTTAACTTGAAAATGCTAAGATCAATAAAACAAGCACTTTTCAAGCACAAGTATCAGATCAGACCACTCTAATAGTAATGAGGCAACCTTTACATGCTTTAAAAATGTATTTATGGCAATCAGCAGTTAAAGGCACACTTGAGCCTGATACAGCATTTATAACATTGTTTTCAGAAGCTACCACGGACCTTAACTTGTGGGAATTTGAAACTATTTATCCTCCTAGCCTCTGTGAAACTCTGTGGCAATTCTGTGTAATGAGTTTCCAATTTGAAGAGATTCATATGAAAAATGTAGTTCTTATTGTAAATGTGCTACCTGATGATTTTGCAAGGGCTGATTTCCATTTCGACTGTGTACTTGGAGAAGCAGTAAATGTCCTTCTCTCTAGAATTCTGAATTATATTAAGCAACATGATACACCCTTCACTGGCTTTTTTAAGCTATAAAGTCGTCTTCTTCACAGTCTCATCTAATCTGGAATCTATTCCACACATCTGACTGTATTTGTTGCCTTTCTTTGTCCTTTTCTAACCCCACTATAAAGTTTTTAGAAGAGGTTTGCCAAGAACTTCATGCAACATTTAAGATGGGGTCACATTGTGGGTTTATATGTAAAACAATGATGCTTTCTGTTTCATTCTCTATGCATTTCTTAAGCATTCTTATTCTTTCACTCAGTCACTGAGCTTGTAGTTAATGGGGGTAAATTTCAGAAACATGAAATTTAAGAGTTTTTTTCCTGCCTAATAATAGCCAAGTTAGAGTCCAGCCTTGTGAAAAGGAGTTTATTTTACACTGGTGATATCAGTCAATAAATCTGCTGATAACCTCAAACAACTCCTCGTAGATTCTGTTTGATGATCAAATCATAATGTCCAGGTTTCATACTTGACCTGTGTTCTAATTTTTCTTAATTTATCCTAAAAATAATCTATGAAAGAGCCTTCAAAATTTGTTCATGGAAGTTGAATTTCTTTACACCTTCCTGTAGAATTCAGAATGTAACAAATGATCATTTTTATCTTTGTCAGAGGAAGGTCAAACTCAGATTCCCAAGAGCATGTACATTTCAGACTGCTCCTGATCTATCCTTTCACATCAGTCTGATTTCTCATGAATTTACTAAAGGATTTTCAGTTTCAAAGACAATGTCTGAGCAGGAACCAGAGTGACCATAACTTCGACTGTAGCTGTGTGAGATAGGCAAATTTGAGTCAGCATTTTTGTGTTAAACAGTTATTTTGTAAAAAGCAATAATGATGCAAAAGGATTGACTGGAGGAGAAAGTTTTATCTGACAGGATAGAAAATTCTTTCTTTTTGCCCCCTTGGTCTGCTGAACTGAGGATCTTTTGTCTGTCCTTATTATTTTTCCTTCCCTCAGTATTTCTTTGAAAAATGTATATTAATTGATTCATTCTTACTAAGCTTAATCTTTCTTGAAAAACAACTATATTTTAAAAAAATGAAGTAGTTTGTAGAAACTGATTGCCATTGGATGCATGGTCCATGATCTCACCAAACTTTCAACTTTTATTCTCTTCATTTTTGTGAAGGCCATGCTCATGATTACAAATAGGAAGAACATGGAAGGTAGAACTTTGCTTCTAAGCTGTCTTCCTTACTGCAGCTTGTTCTGCTGCCATTGGTGGGACCTGCAGTCACAGTGGCTCAGAGCTGACTGTGCCCTTGTTGCCATCAACACTTCCAGGTTACCAGATGGCTTCTGGCTAGACTGATATCAAATGATGACAAAAGAATTTATCTGGGATGTGATAGGATGCTATTATTACACTCATGCTTTAGATGAGGTATCTAATTGGAATAGAATGAGCTAAAACTGCTTTTTAGAAATAAGCATGACAGCTTTTCAAAATGGGTCTAGCAAAAGTTGGGGACTGAGTTACTTGAGCAAACCACAGACACCTTTTTGCTGGTCACATCTCACTCTGAGAGCCAAGTGCAAGGAGTTGACCATATGGATGACTGTAGCACACAGAGGAAAACTTATTCCTTCTGTCAGTACCGAGGTCAAAATCTTATGAACCTTTTCTTGTGAGAGATGTATTTGGCTTCTCTTTCCTTATGAGAATTCATGCTCCAGTCACTCAGGAGGCTTTAAACACTATAGACATCTGCTGTACCTGATGACATTAATACAGCTCTACTGTTTTATTCCCAGTGCTGTGGGCAATAGATTGTCTGCTGAGATATAAGATTGAGATGTAGTGACAAGTGTTACTTTTGGAGTTGCAGTTGCTTAGTGAGCAGTAACAGAAGGATTTTCCAGTTATAAGATTTTCAATGTGTTTCAATTTGCAAAACTAATTTAGGAGAATGCAGTGGCCAGTTTGTTATGGAGATGATAAACTAATTTTTATTAATGATTTTTGTTTTGCAATACAAGTTTATAATATGTATGATGTAGTGATTCATTTGATTCATCACATGAAACCATACTAACATTTCTCACTTTTCGCCCAGCATTGCCAAGTAGCTTGTCAAAAAGCTTTGCTAAATAAAAATGACTGTAAAATTTTAATGTCTCTGTAGGAAAACTGTCATGAAATGTTTCAATATATGTAAAGATTGAAGTACAATTGCAAATGCAGACCATGGAAGCTGGCATTCTTTCTCCAATGACAACCAATACCAGATGCTTCAGAGCAGATGAAAGAACATATTGGACAATCAAAGCAGAGACATTTTTTTGCTGAGTCGATTTCTCCCTAACCTTATACAATTTTAATTGGCTTTGTCTCATGATGTGGAAATTAAACATCCATTCCTTTCTTTTTGGTTTGTTCTTTTCTGTGGGTTTAGGGCCTTTTTTTATTTGTAATTGAGAATCTGGTACATTTTCTGTTGTACTGCCTGCTAATGCAGTTAATAAGTTCTGCCTTCATTCTTAGTTTGATTCCACGTTTCATCCTTCATATAATCTTTAATTATTCTTTCCATAAATTTTATTTGCCAAAGTACAGTGATGATATGGAAGGAGAAAATAGTGAAAAGCATTTGCAACATATGCATGGCACTATTCAGTTAAGCAGAGCAGAGGTCTGGGCTCCTGAGAAAAATACGTCCTGTAGAAGATCTACCTAAAGCACATTATGTTGGTGACATCTAGAAGAGAATATTTTGGGTTTGTTCTATATCAGATCAAAAGTCTGTAGGGCTTCTGGGTATTATGAGATGATTATTTTTGGTAGATGAAGGACCCAACAGGTGTATGATCACGTGCTTCTGGTTTTTTCTTCATCTGTCTGCTTAGCACAACATTTCTTTTTACTTATTTGAGACCGTTTCACCTGCATTGTCTGCATTACTTGACAGACTATAATAAAGGGAATGTTTTATTGACCTCTAGAGAGCACTTGAGGTCTGAAATGGAGGGCAGAAGGCAATGAAACTTAATATATGTTTACTGTAACAGCAACCTTTTCATCCATTTTTTTAACAATATTTTTCTGAGCCATCAGCTCCAGGGCATCCTTAAGAAAAGGTCTTTAAGAATGCTTTTATTCTGAGTGGACTGAGATTGTTTTTGTGTCTCTGCTTGTCAACTTCCTCTCAGTGCCCTCTCTCAGTACCAAGCTTATCTTGGCTAACATGAGTGGCCTCTTTGAAGATAATGCTTCACTCTACATATTCTGACTTCATCCCAGAAGGAAGATAGGCTTCTGACACATTTCAGTTATACTGTTAAAGGTGCACGGAAGCAAGCTATTCACTTCCTTTGGCTAGATGGAAAAAATAAAGGAACCCCAGACCACAAGAAATTGTTTTTCCTCAATAATTAATGTTTGTAATAAAAGGTGATAGGGCAATGTGATATTTGGCAGAAGCCAGCAAAATAAGTTTGCTCTAGGTCTGGAAGACAGAGAATCATAGAATAGTTCAGGTTGGAAGGACCTTAAAGATCATCAAGTTGCAACCCCCCTGCCACAGGCAGGAGATAAGCATTTGAAGTGAAAAAGAATGGGCCACGAAGATGGTCAAAGGGTTGGAACAACTGCCCTATGAGGACAGGCTGAAGGAGTTGGGGTTGTTCAGCCTGGAGAAGAGAAGGCTCAGAGGGGACCTCAGAGGAACTTCTCAGTACCTGAGGGGGTCCTACAGAAAGGCAGGGGAAGGAATTTTTAACATAATATCGGATGGGAGGACTAGAAACAATGGATATAAATTAGAGGGGGATAGATTTAGACTAGACATAAGAAAGAAATTCTTTACAGTGAGGGTGGTGAAACACTGGAACAGGTTGCCCAGGGAGGTTGTGGATGCCCCCTCTCTGGAGGTGTTCAAGACCAGGCTGGACAAGGCACTGAGCAGCCTGGTCTAGTGGGAGGTGTCCCTGCCTATGGCAGGGGGGTTGGAACTCGATCTTTAAGGTCCCTTCCAACCCAAACTATTCTATGATTCTATGACTCTATAGCTTTGCTCCCCTGCTACCTTTAGCCATGGGCCAGGCAGGGGCTGTGACATTGTCCAGCCTGGTTGGAGCACCTGGACTGGCAGGATAATGTTCCCTTTTGCAAGGACCACTAAATGCAAACAGAGCCCTAACAAGCCTGATAACTTTTTCTAAGCTGGCATCAACCTAATTTTCTTGATGAGAAGCTAATGAAGCAAAGCTGCTAAAGATGCCTGGTAGTAACAGTGGGCCCAGGTGAACCTCTATGGACAGGAGTTCACATGATTATGTATGAATCATGGGGCAAACATCTCCATTTACCACTACAGCTACCATAGCATCAAAAGTCATTATGCAGAATAACTTCATATTATGAATGTTGATGACAGGAGGCATGTGAATGAGTGTCAGCAGTGTATTGCTTCCCCCTGCATTGAAAGCACCTGGCAGGTCTCTCAGGCACTTAAACTTTTGGTCAAAAGCAAGGGAGAAATGGAAGGGGAGGCACAGCTTGTTAAAAGGGCAAAACATATTAAACAACTTATCCAGGGAACATAATAATCCAGATGCAAAACTAGAAATATTTTGGAAGTTTGACTTTTCTAGAGAAAACATCACTGAGGAAGAAAAGGGAAAAGTGTTTCCCTTGAACATCATTTTATCAAAACATTTTTCAGCCAGGATGTCATAAGGTGTGAGACCTCAATTTCCTATTATGCTCTCTTGTTACAGAGAATGGTGGAAACCCAGCTGCCCTTTAGTAACAATATCCAAATAGTCAAGATACTGTTTCATTTCAAAACAGAGAAATGGCTGTTTTCCACGAAGGGGAATAATATAGTTTAGGAATCTCCTTTTTTTTTGATGGGTTTTCAGCCTAGGAGGGACAAGAAAAATTCCTAGTAAAAGCCCAGAACCTCAGAGGGCACCCAGCAAGCAAAGGAAGTGGAAGGCTGGAAGTGCTTGCTTTCCCCACTGCCATTATTAGGATAGAGATGTGGATGTGCTTATGGTAGAGCCTTGTGAAACAATTTCATCTTTTCAAGGAAAATTAGTGCACCTCTTTTCTGGGGGGGAGATGACAGCATTTTGGTGCTTAATCTTTGCCACTTTTATCTTTGCATTGCTTTTGATTGAGGTTGTGGAGTCTCCTTCTTGTGGGACCTGACTGGACTGGATGATCTCTTGAGGTCCCTTCCAATCCCTGACATTCTATGATTCTGTGAAAATTATTGCCACAGGAACATGCTCCTTTATCATAACAATATTTTCAGAATCATCTGGATTATGGAGTGTTCAGAACTGAGTGCTCATTGCTAATTTTCTGACAGGGTGGAACCAGATTGGTTTAGTTTCTATTCTCACATGACAAAACCTTGTTTCTGGATTTTTAATTCTGTTTCCATCAAATGGTTTTGTTGCCCATTTGTTTCAATAAAGCAATGAAGGGAGCTGAGCAGGGTGGGATATGAAGAGTCTCTGCTCACAGAGTCATTTTTCAAATTGAACAATCATCTGGGGGAAAAAGGATAAGAGGAAAAATAAGTTCATCAGCTTGCAATAGAACTAAAATTCCCCATTCCTGTGCTAGCTTATAGTTGGTAAATAGCTTCCAGAAACTCATTCCCTTTGGTCTAACAGTACTACTTATTCTCTTAGTTCTTCATTTGATACAGTCACTTATAGATCATCATATTTGTAATTATATCAGAACTTTTTGTATTTTGATAGTTGAAGATCCTTTGTTGTTTTGATAGCATAATCACATTTTGTAATTTTATAATCACAGTTTATAATTTCGCCTTTATGCATGTTGGAATCTTTGCCCCATAAATTTTAAGTGGTAGATGATTAATTTGCTCTTTGTTTCATATTGCTGATTAGAACTACCTGATCACATGTGATTAGTAAAGACACATTTATTTTTGTTGGTAAAACTTTGCATGTGGAATATACTTTACTCCAAGGACTGATTTCCTGGTCAGTCTGGTGAAGTGGAGGTGGCTCGAAGCTGCCCCATGGTGGACTCTCATCCAGAGGTGCTCCTCTCTCAGGTCAGCTTTGGGCAGAGTCTGATTTTGGAGATTCTTTGCAGAGAGAGCAGATGACAAAATCTACTTGTGCTAATGATACCTAAGTTAAATATTTCCCCATGGTAATAGGAATCCCTTCTGTTCACTTGGATACCTTCCTGCCAGTGAGCTCCATCCACAATTGTGCCTAGAGGTATCTTTTCTGACATAAAATTGGATCTGAATGAGCATGTTTCTTAGTCCTGTGAGCTCTCCCACCTTAAGAAGAGTGGGCATGATTTTTCCTATACAGACTTTTCTGTCTGGACTGATTATTATCTCACAATTGTTTCTCTAGTTGTCTTTCAGCCAAAAGACATTTTTTCTTCCCAGTTATAAGACTCCAAGACTGTGATTTTTCTCAAATAATTGCCCATTTTCAGAGGCTCAGCTGATGCTTCTGTAGCCTTTTCCTTTGCCTCCTGCCTTGCTACTTTTCATGTTATTGTGCAATTAAAATATTATTTTTAGTTTCCATGCTAGATTTTTCAACCATTCTTTTATACTCCTTCTTGTTTGCTGCACTAGTCCTTTACCTAAACTGAGATACCCATGGGTGTATCCACACATATAATTAAAAAAAGATATGTACATTAACACCTGCAGGAATTTTTGTTCCTCTCCTTCCTGGCTGGGCCACACTTCACATTTCTTATGGAGAGCTAATGTTGAGCAGTAATAGCAACTTCCTGCTGTAATTATAAAAGAATATAATGAAAAGAAAATGGGAAACAAGAGAAGTATCCCCAGGGTCACATGGCAGTAATGCGCTCTATGAATTAGTTCTAAAGTGATTTGTAATGGGGAGGAAAGATAATTGAACTTGCATCTCTCTATTTCTCTGCAACATAATCCCAGGGGCCAGTTCAGATTTAAACATCCCAAAAGTGTCATGCAACACATGATTTTGCTCCATACTAAATTAGATCTCAGAAGAGAATGAGGCAAGGAAGTCCTCTGAAGTGGGTGACAATGACATTAGATCCACAATGAATAACCATCTGCTCTTCATCCTTGATCTCCTATGATGGAGATCCAGGGTCTCAATGTTTTATAGGCAGCTGTGTAAGGGAAAGTAATAAGTACATGTTTCCTGGTTGTGTTAAAGTAATATAATTGCCACCTAGTGTTCTCTCTGTCTTTTTGCACTGTCTGGGATGTTGAGAAGTGCTGTTTAACTTTAATAAATTCATAATTTTATTGTGCTCTGCAGCAAATATTAACTGACTTTTTTTTTTGTGGTTCCTCTTCAGTTCCCTACAAATGCTTATTTAGCTGGCTGTCTTCTAATCTCCATCCATACTGAATTTTAAGACAATAAAAATCATTCAAGTTGGCAAGTCTGTTATAAGGGAAACATTTCTATAATTAGGATTAACTCAAAATACATATTGCCTGTCCTTACTAATTCTTATGCTTATTTAGAAGCCTGATTCAACATTATACCATAGGAGCCAGCTACGTGAATTTAAACAGCATTCCATCAATCTGTAAAAGAAAGTGGCATAAGCCAATATATCTGTGTGTACAGAAGATACAAGTCACCATCTCTGGAGATTTCTATTCTGGGGAAACAATTCCATGCCCTGAACAACCCTACACTTCAACAGGGCCCTTAGACAGAACCTGCTCTCGGTTTGGAGGACAGGCTCTGTGAGGGTTATTGCCACTGAATTTAGCTGTTCACTCTATTGATTAAGGTGAGATTACTGTTGTCCTTGATGTTAATCAGATTTTTAAATTATAAAATCCTTCACTACAGCAGATAGTATCTGTAGAAGAAAGAGAACATTTTCCCCTTGCATCATTTCCATGGAGTTTATTAAAGGTAGCAGTCTGCAGTTTCCTTCTGCTGGAAAGTACAGTGAACCCAATCAGAAATGAGTGCACATTGAAATGACTATCTTAGCTGGGAAGGGAGACTGTTAACCTGAGGATAATAGGTTTGCCTGGTCTGTAATTTCCTCTTTGGGTTTATTGTCTTGCATAATCATTGCAGATAATATCAAATATCCAATTAGCATTTTTGCAGATTTGGGGTTAACTTTCACCCTACATATATTGATATTGCTCCTCTGACTACACTAATACATCAGTTTCTGCCACTGACTATCTGGCAGTTTCTCTTAGGATTTGTCACTGCCACTGTCAACAACTTGTTTTGGAGCAGGGAGAGGTGAGGGAGGAACTGACACTAATGCAGGAACTAAAGAGGAAAAAATACTTTAAAACCAGGATGGAAACCTGTCCCCTCAATCTCAGTCAAAGATCTGGCAGCTGCAGGAGTGTGATTAGCAGTGCTAGGAGGAAAATACAGCTGTCCATTCCTGGTGTGCAGGTGTTACAATAAGTATTCTATTGATGGACAGACAGTGTTTTGAACCAAAGTAATTATTTCTGGTAGGAAAAAAAACCCAGAAAGTGTTATCCATGTTGTTATAATAGAAATTAACCATCCGTAACAAGATGAGAATACCATTATACTACTGAATTTCTGATTCTGGAGTCATTAAATTTGCCTTTTTTGCTTCCACTTAATGTCAGGTGTCTTCTGTGCTGCCCAGTTAATTCCAGCTTCCAATGCTGTTTGGTTTTGAGTGCTTCAGCTCTTGAAAGCAGTGCAGGAGACACCTGGCTTTTGAGCAGAGTGTTTTATGGGTATGTGAGAGAGCCTGGTTTGTTACCCTGGTGGCACTGAGCACTGAAATGGCACTGCCAAATCTCTCACACACCAGAGGACAGAGAATCAGTGCAGTAGCAAAGAGGAAGTTTTCACAAAAAATTATCTCAACTGAAATGAATGAGGGTTAGTCATACACAAAATGTGTTCTAGCAGGGAACTTGAGAATGAACAGCTTGGAAACATAGAAGGCAACAGCATGTATCAAATATGACACTTATGTTCATTTTCAGGTAGAGGAGTGTCTAGATAATTTATTTAGTCTCCAGCTGGGACCAAGACAACCTCTGGCCATTTAGTGCACAAAGTCTCAGGGACATTGGCTCTTTCTACTCCTGCCCAAAGGAGTCACATACTTGCAGAGTTTAGTGAAAATTATTTGGAAATGTGAACAACCCCTTTAGGATTTGTCACAAACGACACCCTGAACCAGACTGCATGCAAACAGGGCAATTACAGAGCAGGAACAGCTTCTTAAAAGGGTCTGCAGTGGGGTACTGCATGGAAACATGCCCATTTCCAGCCTCTGTTGGGAACACCAGGACACAGAAATGGTCTCACCAGTGAATGATTTCAGCATGGCAGCAGCCTGTGCTTGTTTAATTCAACTGTGTGCTCAAGACCAGGGCCTCTTCTGGTGTTCAGACCCTGAAACAATGACCATGTTCAGTGGGTGGCAGGTTGGTTACTATAAGCTGCAAGAACATGTATTCTTGTCTTTTAGCTTTCTGTAATTTCATTTTTTTTCTACTGAGCCATACAGGTCACGTTGTGTTTGCCACTGACTAGCTGGTGTTGAATAAGTTTACACAACAGTTACATGGAAATTAATTAAGAAGCTGTACAGACTTTGGTTTTGTGTGCTAGAGATAAGAAATTTTTTTGTTGTTGTTGTTCTCAATTTTCCTTGCTGTGGGAGACATTTTGCCATATATTTAACAAATTTAGAACAATAATAATTCATTGACAAGTAAACAGGCAAAATAGACTCAGTGTGTACATCCACTCTGTAATGAATGATAATTAAAAGAACCCACAAGCTAAGAAAAGGAACTCTGATTTGAACAGACAGGCTGACCTAGGAATGAATAGGAAGTAATTATGAGTAATTCTGACATCATCTATGCACATCCCTCACATATTCTTTCCAGTTAGACTTGACTGTCTCAGACAGGCTTTTATCTGGTTTAAATGATTGCATCTAAACTCCTTACTGAGAATAGCAACATGGAGTGGCCCAGGGGAATCTGAGGAACTGACTAACCTGAGGCACAGAAAAGTCAGAGGTTTAACCAAGCATCTTGGCTTCTCCTGCTTTATTTGAAAGTGTTTATTTAAAAGCAAGCTTTTTTTCCTTCCTCCCATACCTCTCCTGTTGGATGTAGTTTAGTGTAGTTGCAGTGAGCCCTATTCTCTTCTGAATGCAAAGAGAGCATCTCTGCCCTGTGCCCTTTGGGGCAGCTGCTTTAGGATCTGTGCAAACGAAAAGTAAGACTTGAGCAGGGTGACTCCTTTAGGTGGCAAACACAGCTTATATTTTCATCACTTCTTTATTATTTTATGTGAACCTGTGAATGATTTATGCATTTTTCATATGAGAAGAATGTTTGCTTTCAGAATGAGAATGTGACCAGACACATTAGCAGTCTCTGACAGCTGTAGAATGTGCTGGAGGATTCACCCCAGGAATGCCAGATGGGAGACTCTAACCCTGGCTTCCTAGGGGGAAAAGTTCAAGGAATGGCAGGAGGGATTTTGAAGCAAAATTTTTTGACCTCAGTTTATAATGTTTAAGATTTGAATATAACAGATGTTGAGGCTTTGGATGGGGAATTTAGATTTGAAAATATGGAAATATTTGCTGCAGTGTATGTCATGTAAATGCAGCTCTTTGAACTGATGGCTGTGGAGTGCTGAGTAGCACTGGACTCATTGTGCTGTATGGAAAAATACTCCACCTCAAAACACAGCTAAATCTGGAGCAGGGTTAAAATGGTTTTTCTTACCTGCTGCTTTCTGCCCTGCTTACACTTCTCTCTTTACTAATTTAAAGATACACACCTTCACAGCCAGCAGCAGCTAGGAAATAAAATTGGTGAGTCCACCTCATGCACTCAGCTCCCTGATGTATCTTCCCCAGGACTTCCACATTAACTTTTCAAAGCCTTTGTGTTTGCTGGGATCACCATGGGAGGTTCATAAATGATAGATTAAGTAAATAGCTCCTATTCTGTGCCTGCCTGGAGAGCAAGAGAGAAAAAAGTCAGAATGTGACAATCACATGTGTGTTGAGTAGTGAGTAGTAGCAAGTAGAATTGTTTTGATAGCATCAAGAAAATCCACAGGTTGTTACTTGTTTCCTAGAGAATTATCTTTTCTGAGAAGAGACGGAGGTGTTTGTAACTGTGTATCGGAAGATGTTTACACAAGCCTGAAAGCAACCAGCCTTTAGCCATTCAGTGCAGAAGGGCTCAAAGGATGTTTTCTCTTTGTGCATCCATTTGTTGTTGCACCAGAACACACTGGAGATGTGAGTAACCAGTGTCCTTTCAACACTACATACCTCTTGTTCTCCTCACAGACATTAAAAGTAATGAAGAACTTAGCGAAAAGTAACTCAACAATGCTGAAAATCAAGAGGAAGTCTACATGTCATGGAATAATTTCCTTCTATGTGGCTTTACTTAGCTCTCAAAGCATCATTATTCGGGACAGAAAGTAGAATTGAAGTGACCCCCTCAGTAGAAAGTCTGTGTAGAAAGAGCAGCCACTCCCAGAAAGCACTCATTTTATGGCAGTCAGCCCTGCCTGAATATATCCTCCACCACAGGAATTAATGTGGATGTGGGAGGTGTCCTTCCCTGAGATGGTGTCTTCATGTTCATTGAAGCACAGCAGCTCACATTAACTAAAGAGGGTTCAAATGAGCCATCTTTCCTTTGAAGGGCTATTTGCTTTCATAGGCTGCTTGATTATCTCCACACTGTGTTTTTCTCAGCCAGGTTCTGCCTTCAAAGTGCAGCTGCCCTTCTTACCACATTCCTTGGCTGCAGCCTGGGAGACTTCCCCCACCTTCTCCTGCCACAGGGCAAGCTCAGGACTTAAATAGTTCTGGCCATTCCACAGTCCAGGACATACTAGCAGGTCTTCATTTGCATATTCTGAAATACATAGCTGAAAAGTACAGAGATGACCATCTTGGTCTGGGAAATGTCCTTTGCAGTATTGTTTGGGCCATGGATTTCTTGTACATGAATGATTCATGGGAGAAGATGATGATGTATCATGGAGTTAGGTCTGTTTATAACTCTCATGCTCTGACCTGTCCTTTGCAGATGCTGTGAGGGTTCATCAGAGACTAAAGATCATGATCTGAATAATATAATTTTCTGTAATAATTTCATCTTATCAAAAGAAGAGTCTTTGAAGGCTCTCCTTTTTTGGCCTGTCATTTTCTTTCTCAGGTTATTGAGTTGTCTACACTTGTTGCTATGGATTTTTCTGGACTCGCATCAAAGATAATCCCACAAATCTTTTTGACAAAACTTTTTAAAATGTTCCGTTGCTGCACCTTCCATTCATTTCTAGAAACTAAATTTGGTGAAAAAGAAATGCTGTAGAGAATATTAATATGACACAGAGAATACTAATGACTGATTATTGAGTACCAACCAGTAGCAAGCTAGCACTGTAAGTCAACCAACCTGATGATGATGAAAGTTCCTTTAACTGCATTTAAAAATGCAAAAATTAAAAGTAAGAAATTAATCTGGTGCTGTGTGCAAACTTCGGAAAGAACTAAATTGAATTGTCATATTTGAGCTGAGCAAATAGTGTGAAGCAAATAATCTATTTAAATCAAACCTTAATTTCATAAATTGGTCATGAGCTGCATAAAAAATATACTTGAAATCATATATTATTCACTAAATATTTTAATGAATAATTGCAGAGCACTGTATGCAGGAGTTTTATGTGGTGACTTTTATTCTTACAATTGCAAAGGCTAAAGAAATTCTAAGGAAAAATGCTTTAGAAAATGCTTTTCTAAAGGAGGTGACAAACAGAAGTGTGCTATGACTTTCATGCCTTACTTTCAGTTTTCCAGACTGACAAGGAGACTTTCTTTGGGCTGAACCCCTGGTCATGTCTCTATTCACTATTCACTGTGAGTTTCTAAGGTAAATTTCTTGGGAAATCCTTGTGAAATCTCTATAAAAATAATGAACTTGCTCATTAACCCATTGATTTTACCCCAGAGGTTACAATGTTTTCAAATCTATTAAAGGGAATNCAAAAATAATGAAAATCCTCGTGAAATCTCTAAAAAATAATGAAGTTGCACATTAACCCATTGATTTTAGCCCAGAGGTTACAAAGTTTTCAAATCTATTAAAGGGAATTAAGTGGTTAAATCTCTGCTGTTCTTTAAAATTATACCCTTAGTGGTTGTCTAACTCTTCCTCTGCTTCCCACTGCAGAAGAGTGACCTTTGAAAGAAGGGATCATAACATTTTTGATCCAGGCATTTATTGAATTGGCAACAGGGGAAAACACTGTATGGTCCTCAGCATTCATTTTCCAAGGTTTGCCATCATCATGATGGTCCAGTTGTGCAGAGAGAAAGGATTTGTGTTGCACAGGCAGTAGGAATTTTACAGCATTATTAAAGTGTTTATGTTTTTTCACAGTTTTGGAAGGATTTAAAGTTAGCATTAATATATATTTGTGGCACTGAGACATGCTGAGAATGTGCAGTTCATTTTTTATTAAGGACACACTCAGATTTTAATTTGTTGTACTTGATTTGTACTCTTTCTCCCCATTTAAAAGCAAGCTAATTCTGAGTCATGAGCAATAATGTTTTGAATTGCCATACTGCCAGGCATATCTCTGTGCATAGACATTTCAGTAGTGGTCCTTCCAGGAATTATAGAGGTTTGTAGCTCGGAGGCTGTTTACTGATGCCCTGAATTGTATTCTCTTCATCATCTCTAAGGACATCTGGTCCATCAAAGTAGAGAAATGCTGTTTGTCCTGGGAAAATACTGCCTTGGTTCTCCTTAATGTTCTTCTATGGGGACTCTGGTAGTTTATTCCTCAAAACTCACAAGTCAGTGCTCAGGCAAAGACATTCTTCTGCCTCAGGTCAACTTTGCAAGAATCATGTCAAAGTTCCTTCTGAAAGACATCACAGTCTCTTGGGACACAATCAGATTACTAAATACAGTGAAAACTACTGTACAAAATTATCAGGTGCAGTTTTTCATTCCCTGGCTATTTCCTAGATAATTTAATGCTGTTAACTCCCTAGAGAAAATGCTAATGTTATGCATCAACATTTTTTCCACTTACAGATTTTTAGTTCATCAATTAGGTTAAATTTCAGCAAGCAAACAAGTGGCTTGAGATTTAAATGGAGCTGGAACTCATTTCCCCTGTTCTGAAGTCCAAATGAACCAACTTCACCAGGCTGAAGTGTTTGCTACTGATTGCTTAGAGTTGCATAAAACTAGACAATAGTCCAGACATAGGAATGAGCAAATCAGATCAAAGAGATTAAGAACTGACCAAAAGTTTACTTGTTAGATACACTTATCTTTGTGTACTTTTTGAAGCACTTGTTCAGTTACTTGTTATTATTCATCATTATCTGACCTTGTTTGTTAGAGGACTTGACTGGAAGTAGATAGAGAAAAAGAAATAATTTTGCAAAATTGAAAGCCTCCCATGGGGAAAAGATCCCAGCAGGAATGTGTGCCTTAACTTTATTGACAGCAGCAACTACAGCTGCTGATCAGAGGATTTATTTGAGCTTGTAAACCTCTCTGGCTTTATCCATCATTCTAACCTTTTCTTGGTTTCTTGCACCTTCTGCAACTAGCATTTTTTCCTCCCTTTTCTGAGATTGCCCTTCAGACTTTGTTCATGTCCTCTCTTCTAATTTTAAAATTTTCAAGGTCATTTACTCCCTTTTGCTCTCCCATTTTGGCACCTTCTCTGCCCCTCAGCATTAGAGAATCTCTCAGCTAGTGTGGGCTGGCAACTTTTGAGATGAAAGATAAAATTAGCTTCAACTCATAAGCTCTTATTGTAACCTATAATAAAATTCATTTTTATACTTCACCCTGACCCATATAATTTCCCATAAAAATCATAGAAAAGAACTACTTATCTAACACGTTATTTCAGAAAAATAAAAACAGGGAATTTAACATTTGAAAAATCTAGTCAGAGAACTGAGAGAGGAGGACTCATGGGAGGAAAGCTCATTGCTGAGGATTAAACCTATAATATGTCAGCAGTAGATACCAGTGTCTTAATTACAGATCACATTACTAAAGCATTAAGTATTTTAAGTCACAGAGACCTTTCAAGAAATGCCTAGTAAACTAAAAAGTAGACCATTTAACTGCCAGGGTTTTTTTTCACTGATGGTTTCTCAAGTGTCTCAGGGAGAGAGAGAAATATAATATACTCCTGAAATCCTTCCTGTGCACTTCAGGTATTGGTTGATTGCTATTGATAAGAAAGAAAAAATCCAGTCCAACATGAACAGGAAACATCCCAGTTGTTCACTCTCATCTTAAATAAAATGTAGAGCTTACTATTCATATGCTGAAGTTCTTCAAACTTGGAGACCTCTGGAAACACAAACTCACTTGAAAACACTCAAGAAGACTGGGACCTTGTCAGAAAATAGCAGTATAAGCAAGGAGCAAACTGTTCTAGTGTTTTCACATTCCCCAATGAAGGAAGAACATAATCATTTGGAGAGATGAAGCATTTCCTCAGTAATTTAGCCCTTTTAAGCATGAGGGATGGTGGAAAAAACCCACAGTTTTGCAAACTGCAGTATTTCATTGTTGATAAAAGATAGTTAGTACCTGTACATCCCTTATTTTCTGATTTATAGACTGAATTCTATGTCAGGATATAAGTTTGTATTAGATGCAAGCCCCTCTATTAGACCCACACCCTCCCCAATGTGCCCATGCACAGCCACATCAGCACAGTTTCTCACTGGGGCATTTAGGAAACAATTAGCCCATAAATTACTTGCCTGAAAGAAGAAAGCTAATTATAATTCAACCATTTTTGAATAGAGCATGTTTCTTTATATAGAATGAGCCTGTTTCTAAGTGTCTGAGACTAATTGGTTCATTCCATTTGCAATGATTTATTTATTAATGTTCCTGATTTATGCACATACACAGCTTGGAGTACACAGAACAGTTTTATATATAAAATTGATAAATACCTTTAATTTACCGATTTTAAAATGCCAAATTTATTTGGTCTAAAAAGTTTATTGGTTCATAAGAATGAAATATTGATTTTTGTGTCTAGTAGAAGTTTTAGATGTGCACTTAAGTAGATGCAGGAAAACTGCTTACCCTGCTTGGTAGAAGCCTATCAAGTTTTTCAACCTAATCTTTATTTTGAAGGGTTTATGGCTAGGTAATAAAAAATGAGTTTGGTCTGGGTCTCCTTTAAGACAGCTGTGTATCTGATGTCTCAAGTCAAGAGCACTTCTAAGCACATTCACAAAACAGATTGGTCACTGAGAAGCAGTGACCATTGCTCTAAGTGTAGATTTATTTCTCTCTATAATTTCTGCAAATGGCTCTTTGGCTTTTTCTCTGTTTCCTGTTAATGAAATAAGGTGTTCATTGAAGCAGAATGAAAAGTATTTGAAAAGCACTGTGTGCTTTATAGACCAGTAACATTTTGACTTAAGGCTCTGCCTGATGGTCCTGAATTCAGTGAGAATATTTCCACGGTCTGAAAAGTTAAAGAATTTATTCCCTTTAGCCCTGGAACACAGTAATGTTCAAGTACAATCTCAGCGAGTCAGCAGAGCTGTTCACTGACTTGCAGAGAGAAGAGAGGAGAGCAGGAGAGAGGGGAGATTTCTTTTGTATCACAGAATGTCAGGGTTTGAAAAGGACCTTGAGAGATCTATATATCTGCTTCATTTGGCTTTCCATTTTTAAGTTAAATAAAATGTATATTTGTTTCCACCATCTGGTGATGAGACATTTCCAAGTCTGGCAAAACATTTGTTTTTCATTCAGTCTGAAGTGGAGGTTTGGCCTGAACAGATGAATTGTGGAAAAAATACCCCTTATCTTGGGTTCAACTGTTAAGCACTAAGAAAGAGTAGTTAGTAGGTAGCTTCACCAGGAATAGGAAGGTGTGGGCAACTGAAATTCTTAACATATTGCATCCTGGTCAAAACTGTATCACTGTCAAACATCAAAGAGGTGAGATGTGACTTCAGCTGGAGACTCACTGTAACCAACAGCTTTTAATTCAGAGCAGTTTTCCTTCTGACACAGCACAGTTTTTATTCACATGACTCCAATTTTCAATTTCATTTTTACTATGAAATAACATGACAAAGAATCACAATCAAATGGAATCAGACACCTCATGTTGGTTCTGTCTCTGCTGATTTGTTGGGATTTGGGGGTTTTATGGAATGTCTGAGTCATGAGATGTGTCTGCCATGGTTGAATGATTTGGTCCCAGAGATCAGGGATTTACAACTATGTCTCTGTCACATGACAGCTAATATGACAGAGTACTCTCTGTCACATGTGCATGTGCAAACACTTGTTTTTACATTACTTTAGTCTTTGTGCTCATCCAGAGACATGAAATTTCTGAAATTGTCTCCCTATGGCTATAACTAGCCTTATAATTAGTGCTAGTATAGCAGATACATGATTAAACCTAAAGCCTTGTGTGAGAAAACTTAAAGTATAAAAGAAAGATAGATGGAAAGGCATGCAGTAAACAAATTTTTAAAATACAAGGTAAAAGGATAACCATGGTATAAAGAGATGCTAATTATGGCTAAGATTTAAGGAATGGTTAAAAATTGAATAAATAATGATTCTGTGGATCATGCTATTAGCTTCTTTTCCAAGGGATCTTCTAGACAAGTATTAAAAATAATAGTTCAGAGATATTTTTTGGGAAATCTGATGACTTATAATTCTAAATAAAATAATTAGTACGTAAAAATGCCCTCGAGGATGTAGATCCATTAAATGGACTTGCAAAAACCACATAGATAGAATAATTTTTTTAAAGGAATATTTATTTTCAGTTCCATTTAAACAACCCACTTTTGTAACACATACTAAAATCTTTAGGAAACATTCTAAGAAATTCCAGGATTATAGCCACAGGGATGAACTGAATGCATTTCAGATCTGCAGATTAAAATACAGAATATGTTTGCATCATTCTGCATTTTATTATGTTGCTGCCTTTTGGTATGCTTTACATTAAAAATACATGACTGACACTCTTTATAGCAGTAAGCCTTTTTATTGAAAAAAAAAATGAAATTATTGCATTAAACTACATTCCCAGGAGTTTCTTGAACAACCTAAAAAAAAAGCGGCGTTGCATGTACAATAGTGCAATTCACTTAGCTACTGTATAATATAAAACACTTTATACAGAGAATACAAAACAAAATTACTAGTTTACATATTATACTAGCCAGAGGATTATGCAGTTTTAAATATAAACTCAACACTTTTAAAATCAATCTGATCAAGGGCATTTTAATGCAAATCTGCACAACAAAAATGCATGTTCAATGTATTCCAGAAGTGCCTCAGTTACCAAAATCAAAGAAACAAACAAAATACTTAATTATTCTGTAATTTAGGAAACTTCTGTTATTTGAATTTTAACTTGTTTCCTTCGATTATTCACATCAAGAATATTCAGTCAAAGTGATTATTAAATTGGAATGTATAGGTCACTGCCACCAGGATACTGGAGCTCATTAAAAAATCATTTTAAATAAATAAAAATTGTTGCATGGCTCCATACTTCAGGCTCAATTATACTTTTAATGATAATAATGATACATAGTTCAAGTACAGCACTGATGAAAAAACAAATATGGCAGCAAGTAGAGCAATATATTTTCTCAGCTGTGCTGATTATTTTGTTACATTTCTCCAAGAAAACCCCTTCTGTGTACTAAGAATGATATTAGACATTCCTTTTGTTGATAGTCAATGATTACTCTTTTGCAATTGTGCTGTTTCTCTTCCTCTTTAATCTTTCCTTTTTTCCCACCAATACCTTTCACAATCCTAATTCCCATTTTTCCAAGAATTAATCTTCATGGTCTATCCATCCTTGTTGGTATATACAATGAAACATGGTCATCCTAGGATTTGATTCCTTCCTAGAAACCCAGACTCTTGCATAAGTGTGCACACATTAAGGAAAACATATATAACTATTTTCCATAAATTATCTATATACTAAGTTTCAATTGGTCAGGTCTTTGCCATAGGAATTTATACAATATTAACATTGCTTGTGAGAAGCAGGGATAAAAAAATACATTTGGACACATTTAAAGATGAGATTTGCCTGTCATTTCTTCTACTCCAGTTTTTTCTCTTGGTACTATCTGTATTGTATTCAAATAATCTCCTATACAATGGGAACAGCTGGATGTTCTTAGAAATGGAACTGGGCCCTTCAAATTAAAACTTTGCAGGTTTGGAAATATTTGGAAATACCTTTAGGCTGGCATTAGCCCTGAACTGGTGGTGATGGCTGTGCAGATCATTCAGACTCTTGTAGGTCACGTGTTGACCTGCTCCTTTGAAATATCCAATTCTAAGTGTTTCTACAAAAATTGTAACTTATGTTTCCAAGTGTTCCACTGAGTGTGTGATCCAGCAAGCAAGTACATTTGCAGAGGTGTTAGGTCAAACTCAGTGAAATATATTTGAGTCTAAGAGGAATAAGTTTTGGAATTATCAAAATTGTATGTAAATTTGGATCTAATTTTGGGCAGATTTTAAAAAAATAGACCAGGACTCCAAAATAATGTGAATGCATTTTGTTAAATAGTTTGGGTTATTACCTGGGAATCCAACAACCTTTTATCAACCTTTGAAAATACAAAAATGTTTTGCTTCTGTTCTGTCTCCATATTTTTTTCCTGATACCTTTTAATTGATGTCTCAAAGGTTAGCTATCCAAGGAAAGTTTAACTTTGCAGGTACAAACCAAGCACTCCAAACTTGTAAAGCCATTTGAAAACTTTGGCTAAATCAACTGCTTTTAGAAATTAAATCAATTTTGTTTTATTGCAATAAGTCCATCTACTTTGATCACAAGTAAGCTAAAAATTTAGTCCTAGATTTTATATTAAATACTCAATTTGATTGCAGTTTGATTTTTTAGTTTGTTCAGATAGCCAAGTATAATGGAATAAAATCCTCAAAAAGTTTTTAAAGCCAGTTCTGAAAGATACATTATTAAATGTCCCCTAAATGAATTATTTCAAATGTTTCTACTCCAAACAAAGAGTTACACTCTGTCGGAAGCTTCACCATCCAATTATATTGGGAAGCATGCCACAGTCTAACCACAGTTATGAACTTCATTTCATGCTAAATATCCCATGTTGAGTTAGAAATATTATAAAATTACTCAAAATGTGCCATTCAAAGAGATGCTGAAGCCCCCACCAATTTCCAGATACAGTTATTTCTAGCAATTTCAACCACTCATTCCCCTGAAGGTTGGCTACAGAATACATGCATTCAAATTCTGCACATTCAGAACTTGTGTTTGTATGTTGAGAGCTTGTGAAGCTTGAAAATCTTGAAATATTAGTTTAGATTCAATAAACTTGAAACTCCCATAACTGCTGCATGACTTTCTATAACACTTGTCCTGGAGAGGCAGTTTCCACTCAGAATTTTAATGAATATCAGCACTATTTTTGTAGGACCAGCCAATTGCTTATGTTGTTTGTGAAAGGAATGAAACATATTTACACATTCTTTGGGCAAGACTCTCCCCACACATCAGAGCTCTGCTTGGTAGTGAAGAAGTGTTGCAGTCTTGGCCATGTTCAAAGCCAGCAGCAGCTGCTCAGCTACCCCTAACATACCCCATCCTGCAGCCACAATGCCAAAGAACCTGGATTCATCACCTTCTCTCCCTTGCCATCTTGGATGCTTGGCTCAGGTTGAAAAGTAGTGACCTGTTTGTGCCAGCATGGAGCCTGCTACACTAAGGGAATGTTTTATTATGTTCCCATAACCAGATTGCAGTCCCTTTATGCTCTCCAAGCTACGAAATTCAGGGACAAAATCATGATAGTTTGAGATCTTGTTATAACCCTCTTCTTCCAGTGCTACCTCACTACCCCCCTGAGGCTCCCTAATTCATTTTAGCCAGGAGACAGAACCAGGGACTTGTGGTCCCAGATTCTTTCTTTTTTTCCCAGGTCTGAAACACCTTAACCACACTAAGTACTTTGCTGCTGCCTCCCTACACTCAGAAAAGCATCTTCTGAGGTGTGTCAGGATTGCTCTGCCTTAAATTGCACTACTTTAAATCACTCATCAGTGTTGATATTGTTGGTCCCACTGTGTCTGGGTGCTGTGTTCCCATTCCTACTGACAGTCACAGACTTGGGTTCAGGCTCTTCAAGTCAAACCTTACACAGAATTTCACCAGCTGGATGCCACCCTCCTTGTGTCAGCATCACAGAAGACTTTAAATCAGGTTTTACTCAGTGATACAAGAACTAAATCAATGTTCCTGTGCTGTCAGACAGAATTTGGACTTTAAAATATTTGCTGTTGTGCTTTTGGTGAGACAGTAGATTTCCCTTCAGACATGTAATTGAACACTGAATAATTTATTTTATTCAAATTTGGGTTTGGAGCCATGGTGTAGATTTTTTGGGGCTAGTTTAAATAGCTAGAAACACTGAAAACCTCTTTTATTGTAGGTAACTGTTGGGTCTGGCTAGAACAAGAATGGTGGGGAGGCTCTTGGCCTTGGAATAATGGATGGATGAAGGGATTTGGATGCAGAGCAGACTGTGTGGATGCACTCAGATGGGGTGTAAATAAGGCTGGGATATAGGCAGTGTGTGGCAGCACAGGGAGGGTCAGTGGGGAAGGGTGGAGAGGGGTGGTGGAGACCAAGTGCAATGGGTGTCCTGTCAGCAAAGCAGGATGTGTGGGGATGAGGGCTGGGGCCAGTGGGGCAAGTGATACAGGGGCCAAATGTGCCTGAGAGAGGGGGTGGAGGTGTGCCAGGGAGAGGGGGCTGCTGTGGGGATGCAGAGATGCTGAGACAGCAAAGCGTTGCAGCAGCGTGTGGTGGATGGTGGTGACAGTAGCCTGCTGCTGCACTGGCAGGCTGGGAACTGCTGGTGATGCAGAGAAGGCAGCTGGTCCTGGGGCAGGCAAAACTTTCAGGTGTTTTGCAAGGAGCTGTTTCTGCATATGCTGCTGGGCTTGCAGCTGCAGCAACCTATACTTGTCTACTTCCTCTGGTGAAAATGTTATAGGCTGCTGCATTAAAGGGGGGGAGGTGGATTTACTGTACACTTGTAGGTTGTTTAGGGTGTCATCATACTTCTGCATAGCATTGTCACAAAGAGAACCTTCTGCCTGGTTCCAGTCCATGTTTACATCATTTAGTTCTTCTTTGGTCTCTGTTGAATTAGCAACAACAGAATATCTATTAGAGGGAAAAGCACCAGGGAAATCATTTGGTACTGGGTCACAGCTTTGTATAAAGGGTTGCACTTCACTAATGAAGAGACTGGACTGGTCCTTTATTGCTGTGTTCCTTTTTATGTTTGGGCTCTGATAGCCTGCTCCTATCTGAATGATGTCTTTAAAAAGACATTGATCGTAATCAGTGCCTGTCGAAAGAGTCACGTTAGTTATCTCTGATGCTTCAAAGTTGTTTTTCTTCACACTGGTTTCCAATGAGCTGACTTCATTATGTCCTGTGTCATTTTCACCCATGCTTAGCAGTTTCTCTGGCAAAGGTACCACTGCAATGTCATCTAACGATGATGGGAACTGAAGAGCAAAGTGATTTTGTGAGCCATCCTTTAATTCTACCCCACAAGTTTTTGGAAATCCATCCAAACCATGGATTTGTTCCCGTGTTTTCTTGGACTGCACTTTTTCTAAAAGTAACTTGGCTGTCAGTGACTTTCTTTTCCCACACAAGTCTTTTGCCAGGGTTTCAGAAGAGCAGGTGGCAAAGTCTTTTGAGTGACTATTCCCCTTCACTGAGTCAAAATGTGCAGTTTCATTCTTTTCTGTTTCAGTGCCAGAACCTTTTTCTGTGTCCTCTTTTGTTTTGCTGCCACAGTTGTCAGTCTCTTTTGAAGAGGATCCCGAGCTGCTACCTCTTGATATTCTGCTACTGGAGGATCTTTCACTGCTCCTTGAGTCTCTGGTGGAACAGCTTTTGGAGCTATGGGAGCTTCTGCTGTGCACTTTACCCAAATGCCGGTGTCTGTGTCTGTGTTTAGATCTGTCTCTGCCTTGTAAAACTTTATGTCTTGAACATCTTTGATGTTTGACTGTGCCCCTGTGTGTACAGTTTCTAGCTCTATGACTTCTACTGTGACAGAGATAATCTTCCTCTGTATCGTCAGAAGTGAAAATCTGCTTGTGCTTCCTGTGTTTACATTTGTGCCTTTCAGCTCTCTTGCTTTTTCTTTTGCAACAAAAAAGCAAATGTTTTTTGCCAAGATTGTTGGATGTGGGACTGGTGTAGCCCATGGAGCTACTTATCCCACTAACTGAAGTGTCAGAGGAGCTGGATTGTCTGTCAGAGGAGGACTTTTGAGGAGATGGGAATCTCCAGCATCTCATGTAACTTCCACATCCTTCATTTTCTGAACTCCTGCTGTTTGAGCTGGATTTGGAACTAAGGAAACTTCCAGTGGAGTCTTTTCCACTGTCACTGGTGTCACTGCTGCAGCTGGCTATGTCTGGAGTGGTTCTGCAGTCATTTTGTTTCTCACCTTTTTCCTCTGAATGAATTAAATGACATTTTGCAGCTTTAGACTTTTTAATCCTAGACATAAAAGCAGAAAAGGAAATGCTTTCATTTCTCATGCTCTGTTTTTTTCTTTCACAGCTATGAAAATGATGCTTTAAAGGTCTTCTCGGTGTTGTTGTGTGAAGACTTTTTTCTGTCACATAATCCTTTTGTGAGACATCAAGGTAAGCAGGCACTTTGGGTATATTTTCATTCAAATAATCTCCAATGTATTTTTGACCATTTTCATTCATTTCTTTCCCTATGTCTGATTCAACCTTTTGCTTGGCCTTTCTTGGATTTAGGGAATCTTTCATCTTCTTTGGTTTCAACAACTGATTATCTTGTTCATTTGACATTTGCTTGTGTTTTATTAAACCTGAGGCTTCATTTTCATCTGCAGTCTTATTTATAGAGTGCTCTTTACAGCTTGCTTTGTTTGTTTCATGCTGTTTACCGTCTCTGTGATTTAAGGAGAGTCTGAAGTCAAAATACAATGGATTACAGCCATATGAAATACAGGGCTCAGTTTTTGTAAACAAAAGTAATTCTGTGGGCCACTGCAGAGCAGTAGAGCCATCTTTGCTCACGACTTGGAGAAAAGGCAGTACCTGGGGTTTAACCTCTTTAATCGTGGGCTCCCTTGGAAGTGTTTCCAAATTCCCATTTGCAGTTTCTGAACTTTCTAAAGAACTTTCTATTTTTAGCAGCCCAGGACTGTTGGTTGCACTTTGCAGCTGAAGGTCTGGCTGTTGTGGGAGCTCAGGTAAGTGGGCAGGCAGGTGGGCATTGCTGTGCTTATAGGGGTTGGGCTGTGTACAGAAGCTGCTAGCTTGGCATGGAGGTGAAATGGTTTCTAACAATTGCTCAGACTTAGTTGATTTGGTCTCTTCTTCCTTTTCTCGAAGCAAACCAGAAAAGTCTGAATTTGAAAGCTGTGTTTTGACTTCAGAAAATGAAGGATGAACACTCACCTTCTCTTCTAATTCTGTATCACTACTTTTATCATTTTCATGATGCATCTTAGGTTTTGCAGCTCCAGGACTTAATGAACCGTTATCCAAATCCATTTGGTCTTGTATGACAGGTGGCCCTTTATCCAAACTTCCTTTCACATCCTCCTGCAAAAGTGTGCTAGAACAGCAGCCCTCAAGAGCTTGCTTTGTTTTGTGGTTGGGGGATTCACTACAATCATTTCCTTCTTCAAAATTCTCACTGAAGACTGATGCTGAGGACTCCAACTTCAAAGGGACTTTTTTAGAGAATGAGAAAGACACTCCTGCCCTTTGAGAAGCATTAGTGCTATCTGGAAGCACTTGTGAGACTTGATTTCCTGGTCCATGTGGTCTTTCAGTAGGGTATTGGTTCCTGCTTATGATAAACTGCTGCTCCTCTAGTAGGCTGCTGGAGAAACCTTGTCCTTCACTCGTGGCAGTTCTTTGAGGATTGACAGTGAACTTGCCACCCTTGTACAGGAAAATGTCATCTGGTGATTGCTGCTTCTCCAGAACCAATCTGGGGGCTTTAAGCAATGGTCCACTCCCATTGATGCTGTAAGGAAATAAATTGAAAACAAAAAAGAAAGCTTTATTAAGTAGACAAGACAGAACTCACATTTGAGAATGTCAGCCTGGTAAAAAGATAAATCTCATTTTTGAAACTATCTAAAGGATAAATGTGCCCTGAGCCATATAGGCAAGATAGTCTTTACATACATGAAAGAATATGAATTGAAGTCAGAAAATCATAGAATAGTTTGGGTTGGAAGGGACCTTAAAGATCTAGTTCCAACCCCTCTGCCATGGGCAGGGACACCTCCCACTACATCAGGCTGCTCAGTGCCTTGTTCAGCCTGGCCTTAAACACCTCCAGAGGGGGGGTATCCCTCTGGGAAACCCATTGCAGTGTCTCAGCACCCTCATGGAGAAGAACTTCTTCCTAATATCTAATCTAAATGTAGAGCACTCAAGTTTAAAACCCTTGCTCTTTGTCTTGTCCCTTACAGTGAGAAACTTCCATCTGCAGAATCAGACAATAAGACAAAAGGCAACATTCTGATTGCTTGAGGGAATGGAGAAGGGGGAATGTCTGTGTGATTTTTTGAAGACTAGATTTTTATTTTTGGTTTATATTATTCCTCAGTAAATGACTTTGTGAAATATTGAAACAGATGTTAAAGCTCAAACTATCACCAAATGTCGATGTGAAAAAGGACTCCAGTGGATTTCCATCAAGATTAATGGCAACTTCAGTGTTATCATTATTAATCACCATCTGACTTACTTTTCCATATTTTCTCTTTCTGTGTTCTATTTTCACTAGTTACATTTTTCATTTTCCCAAAACCTCTCAGATTTCAAATCTGTGGTTTAATTTTCTACCACTTAAAAATAAATCAACCTATTCTAAGAAGACCATGACAAACATGGAAAGTCACTGGTTTCTTGCAATACATAATTGCCTGATACTGAAATGACTGTTACCATTTTCCACTGCAGATCAGACATACATAACAACCCTAAAAATGTTATTCCAAGCAATATTTTACATTCATATTTCATTAGACCAATTATCTAAATTTATTATTGATGCAGTACTATGGTACACTTACATGAAAAAAATTTGGAACCAGCTTCAGTAAAGAGTTTGATTAAAAATCAGAAAAAAAATTAATTAAATGTACGTAAATGATGGCTGCCTCATCTTCTAAACAGCTATCTATAAATAGGCCTGCATGCTTTAGAAGTGCTGTAAAAATGCATTGATCTCCAGCAGTGAGAATGCCATAAAGACACCCTAGAGAAGGGTCAGCTCAGACTCTGAGAAGATTATATGCATTTCTGAGAATATATTTGCATTTGCCACAAATTTGGCAGCAGAAGTTACAAACTCACCCTTATTTGTACATCAAGAAAGAATTATCTCTTGGAGAAGGCAAAGGAAGAGACTCTTTTCAAAGCCTCCTTTCAACAGCAAAATAAAGCCACATTTTCAGGTCTTTTGTGCACAAGATTAACAGTAATTTTGTTGTCAAATTGCATTAGGTTGTTGTAAGGATCCCTGCTGCAACCTGAGACACAGTAATCAGGGACAATAACAGTTGCATGTGTCTATAGACTTTTGCTTAGAAAAGTTGGCTTTCTGTCCTGCCTGAGCTACTGGAAATGCTACCCCACCACCAAGATCATGATTCTCAGCCCCTCCTGGACTTCACATTACAAACAGGGAGAGCAAACACTCTCTTTCAGGGCTGATTGTAAAGGATTATGGACTTCTGTGTCTTTCTTAAACCAAACCTACTCTTTTCTTTCCTGCTTTCACTCTGGCTTTCCTGCTATCCATCGACCTTATAGGTCTGTCTGAAACTACATCTCCAGCTGAGTGACACGAAGGCATCTTCCTATAGGCAGTTCCATTTCTTTTTGCAGATTTGCATGAAAATGGAGTTGTAACCATAAAAGTGATAAATTAACACTAAACTGTTACATTTCAGCAGATTACTCAAAAGCAATTACACAGGCCAAAATGAGTGCATAATAAACTCTGACTGTTATTATTTCCAGGGTACAGTAAGCTTGATATGAATTTAAAAGGATGCCAGTTTAATTATCTACTTAACTCATTACAGTCAAAGATTAACATAAACAATTGGTCTGGTGGCAATCCATTCTACCCAAGCATTCAGTGTTATTAAAGAAAAGAGATTTCACAAATGTAAAGGTTTATTAGTGCAAACTTTTTACTGTATCTTGATACTCATCAATAGAGCTAACAGTTCTAGATAAACTTAACTGAATTAATTACTTGTTTTTCATTCACTTAGTGATACTTCAGTTACTCTGCAGAGAAACTGTGAGAGAATAATCTCAGTAGTGAAAATTATTCACAGGCTTTTTACATGCTCTAAAAACTGTTTTTCTTCTCCCATTCAATTACTGTCAAATGATAAAACAATTCTACTAATCTATTCAGGTCAGTTTGAATAGGGTGAAATGGTAATGTAAAAATATATTCTCCAAGCACTCAGTTCAGAGGAGATGAGATTAGCCAGCTCCAGGAGAGAAAAAACATAGACCTTCAAATAACAAGTAATTAATTCAGGGACTTTCAATTTTATGGTTTGCAGAACAGGAACATTTTGAGTTGGGAACAGCTGAAAACAGGTTACAGTAGACACAGTCTCTGTGCATTACAGAGTGCAGGAGTAAAAGTATGGAGATTTCTTCTGGGACTGAGTAAAGAGGGCATTAAAACTCAATATAAATTTTAAATACTTGCCATTCTGACTGCTTCCGTAGCTCTGCAAGCTGATGGAGTCGCTTGAGTGCTTTTTCCTGTTTCTTCTCATCTTTCCATGACTTTGAAGCCACATTTCGAGCAAATTCCCTTTGTTTTAAATCTTTCAATCTCTGTATGAGAAGAACAAAAAGAGAAAGGATTAAATATGTACAGAGCACTCTTACTCAATTTATTAGCTTTTGTTGAAGTTAATATGTAAAAATCCATGTAAAATGCTGACATTCTAAGAACCCATTGAAAACATCAACAAGACAATTGGGCCATCCCTATTTAGCTGATCTGTACCTGTGTACGACTGATGGGTTTTAGTTTCTTATGAAAACACACATCTCCTGTTGTGTACAAATCATAGAATCATAGAATAGTTTGGGTTGGAAGGGACCTTAAAGATCATCGAGTTCCAACCCCCCTGCCATAGGCAGGGACACCTCCCACTAGCCCAGGCTGCCCAGTGCCTTGTCCAGCCTGGTCTTGAACACCTCCAGAGAGGGGGCATCCACAACCTCTCTGGGCAACCTGTTCCAGTATTTCACCACCCTCACTGGAAAGAATCCATAGACAAAACTGGACTCCATTTAAAGTAGTTGAAATTTTCTCATTTAATTCAGTCAAAGACAAAGGGAATTGGTAAAAAGTATCATGCTTAACACAATCCAAAGGGACCACTAAAACAACAGTAGTGTGATGACACTGTGTGAGAGAGAGGCATGAAGATATCCTTGGTAGAAACTTGCAAAGGCTGTGATTATATTCTGTGAAGAGTGCTAGAAAGCTGTAGTGGTTATCTCCCACCACTCACACATCATCTGCCCTTCAAGTATGGTATTTTTTTTAAAAAGCCAGACAACCTCTGTAAGAATAAAACAAGTAAATACTGGGAAACTAGGAGCAAAAGTTTCTTGTTTACTCTCAGCCTTCTGGACCCCAAGATATGTAACTCTGAGCTCTGATTTGAAGGTAGGGAGAGCTGAGCTGCTCATGATTAGCTGCTCTGGGAGCTTAAGAGCTGGCTCTCAATGACTGTGATGTCTCTGTAGAGTCCTTTACAAGAGGACAAGAAGGCAAATAACAGCTACTGTGCACCACGCTTTAGCATGAACCACCCTACCACCTGGTGCTGAAAAGTTTTTTTGCATCAAAAAATATTTACAGTCTGTCAAATCTCTGTATGTTTTTCTGGCAAGTTTCTGTCAGCTCCATTATCAAGGATGTCACTGAACTAGACTCTGAAACAGGATATCTGCAAAGTCCTTTTTAAAGCTCTCAGGCTGCAGTTTCTTGGAAAGAAATGATTGCTCTACCACATTCTTAGCTACATGCCTTTTCTCACTGTTCCTCACTACAGTGCTCCAGTCCCATCAACTCACTGCAGCTTACAGGAAAATGGATGAATAGGTAAGATAATGTTGGGTTTGGTACAGGAAGTAAAATCTTTAAATAATATATAGGACCCAAAACTGTACATGAAATCAGAGAATCTTCCCAGAATGAATCCACACTTTCTGTCACATTAATAGGGTAGAAATACTTGAGCAGAAAAGATCCTGTCCTACATAGGTAAACATAGGTAGTCTTGAGTCTTATTAATCTCTTCAAATGTGAAAAAAACTGCAAAGAAACACATTTGAGAAATGTCCTTGGTGATGCTTGCTATGTTTTAGCTGTCACTGTGAGCTGCTTGGTATCACACATAAAGCATTCATGAGGAAAAACAGAAACAGTTTCTACCTGTCAAGGAAACAAAGAACAATGTGAAAACCAGTGCAGGCACTGCAAAGCAATGCCATTTCAATTCTTTGACAGTTAGGATGATAATCAACAAAGCAAATGGACCAACACTAAAAATAGGAGTTCTAGCAGCATTTTTTGCTTTCTAATGGCAACCAGGAAGTAGAGAAAAGAATAAAAGAAAGTAGGAAAGAACAGTGGAGACATCATCAACTGGAGAAGAAATCCAAGAAATGAAAAGCAGGTAGGGTCTGAGCTGAGTAAGAGCTCTCCCTGCTCATCCTCTCATCAAAACAGAAGGTTCACTGCCAGGGAACCAGTTAGGAATCCTACTGAGATTTGTCAGCTCCATTGGATAGACAGTGGCACTGCCTGCCCAAAGCCCTGGGTTCCTTCACTAATAACCTGTGCCAGACTCCTGACAGGCACACAAGGATTTTCCTCAGGTGGTGCACAACAGCAAGCAGCTGAGCAGTTACCTGAATGACAACCCTGAGCTCAGCAGGTGTTTGTGAAAATTAACATCACTTTGCATGGCAATTGCATTTTTCGTGTAATTAGTTGCTTAACTGGGCATCCAAATAGAGGCACGTGTAATAAATTATGATTAATTTTAATAGCAGTCTCATGTTCTGTCCTTTGCCTGATACAAGTATCATGGTCTTGTATTTCATTTTTAGATACATGTTCTCTTTTTCCTCTTTCTGGCAAAGACACCCATGCAGATATTGCTGTAACTAAAAGTAGCCCATCTCTTTTTTATAAACACCCACAAACAATATAAAAACCCTGAAAAATAATATTAAATCTGAATCTATTATTTTCCTCTTGAATTCTAGTCTGAATCAGCAGGACATCCAAATATCTTAATGGAGCTGCATGTTTACTGTCTCCTTTTGCTAGACATGTTACTATCAGTGGTCAAATACCTGAACTTGAGCAATTTCCACAGAATGCAAGATTTCTTGATTGCTAGGTATAAGAAATGAGGAAAAAAAGGTGAGAGATTGTCATGGCTGTGTCAAGAGCTGTTGGTTAAACTAAAGGACAACAAAGAGATGCACAGGCAGTGGAAGCAGGGTGAGGTGTCCTGAAAAGAGAATGGGGACCCTGCATGGGGATACTGGTAACAATGGTTGAGGAGAAGACTGAGATATTCAATGAATTTTTAGCCTTAGTCTCCTCTCAAAACCTCTCTTCTCATATTTCTAATTGCCTGTATGTAACAGTGCATTTATGTACATATTTCTTTAGTCAGCATTAGATATATGTAATCTGTGATATTTGGAAAGCCTCTGAATCTAAGCCCATGAGGAAATGTGATTGTGATTTAAAAACTGATTTCCATTTTGCTGAAAAGCTCCTTAATGAAGTTCAAAACAAATTCACCATAAAAGGGTTAAATGAGAAAATAAAAAGAACAAGAATTTCAGTAATTATTCTCTTCCTCACAACCCTAACATTGGAACAAATTACATTATTTTTTAAATGAGTTTACATGGCAAACCATCAAATGAAAATGGCAGTTACTACAGAATGTAATTAGACTTCATGTCTGAATCTTATGGTATTAGCTATTGAAGAGAAAGAGAGGGAAAAGCACTGAAGGAATTTGCTTTTGCTATGGTAAATAAAATCCTAAAAATTAATTCTGAAGGCTTCAGGATTTAACCATGAGACATGAAGCTCAAAATCTATCTGATGCATTCTCATTTGTTTTACCCATAAACAGCTACAGATCACTTTGAAGTGTGTGATAGTAATAATTTTTTGTGTAGTTTATATCACAGTCAATCTTCCAGAGTCGGTATTGCCAGTGGGAGTGAATGGTGAGACAGAAAGTGAATATTCTGGTAGGACTGATTTAGGGAATGAGATAACAGGAGGGCAGAAAAGTCAGCCCTTGGACATGCTCTGGAGAATTCAGCCATCAGTGAATCTATTAGTGAATGTGCTGATCACACATTCAAGATACAGGCAGAGTGACAAGTTATGGACAGTTCTTTGGAGGGCTTCTTTTCTTATGTCTTCATACAAAATCCTGTGCAGAAAGTCAGCCTGGTCTAGTGCAATGATTTTCATGCCAGAAAGCATCAAGTGCTCACCCATGTCTTTTCTGTGTGAGCTTCTTACACATAGGTGTTAATTACCACATCTAACTGGAAACTCATCTAAACAACAGAAAAGTGCTAGTCGTCTGAAGAAAACCTAAATTTAAAACCTAAATTCCCAGTGAGGGTGAGAGAAGAGTGGAACAGGCTGCTCAGAGAGGGTGTGGAGTCTCCTTCTCTGGAGACATTCAAAACCCATCTGGATACCTTGCTGTGTGACCTGGTCTGGGTGTTCCTGCTCTAGCAGGGGGATTGGACTAGATGATCTCTTGAAGTCCCTTCCAGTCCCTGATACTCAGTGATTCTGTGATTTGATTTATTTGCATAATCAGTTGATTACTGACAGCTATGGCAGTGCTGAGGGGACAATAATGAAGCATACAAGCTGTTGTACCACCCACATGTGTTTCCATAAAGGACAAGTGAACCATAGCACTGTAAGGTGGCTTTGAAGTGCTGTACCAGAGAACAAACAAATCATTAAAAAGAGCCATCTTAATATTTGCTTGAGATAAATGTACCACCCACTGCACTTCAGATTAAAAGATATGGCCAGGGCACACAGTGGAAGACAATAATGCATGAAAAGGATATTAAAGGCAGCTGGAAGCAGAAGCCTCATCAGAGACCTCAAGGATGTAAAATATTGTTTTTTCTAATACAATATAATAGCTATCCATAAACCCCATTATTTTTAATTCATTGAAAATCATAATATTCAACCTCTTGTATTTACTCAGAGTAGACTGATCACTTCTGGAATAAGAGAGTTAAAGGTAATCAGGCTTCTGATAGTAATATTTCAAAAAAAAATGCCTGCTCCAAGTAGAGGAGATCTAATAAATGGCATTTCCTCACAGTTGCTGTCAATAGTAAAAGGCTACAAAGGGCTTTTGTAATCATTGGATCAAAACTTTTCAATAACACAAGAGAGATGACACTCTGGTTTGCAGTGTTTTTATCAAATTAATTGATAAAATGAAGTTAATTTGACAAGACCTATTTTACAGAAAGCAATGCAATTAATTACATTAGCATTCTTTAATACTTTACGGAGTCTTGTATCAGTTATGCCAGTTTTTTCCCTGGCACTACTGTCAGGATGACAGATTTTCTTGTTTATTCTTTTCAAATCTCAGCATGATATTATCAAGATTCTAGCTTGATGCACTTTCCTATTGTGTTCTGAGACTTCTTAAAAATCAACATTAATGATAAGGACAATTTATAGCCATCTTTTTTCTGATAATTGGAAGTTGGTCACCTGAACCCTCTGATAATTAAATACTTAGCTCTAAATTTTGTTGTAGTGATACTTGACAATCAAAAAAAAAAAAAAANCTTAGCTCTAAATAAGATGACTAAACTTCTGCTTTTGCCCCAAATGTAGAATGGAAATCTGTGTTGGTCCTTTTTACATCACTGCTAACAATAATTAATTTCTCTTCAGAGTAGAAGATTCTTTCTCTTTCCTCAATATACTTTGAGAAACTTTGTTTTTGCCTTTTGCCCATTTTACTTCATCACTTTTTTCCAATTTTTTTCACTTCTGATTTATGATCTTCCTCTCCTTTATTATAAATTTAAGCTCAGAGAATTTACTTTCTCTCTAAATGAGATTAGCTGTTTATAACCTATTTGGTCTTTATCAGTTATGGGATTTGGGGTCTTAAACCATCTGCCAAGTGCTCTTTAAAATGTTCTAGTTCTCTCTCACACCTTTCCATTGGAATACTTCCCTCCAGTTCATTTGCAAACTCATTCACCTTTATGAAAGTAGATTCCTTAAAGAAGTGTGTCTTGCACTTTGCTATTTATACAAATGCATGCAAACATTTTACTTGCATTTACTAAATAAAATCACTTGGCTTTTAACATTTCCTTTGTGCCTGTGTTGATCATCATGATGCTAATAACATGCAGATAAAGGTCAGCTATTTAGACACCTATAATGTGCATGAAATATTTTTGTGCTATTCTTGACAGAAGGGAGGCCCATGGAGGCAGCAAATTTAGATGGATAATCTCTTAATTTTAATTTCATCCTGCAAGGGATTGGAGTAGCAGAGTTTACGTTCCAGTCTGTGCTTTATTTACAGGAGGAGATGAACAGATGTCCCATTTTTTTTTACCAGGGTAATTCACTCTTGCAATAGCCTGGTTTAGCCTTTGATTATATGAGACAATCTTCTGAGAACACATCTCAGTAAATTATACTGATTTTTAAAAGGTTATTTTGTTTATCATTTTTCATTTATGAAATCCTTCTCCAAATTTGTCTCACATTACTATTATTATATGTTGTCTCCTCTGACCTCAGTATAATTTCTTCCCTCTACTTGATTTATTCATCTTTCTATTACCAGTTCAGCAGCATTTTCCTCTGAAATAAAAGTAATAAGGTGCTTCCTAAGCAAATGCAGAAAAACGATGACCAAACTGCAGGGTGAATGATGTGCTAATTTTACAGTTTGTAGAGGCAAAGGTATTTTGGCCTATCTAGCACTCTTTTTATTGCCACATGCTTAAAATGTTATTTGTTTGCAGTTTTTTATTTGTACTTGGACCCCTTGAATGTACTGCTCCTGCAGTGCCTGAGGCTTGTAGTAAGAGAAGGAGGTAAAAGCAAGCACATGGTCAAGCAAATGTAGTTCAGCCCTCTGGTGCAGCACATATCACTGAACTCCAACTTGACACACTTCAATTGGGATTCCATAATTTAACATTTTTAATACTCTTCTTGAAATTGCTCCCTGAAAACAGGGTGGAAATGAACATGATGCATTTTTATGAGAGCAATCCCAAACTACTCTCATCCCTTACATGTTTTGGAGCAATGAGAGGCAACAGTTAATGTCCTGTCTCACCTCTGCTCCAGACTATGTCAGCCTGGATTCACTCTTACAACATAAACATCCATCTAGTCTTTCACGTACATGTGGACATTTTTAAGACTATAAAGCTGATCTAACAGTCTGAAGGACTTTCTGCCACTTCTCAAATTCATTGCCTGTCACTTGACAGACAACCAACCTTTTAAATAACCATTACTCTACTACTCCCTCCTTGGAAAACTGTATCCTTGTAAAATTTGAAGTTGGCCTTCTATTTATACTGTGGCTTCATATTCTAGTAATTCACATTTTTTATACTCCTAAATTATTTCTTGGAAAAAAAAAAAGAAAGAAAAATTGTGAGTTTATGTACTCAGAAAGAACAACAATCCCCTTAATTAGGCACCAGCTCAACTACAATATGGTAATAGTGACTTTATATTCTTTGGGCTTGGTGAGTTGAAATGATATTGTAAATACAGTTTTAATTTCTGTAGAAAAATTCAGTGGTTTATCCAGGTTTAGCTTTTGGAAAGAAGTTGTGCAAAAATAAATAAGGAATTATATAAACAGATGTGCTTATTTCTCAGAAATAAGAGAAAATTGCTATAAAAATTTTAGTGTTCCTCATGTGCTCTGTATTCCAATTTCTTAGTCTCTGACTTTCTGTTTTGCATGTGTACAGGTTCAATTTATGATTATTTGTAAATCACAGGCCAGAATCTTCATTTTCTTTCTGAACACATAAATGGACATTATACTGACCTAAATTTCAAAATGGGAAGGAAAATGGAATGTGACACAGGCAACTGAGAGCCATAATTATGTCAATTAATTGAATGTTTTGTATAACCCAGGCTTACATGATATAAAACTAATACACAACTCCTAAATGATGATCATTAGGAGCTGATTTTATTTTGAATTAGAGAACGAAATGTGGTTAATCTGGATACTCTGGGTTCCTTTTGCAGGGTAAAAATCACATTGTACCTCTAGGCAATATTTTTTATACAAATATGTGATTTAATAAATTATTCTCTTACCCCTAAACATGATATTCCTTTACCAAAGAATTTCTTAACTAGCTATGGTTTGATATTCACAAAATCAGATTCTTATCAAAGATTGGATATCTAAGGCAGGTTTAGAATACAAGCAAGACATTATATCACTTCTCCTGGATATGATAATACCTTGCTCAATCCTACAGGAGCTAGATGGAAAGTGTAAATACACAGAAATGGAATGTGACTGCCCTGGTACTTTTAGACAACACTATTTGTGTCTGTTTTGAAGGAAGCAGAGCTAAGAATCCATTAAGATGCTAAGGGCTGAGAAGAAGCAGATAAAGCCCAACCATAAGCACAAAGCATCCTGTTCTAGGAGTTTTCTGCCAGTCCCTGGAATAGGAATAATAATTTAAACATAAATATTTAGGTTCTCCATATCTATGCCAGTTTCTTTAGTAATATCCTATGTATTACTCTATTTACTCTCTCGTTTGAAGAACCAGAATTTCTGCTCTGTAGGAAATCTTGACATTTGGGATTTCTTAACTCTTTAGTCTGACTGGGAAAAGTAACATTTTGAAAACTTATTAAAAAAATGAAAATGTCAAGTATGTCAATGATGTCAATGTACCTAAATAGCAATCAAACTTTTTACCTTGGAGTTGTAATTTCGATCAGTTTTTATCTCCATCACAGGAAATATAATATGTGCATTTGTGACAATTAATCTTTTAAAAGTAGCTTTGGCTACTTCACAAGATTATTTTAAAAGTATTATTTTAAAGTGAAATCACTGAAGCAAAATATTTCAACCTTTATAAAGCATTTCGACCTGATTGAAATGATGTAAACCTTTCAAATAAAAAATAGCTTTGATCTTTTCACATCCCTGCAAAACCATTCTACTCTAAAAATTGCATTTCCTGATAAAAAAGTATCGAGTTGTCAGGGGTTTTTTTTGTTGTTCAGGAAAAGTTTATTTTTTATTGCCCCATCTCTTGTGATAATATATTTGTTTGGTATTCACATGAATGTCATCTACATTTCTCTACATTTTCTCTTGCAATTTAATTTGAGAAGGTTCTTAAAGAGCCCTCATCTTTTTAATGGCTCCTGGTGGAGCCTAATTATTATGAAATTGCAAAAGCTGTGAAATGATAATTAGTTTGGGTTACCTCTTTTATTTTTCCCTTAGAGGCATGTTAAAAGATGTTAATTAATGCTTTTAACTAAGTAAGGATAATAAATTACTAATCTCACAATTTTTATTGCTGTCTTGGTGATACACAGATATGTTTCTCTTTTGCTTTAAAATATTTGTTACTGCTCTGAAGGCCCCTTAAAGATGCACAAGGCACACACTGTACAGCTCCTCTAACACAAACACACTTGATTAGTTTGACTTTAAAGCTCCACAGGAATCAATTGCTCAGCTACATTCTTGCACATTAATTACTGCATGGAAGGTGCAGACAAAAATGAACAGAATTATAATAGCTGCAGATTTGAGACAGATGTTTTTTAGGGTGTGTTACACTTTGTGGATGCCAAAGGCATGAGGAGAATTATTTGTTTGTCCAAAGGAGGGAAAGAGAGAAGTGTTCAAGAAGACTTGGGGGTGTCAGTTGATGACAAACTCAACATGAGCCAGCAGTGTGCACTCACAGCCAAGAAGGCACCAACCAAATCCTGGGTTGCATCAAGAGGAGTGTGACCAGCAGGTCCAGAGAGGTGATTTTACCCCTCTACTCAGCACTGGTGACACCCCACCTGGAGTTACTGTGTCCAGTTCTGGAGCCCTCAACACAGGAAGGACATTGAGCTGTTGGAGAGGGTCCAGAGAAGGGCCACAAAGATGATCAAAGGGTTGGAGCAACTGCCCTATGAGGACAGGCTGAAGGAGTTGGGGTTCAGCCTGGAAAAGAGAAGGCTCAGAGGGGACCTCAGAGTAACTTCTCAGTACCTGAGGGGGTCCTACAGAAAGGCAGGGGAAGGAATTTTTAACATAATATCAGATGGGAGGACTAGAAACAATGGATATAAATTAGAGGGGGATAGATTTAGACCAGACATAAGAAAGAAATTCTTTCCAGTGAGGGTGGTGAAATACTGAAACAGGTTGCCCAGGGAGGTTGTGGATGCCCCATCTCTGGAGGTGTTCAAGACCAGGCTGGACAGGGCACTGGTCTAGTGGGAGGTGTCCCTGCCTATGGCAGGGGGGTTGGAACTCGATGATCTTTAAGGTCCCTTCCAACCCAAACTATTCTATGATTCTATGATTTGCAGGTCCAACATTCTGCTAGCAAAGCTGATGGCCCAGGATTTCCAAAAAGCAGACCATGGCATAGAATTGTCCCAGGTAAGATATATACAGATGTCTTACAGCAAGCTCCTTGGTGTGATTGAGCAGTAGCTTATTCTACAAATCATTCCACAAATAGGAGTTAAAGTACTTTTGAACAGACATTAATGAAAAACAACCATAGATAGCATCTGTCAGGGTTTGGTCCCTGTCACCTCACTATTTGAAACAAGGCTTTTAGAACCTGACCTTAAGGATGAAACAACTATTCAAGATTTAACACAAAAAAAGAATGTTCTAGTGCAGTATGGCCTCATGTTTTCTGGTCTTTTTAAGCTGAAATGCAATAAATGTCTTTGTTCAGTCTTGCCTGTTTTTTACCAGCTTATGGTGAACATGCATTTTTGGAATAAATAGTAACATTTAGCAAAGTAGGTAGAAAATATGTCATATATTCTCCCACTTCTGCCCTTAGTACTGGCATTTAAAAAAGAGGAAAAGACATGTGAAAGCAGACATTTAAAAGCAGGGCAGCAACACCCAATATAATTTATCATGTTCATTAAACAATTCAGGCTCAACTCCAGCCTGGCTGCCCTAAAGGTTAACTGAAAATAGGAATAATAATTTAAACATAAATATTTAGGTTCTCCATATCTATGCCAGTTTCTTTAGTAATATCCTATGTATTAAATCCATTAATATTTCAGAACTGAGAATCCAAGAGAAATGTGTTGATTTTAATCACTCATTTTTACACACTATAAAGACTGGTTCAAAAATCACTTCTTATTCGAACAGGATGTTTCAGAAAGTCTTTTGTACCGATATTTATTGAATTTACATTTATTTTCTTTATTAAATCACTCAGACCAGATTTTTTAAACTTGGTTTTGACATTTTTTTTCCTTTTTTATTATTTGAAATAGAAGAAAAGTTATTGCACTTGTCTAAATATATTTCTTCATGTAAAAATATATTTCTTCATGTTCTGGGTGGTGAATTATTGTACAAAATTTAACCATGAGCTGGTATTTTAGGGGAGAATTTAATATTTTTCTGTGGTTTGTCTTAATTCTTTTCCTTTACAAATCTAGTCCATCAGATTCCTTCCTTATTTGATTAAGCCATCTATTACACTGCATCAAACATTCTTCTTGCTCTAAAAATAAGTTGTATAAGTTTAGTAATTAAAAAGTTTACCCTCTGAGAAGAATGGGAAGGACAGTAACCCAGGCATTAATGAAGAGCACTTCCTTTAACTGACATTCTGCTTATTACTTTGTCTTAAATGCCAAAATCTGATAATACACTTCTCTAATTCCTTATGTAATTAAATGCTTAAGAAATATCTTACATTCATTGGACCATCATTAACAACTATGAAATTAGGTGTCCCATGTGTTATTTTTTCAATTTAAAGAGGGTTAAATTGCTAATTTACATGTTAATTAGCATTCATGCTATGGAACACCAAATGTAATTCCATAGCATCTAGCATTTAGCAATCTAGCTTATCAAGATATTAAATTTAAAAGAAACTCTGCATTATTTGCAAGGTTTTTTTTTTTTGAGGGCTAATGATGAAAGAAATGTCATTATTCTAAGCAACAGGCAGTTTGAAAAGGATGAATTCTGCAAATTTATTTACTTTATCACCACCTAATAAGAAAGCAGCAAAGCACTGGCAGGACAGGTCCAGTAGTTCTTAGAAAAGCCACTGATATGCAGAGGTTGGTAAGTTTATAATTAAGAATTTTTTCTGGTGACATTTCTTTGAAATCTGTTGTCTTGAGTCATGCAATCACTGGAGTGTGCTCAGTGGTATTTGAAATCCTGGCTTCTGCTGCTGGGGAGCTGCTCTGGCACATTGATTTGCTGTAGAGTGCAACTGCAGCATCTCTGTGGAGCACAACTGGAAATACAGGTCTATATTATGAGATATATTATATATATTATGAACTAAGCATTCCTTTAAAAACAATTTCAAACTGTCAAAGTGAGTATTCTTAAGACAGTGATGCCAAAGAGTCATCATATTGATTACATCCTGCTTTCACTGCCACTGTTCTTCTGTTTAAATGCCTGTTTTGTCCTGTTTTGCCTCAGGTTACCTTTATTTGTATTAATTTTACTGGTGTGACACAACCTGGTTGTCTGTTTCTCAACATTTCTACCTCAGCTTTTCAAGATTGCTGGACTTGGAAGCATAGCAGTTCTGATGCAAACATGCTTTTAGAAAGGCAGCATTTCTTTATTTCTAAATCATAAAAAGAGGTGCCTGGACCAAGAGAATTATGGACTTATAGTGTCTGTCTGGTAAAGGATGGACTTGTACATGAGCAGCAGCATTATACCTTTCATTTGTTGCCTGTTTTCAGGCTCCAGCCATTGTTTAGGTCATGTAAATCCTTGCATTTTTTTTCCACACAACATTTTGTGCAAATATAAAATCTGTGATATTCTTTTTAATGGAATCAGGGCTGTGAAATGTGATTTTCAAGTCACCTCCCTGGTTGATTGACTTAGTAGCTCAGCTCTGACTGCAATGGCTTAGGCAATGAGACTCTAGGTGAGTGTAATTGACAGTCTCTTCTTTCACTTTATCCTGGGTTTTCCTCTTTTTTACAAATTATTTCTCCAGATCTTTTCTCTTGCAACTCCTTTTTCTCTACAAAATTTTCATTATCTTTTAATTTCAGAGTGATATTTCCAGACCTTTCTGCTCTGGTGACTTCTATCTCTCTCTGTTTCTTACCCCTATTTTCAGAAGTACTTTCTAAATCCACTTCTGTTTCCTCTTCGTTTCACATCATCAGTTCTTTTGTGGCTAACAAGAAAGATTCAATCCTCAAGAACTATTTATCTTTAGTACTGAGTCAGGGAGTTTTCCTTAGGGAAAACAACATGCAACCTGAGATTAAAGGATTTATTAAGGAGTAGATAGATAAAAGTATCAGATAGTTTGTCCACATAATACTGATTTCCTTCCTTATTCTTGATTGCAATACTACATATTTTTACTAGAATTTACTAAAGCTTGGAATCCAGAATGGATATTTCAGGTCAGTCTCTGGGAGGAACAAGGGGCTTTAAATACAAAGTGTTTGGAAATGTTGATTATAAGCATCACAATCAGTTCTGTATTGAACAATCCAGTAGAAAGTGAGGTGTAATCTAGTTTGTCATCAAAACTAATTTAGCAACAAAAGAGATGAGTAAAAGGAGTTCATTCACAAGACAAAAAATCTGAAAGAATACAAACTTTTTAAGCTAATTGTGTGAGAGGCAGTGTGACAAAAAGAGAGCTATTCATCAGGAAATTATCAAAAACCTTGGTCTCTGGGAACAGTTAGAATCAGAATGGAAGTCGTTCTGGGGAATAGGAACAAGAACACTCACTGCAAAATCAATCAAAAGCTAAGAAAGTGTGAAGGGGATTCAATAAATGGCACACATGTAAGCAGCAATAAGAAAATCACTGGTTTCAGGAGGAACAAGAGACCAGCCTGTGTTTTAAGGCAAAAAGATGCTGAAATTATAGAACAGACTTTAGAAATTAATTCTTTGCTTTTAGATTTGTTTTTTCACATGCAAGAAAACATGACTTAAGCCAGAAATGCTGCTTCTAAGGCAAGGGCAGGTAAAATTGAATCAGAGTACATAGTGTAGAATAATGACTAAAATAACTATTAAAGAGTTTCTAATCATCAAGATCCCCCAAATTTAAGATAAAATGAAGCAGAAACATCTTGCAAGGAGTTTACAGGCACAGATGATCTCTCTGAATAGTTTAATGTTAATAGCTAATACATAAACTGGTAATTGATTTGCCTAAAGCTAAAAATAAACAGGTATTTCACTGACATTAAAGGATAATTTGTGGAAAAACCTGAGAAATTGTAGACCATACTGAACCATACTTTCAGTATTTTGATTTATGTGTCAGAAACATCTAATTTGATGAGAGATAATTACAGTAAATATCATGAAGATAGAAAAATAAATAATAGGCAATAACCTTAATCTCTAAAACCCCTCTTGTGAAACATCTGAGTATCCTTCATTTTATGTGTTTGAATATTTAAATTTATGGTTTTTAGAACTGGTTCTAATTTTACACCCTACAAATTGCTCATACACAGCCAAGCCATTAGTGTCTGCTTTTGAGCATAGAAATCTATTGGTACCTGAAAAAAAGGAGGAAAACACACAAAATTCCTTTAGCACTTTGAGTTCATTTTGAGGGAATCCAACATCATTTTGTTGTTTCTCTTGTCTGAGTCCTTTTATCTCTAATACAATTCTGGTTCTCACCTTCTTACTAGGGATGTTCTATGATGTGATGAATGTGAAAACTTTATTTGATGTATGTATTTCTTTACAAGCATCAGATCAAGGTGGTTCTGGTGAGGTTCCAGCAGCAGCCAGTACATCCCACTGACTGAGAGCCACAAATGATAAAGTCTGTTGCTGTTTGGGAGATTTTCTGAGGACAGAAAGGGCTCAGATTTCATGTGCATCACTTGGCCCTATAAATAAGCAGGAAGTTCTTAAAGTCTATAGTGTCTGGATGCAGAGAAACAGGAGCAGACTCTGCAGAGAAGGACATCAGCCTTGTCCATGTGGGAGGGCAAGAGGGATGATGGGTCCCCCTATAAACTAAAGTGAAAAAGAAAAGCAGAGACTATTCAAACACACATAGCAATGGATCTTCATGCTGGTGCAACCCTTTCTGTCTGATTAGTGTATTCCTACAGCTGAATAGCTGATATTTTGTCTAGAAGATTTCTTAGTGTTGCTGTGTTTACATGATTTCACACTTACCAACATGAAATTCTCAAACATTGCCAAACCAGTTCCCTTTCCTCCTACTAAAAATGAGTTGGGTTATAGGAGAGGTGTACTTTAAAGCAAACATACAGGGCTTATTTTTCCTCCAGTAAAAATACAGATGCTGTAAAATCACTCCAAAAATGAATGAATGAAATCTCAGTACTACACTCATTCCAGGAGCTTTCTTTGTGTTCACTTATCTGTGTATTTTCCAGGTAGTAGAGGAAATGCCAGCTAAAGAGTAAACATATTTGCTAGCTTTGATATTAAACAGGAGCTAAATCTCTGCCTGAATTAGAGTTTAAATCCACAAGCACCATCAAGGCTTAACAGCAAGTGCCCACAGCTGTATACTCTAAATCAGACTTTCATCCAAAAAATACACATGTATTTGAATAATACTAAGATGCAGGTATGTGGGTATGTGATGTGAACTTGTGCAGACTGAAATTTCTGTTCACATTCTTACACATTATTCAAGAACACTAACATTTATATGTTTATTTTTCATATGAAAAAAACGTGATGCATTGAACTGTTACAGCTAAATTCTGACAACAAAATTAAAAGACCTGTTTTGTCATCACAAACCCCAAGATGGCAATACAGCCTTGTTTTTCTTTGCTGCTTGTTTCTATTATTATTATCAACATCATCACAATTATTATAAAATTCAGTACATGGAGCAGATCTGTGCTTTTCTCCTTTGCTGGCATCTCAAAGCCTTGCTGATTGCTGAGGTTTATTTATACAAAAATTGAAAGCTCCAACTACTCTGACATTAAGTGAATAGATGAATGCAATGCATAACCTGGAGGTATTAAAAGATTCCATTTAATAATATTAAACAAATAAATGTCTCTGCTCAAGTGTGACTTTCTTTTATAGATGCATGTGAATTAGCAACACTAATAAAAAAATCTCTACTTCCAGATTATTTTCAGCTTAGCATGTAGCATGCTTCTACATAGGTTTTATTTTCAGGTAGAAGTCTATGTTGTTTGTCCACACACTAATGACTTTTGATTGATCTCATATGAGGACTTTTATCTTTTTCAGTGTTCAGATATTTGTGGCAGTGCCAATGTGATTGGTTCTGGTGCAGTTAACTTTTTTCCCAAAGAACACAGTGAGCAGGAGAGAGAAACATTCACCTTGATGCTCAATGAGAGCACTGTAGAATTATCAAATGTGCTTCTGCATTTCACAAAGTCACAGATTTCACAGCAAAGGAAAAATAGCAAGGAAAAAAAGCTTTTGATTTCATGTAGGTTAGCTGTCTTATGCTGGGCTGGCCACACAAGGATGTACAGTGATGAACAATCAGGTCCCCCCAGGAATGTCACCACATTCCCACCTCAGGCTTAACAACAGCTAGCTCAGGAGCACAGCCTTCCTCTCAAATAGATTTTTTTCAGCTCACTTTATCCAGCCTTGTACTGAAATAAATTAATTTCCAATAACAGCTAATATCAATAAAATTTATTATGCAGCAGCAAGGCATAAAAAACGTTGGCAGTGTTAATTAAGACTGATGCTGCCAAGACAACCAAAGGAATAAGAGATGCTTAATACTCAGATGACATTACTCAAAAATATATATAAATCAAATTAGACCACTCCAGGGTTGTTACTTTATTAGAAGATAATGAAGCTACAGACTCAGGAGATCTTTCCAATGAAGTTTTCTTTGTATGTATATGTATCTTTACATATATGAGTATTTGTAAGTGTGCAGAGAGCAAGAGAAAATGTTTGAGTATATTGCTTTAGAATAATCTAACATAGAAGAAAGTCTAGTTATGCAAACAAGGTCAGACTGTAATCAGAATACTTGGCAGTCCTCTGAGGACAGGGAAAGTAATTCTTCTCATGCCATATGCTCGGTCTAAGACTCAGTACTTTCTACTTCAACAGCTGGTTGAAATCATAGATAAGAAAATGGATCATAAAAATTAATTTTAGAAAACCGTAATATTAGGAGATTAAAGTCATAATTCTTTGACTAAAATCTGTTTCCTCTGGAAGAGAAACAAAAGGCTTATGAGTCAATGCAATATCCTTTCCTCTAAGCAGTGCTGTCACTTTAATGCAGATTTCTAAGTAGTAGCATTTAGTTGGGAAATCACATGAAGTACTGTTACTGAGGTGCAAAAGAGTCATTTTAATTTCTTCTATTTTAGAAGAATGATGCTTAGAACAAATCTATGTAGACAACTAAAGATACCCTCAAATGTATTATGAGAAATAGAAAACATACCTTGGGAGAAAGAAGCTTTTCTGATGGCTACCATGCCTCTTGAAAAGGGGATGGTAGCAAACATTTTGAAACCAAGCTAACTAAAACCACAGGAGAACACAAATTGCCTTATCCCCTTGAAGATTACTCTGATAAAAGTAAGAATAAAGGCGTTTCTGTGTCTGCTGATAAAAGTCAGAGAATAAGGTGCATTTGCACCATTCCTAGTGGCAAACTAATGCTGTCCCCAGACTTGGCTGAGCAGTCAAAAGTGAGAGCAGAGACTGAATTACCCTGTCAAATCAGGAGGATAGACAGCTAATCCTGTGCTAACTGAGCTTCTGAACTACATCCAAAGGGGAAGGATGGGGTGAGCTTTTACTGTCACTTGATATTCTGCACGTGTCGTGCATTTACATGCAGGCTCTTAGTTCTCAGGACCACATCCGCAGCTTTTAAAGCTCTAAATTTACCTAAACCCTAGAGTTTTGTTGCTTAAACATTTCCTTTAATAATGGAAAGCTGCCAAAACCTCCCCTGCCCTACAACCCATACAGACAGTGTATGAAGCAGGCTGCTCTTTGCAGGGAGAGGCTGTAGTGGGGAGGGCACAAATGGATCCATTTGAGTTCAAATCCATTGCCGATGAGTTCCAAAAGAAAAAAAACAGCTGAAGGGTGAAAAAAATTTGTGCAGCAAATGGGGATTTATAGGGATTAGAGTCACATGCTGAGGATCTGAAAAATAATTTAGTTTGTATTATTGTAACTATTTTTATGGATTAATTAGTGGAATGGTGACGTGAGNGAAACATTCACCCTTGATGCAGAGTTACTGTAGAATTATCAAATGTGCTTCTGCATTTCACAAAGTCACAGATTTCACAGCAAAGGAAAAATAGAAAGGAAAAAAAGCTTTTGATTTCATGTAGGTTAGCTGTCTTATGCTGGGCTGGCCACACAAGGATGTACAGTGATGAACAATCAGGTCCCCCCAGGAATGTCACCACATTCCCACCTCAGGCTTAACAACAGCTAGCTCAGGAGCACAGCCTTCCTCTCAAATAGATTTTTTTCAGCTCACTTTATCCAGCCTTGTACTGAAATAAATTAATTTCCAATAACAGCTAATATCAATAAAATTTATTATGCAGCAGCAAGGCATAAAAAACGTTGGCAGTGTTAATTAAGACTGATGCTGCCAAGACAACCAAAGGAATAAGAGATGCTTAATACTCAGATGACATTACTCAAAAATATATATAAATCAAATTAGACCACTCCAGGGTTGTTACTTTATTAGAAGATAATGAAGCTACAGACTCAGGAGATCTTTCCAATGAAGTTTTCTTTGTATGTATATGTATCTTTACATATATGAGTATTTGTAAGTGTGCAGAGAGCAAGAGAAAATGTTTGAGTATATTGCTTTAGAATAATCTAACATAGAAGAAAGTCTAGTTATGCAAACAAGGTCAGACTGTAATCAGAATACTTGGCAGTCCTCTGAGGACAGGGAAAGTAATTCTTCTCATGCCATATGCTCGGTCTAAGACTCAGTACTTTCTACTTCAACAGCTGGTTGAAATCATAGATAAGAAAATGGATCATAAAAATTAATTTTAGAAAACCGTAATATTAGGAGATTAAAGTCATAATTCTTTGACTAAAATCTGTTTCCTCTGGAAGAGAAACAAAAGGCTTATGAGTCAATGCAATATCCTTTCCTCTAAGCAGTGCTGTCACTTTAATGCAGATTTCTAAGTAGTAGCATTTAGTTGGGAAATCACATGAAGTACTGTTACTGAGGTGCAAAAGAGTCATTTTAATTTCATCTATTTTAGAAGAATGATGCTTAGAACAAATCTATGTAGACAACTAAAGATACCCTCAAATGTATTATGAGAAATAGAAAACATACCTTGGGAGAAAGAAGCTTTTCTGATGGCTACCATGCCTCTTGAAAAGGGGATGGTAGCAAACATTTTGAAACCAAGCTAACTAAAACCACAGGAGAACACAAATTGCCTTATCCCCTTGAAGATTACTCTGATAAAAGTAAGAATAAAGGCGTTTCTGTGTCTGCTGATAAAAGTCAGAGAATAAGGTGCATTTGCACCATTCCTAGTGGCAAACTAATGCTGTCCCCAGACTTGGCTGAGCAGTCAAAAGTGAGAGCAGAGACTGAATTACCCTGTCAAATCAGGAGGATAGACAGCTAATCCTGTGCTAACTGAGCTTCTGAACTACATCCAAAGGGGAAGGATGGGGTGAGCTTTTACTGTCACTTGATATTCTGCACGTGTCGTGCATTTACATGCAGGCTCTTAGTTCTCAGGACCACATCCGCAGCTTTTAAAGCTCTAAATTTACCTAAACCCTAGAGTTTTGTTGCTTAAACATTTCCTTTAATAATGGAAAGCTGCCAAAACCTCCCCTGCCCTACAACCCAGCCACAGACAGTGTATCAAGTAGGATTCTCTTTGCAGGGAGAGGCTGTAGTGGGGAGGGCACAAATGGATCCATTTGAGTTCAAATCCATTGCCGATGAGTTCCAAAAGAAAAAAAACAGCTGAAGGGTGAAAAAAATTTGTGCAGCAAATGGGGATTTATAGGGATTAGAGTCACATGCTGAGGATCTGAAAAATAATTTAGTTTGTATTATTGTAACTATTTTTATGGATTAATTAGTGGAATGGTGACGTGAGCAACTGCTTTTGATTTAACACATTAGGTGAAGCTCGCTCTGTTTTGAGAGTGATGGGCTAAAAGAGTCCCATTAACACCCAGGGATGGCTGACTCTGGGCACCTTGAATTCAGCAGGAAGGTCCAGCATGCTGGCTGGGCAAATTCTAGTCACTTGTTGATGTAGAGTTGTGGTAAAGGCAGACAGAAAATTCCAGGCTGATTTGCATGCCCTAGAGTACTGCAAAATACAGTTGGGATTGCTTGCAGTGAGAGTGAGGAGTTTTGCCTTTAGCACTCTTTGTTTTACACAACATTTCATATTTCTAGTCCAGTCAGAAGGATCCACAACTTCTAATTGATTCACATATTTGGGAGGTGACCCCTGTGCACCCAGAAGTGGGATGACCCAGCAGTCACTGGTACCCTGGTCTCCTGAATGCACACAGCACAGGAGAACTTGGACTGAGTAACACAAGCACTGGTAGAAACACAGGAGGAAGCCATGGAACAGTTACATGTTCTAACTTCATACATGTTAGATTAGCAGATAAAATCTGTCACATGAGAGGTTCAGAAATGCTAAATACTGAACTTTGCAAAACAGTTTATTTGAATTCTGAAGTGTTTATAGGATTTGATTGCATTTTCCTTCCATAATGTTGACTGAAATACAGATTTTGCTAGAGTAAGAGGAAAGCTAGGATGCAGGATAGAAAAATAGGTCTTTGTGAGTAGAATATGCCTACCAGATACAGATAGATATGACAGAATTCATACAAAAACCAATGACAAACAATTAGCATCTATTATCTTCCCACAGGAATCCAATATCATGTTCAAAAGTAGCTGTTATCCTATAGTATAATCTTCGTGCAAGACAAAATGTATTCCATCCTGAGAAGCAATGTAGGACATGTATTTCAACTTCAGAAACATATGCTTTAAAAAAAAAAAATCAACTGTTTTTCTACCCTTGAAGTAGCATGGTCATATGCCTTTTTTGATCAACTGTTTTTCTGCCCTTGAAAAAGCATGACTAGCTTGAAGTAGCATGGTCATATGCCTTTTTTGCATCCAAAGACAGATCTGGTGATATGAGGAAGTTATCCTTCCCTCTCCTAGTTCATCCTTCCATCTTTCCTAATTTGTAAGTAATTGGACATTTCAATATAATAAAATTCAGAGAGAATATTGATTTTGAGCACCTGCCTAAAGTTATAGATGGAGATCTTTCAGTCAGAGAGGCTTAAAAGAAATCGTGGTGAAGATTAAAACTATGCACATTGTACATGTGATTTTAGTTCAAACCAGCATATTTAAATTGAAAACATCAAATGATGAATTGTCTTCCACTTGAGAGAGTTTAGAAACCTCCCACGATCAATGAGGAAGGGAGACAGACTCTGTAAGGTACACCAACATTTGTCAGGTTTACCTGTTTGTGAGCGTGGTCGTAAGAATTGATGTGGTTGTCAAATTCCTGGTGTTTGTGGTACTGCTTGTCACATAGTTCACAGTAGAAGTTTGCCTTCACATCCTCCAGAGCCTTGGCTGCAGCTTTCTCCCTCTCAGCATAGTCCTGCAGAGACAGCAGCAAAGACATCATCAGCTTGTGCTTCAGCAGAATTTTTCATCATCCCATTAAAAGCACTGGGCTGAGTAGAACCAGCCACCAGGTTACATCTCATGCGCACTAAAGAGGCTTTAAAATTAATTTAATAAAAAAACCTTGTGTTCCTGAATAATCATTCTTACCACAGTGTAGGTACTGCAGTAGGAAAAGTAGAAAGGAATGGAGAGAAGAGGAATACTTTTAGGACACTGTCAAGCTCCTGTGCAGGAGAGCTGAGCAGTGAAGGGCACATAGAATCATAGAATAGTTTGGGTTGGAAGGGACCTTAAAGATCATTGAGTTCCAACCCCCCTGCCATAGGCAGGGACACCTTCCACTGGACCACATAAACCAACAGGGTTAGTCTGGTAACCATTACAGCACTCCCAGTTTGCACCAACTTCCAGTTCACATCACCACTGCAGGTAGTATCATCCAGATGAGAGAAACTAGTTTTAGTGTGATGCCAAGGCAGGGTTTCTTCTGAGTTGTGCTTTGTGCACTATTCAGCAGGGTCAGGCAGCAGCTGTTGGCAATAGCTGCCTGACATTTCCCTGGAGTGGAGACACCTCAGCAAGAGCATTCTCTGTACCACAGTCTCCTTCCCCACATTTGTGTGAGGGGACACACCCCCAGTCCACTCAAACAACCCAACCATCCCATCTGACACACATCCCAACCACTGACAGGAGCACTAGCTCATGTCCAGGCTCAGACAAACACAGATAGTCTTCATAGCCCCCTTTCTGTCACCTGAGTGACTCAGGTGGGTGCTTTGAGGAGACAAGTGCTTCTTATCTAATATTGAAATTAAAGAAAAAACTTAAACCTGAGCTACAAATAATGCACTTAAGTGTCTTGCTATTAAAACCTGGCAGCAGCTTTTGGCAGCCTCATCTCTTCTGCACATCCTTCACGATGTTATTACAACACTCACTTAAACTTTCTGCATTAGAGCTTAGAGAGCAGGCTTCTGACATGGAAAACAGGAACAAAAATGTTGATAGAAGTGATTCATTTTATATTTATATTGACAAGTAGATGTTACTTGAGTGCATGCAATATATTGCCAGGGATTGCAGTAATTCATCATTTGCTGTATCATTTTACTCAGCTGAAGACACAGGTACTTTGTGCCACCATGCTGAGTAACATTTACTGTCTCCTGTCCCAATGGTTGCATCAAGTTTTTGTGTAATGAGCTCAAGGTATCTGGAGAAGCTGCTCTTAGTACATCTCTCTGCCCAGCTTGCTCCAGGAACCACACCAANTGCACATCTAGGGTAGCCTGGTCTTACTATATCTCTCTGCCAAGCTTGCTCCAGGAACCACACCAAGGTGAAGGATGCCTTTGAGCACAAGAGGTAACAAAATGCATGTTTTGAGCCTTGTGATGGGGAGGAAGGACTTTCTTAATGAGTTTCACCTGTTTTGAGTCTGAGGCTTGACCAAGCAGCAGGGGTGCTGTCTGTCAGTGTGACACACAGAGCTTTGGATGACTCTGTGCTGAGAGTCCTTCTGTTTTGCCCTGGTCTTTGTGCCATCAGGCTGATGACAGCAGTTTTTTTCACACATGGTTATTTTAAAGGCTGCTGATGGCAGCAGAACTAAATAGTGAAGAAGTCAGGTGTATGGTCTAAGGCAGTATCCTCACCTGCTTCTGAAAGAAATGGAATAATGATGGTCACTGCCAAATGGTGATTAATCCCATCTATTTCAAAAACCTATCTGAGGATGAGATGGAACTCTACAGAGGTGCTGTCTCTCTCAGCTGACCACTGCAAGGCTCTAAATTACTAACCTGGCCTACATCCTTAATTCTTAGATTGCTGAACTCAGGAGTAATGAATTCTAGAGTGTATTTCTTTATATTCAATTCTAAATCTCCCCATGAAACTTGCATGAACTGACCTGCTTGAAGGCAGGAGGTCAAAGAGGAATTTCGTGCCTGGAATTTTAATTTTACATCTTACAGATGATGCCAATGACATGTCAGACCCTCCCACAGGGCAAGTACCCAAATAAATCTATTCCCTGTGTGCACATTGCTCAGGTGGGTCAGTACTGTGAGATCCTCAGATTGGCCAGTTGTGAAAACAGGAAGCCTGGGCTAATGTGTGTCCACCTCAGATCCTGCTCACTAATGATATTTGATACTTGATAGTGTGAGGGGAAAATATTCTTGCAATCAAATAGTTAAATGGCTTTCATTAGTTATTTACATCTACAAAGCCCATTAAAAAGTGATACTTCTCAGCTTATGCCACAGAGCCATTGTTTTGCTAGCATTAATTATTCACTGGGCCTTTGGAATAATTAAAATGCATAAATTAGAATGTGGATGCAACAGCATTAATTATGCAGCAATGTCTTCCCTGGAATTCAAGTGTTGGGGGCAACATTTTTCTCTTCCAAACTGGTAAAAATGTAAGTTTTATACTCGCTGGCAGTCAGCCAAAGCATAACATTTATTTTTTGTTGTTTGAGTGGGTTTTTTTGGTTGCAACTGTCAATTAAATGTTTACAGCTTGTTCCATCTTTACCTCTGCTGAAGGAGAAGCCTAATTGTTTGAGGTGAACACACCACATTACTACCTGTGAAGCACAACTCAAACTGCTGCTTGTGAGCATTCCAAACTGCCAACTTTATCTTTCTAAGCAGAAATTAATACAGTTCCCTTCACATAAAGATGTTTTAAAATAGCAACAAGGCAGCTCCCAGGTGCATCCTAAGATAATCACAGCTACCTCCATTGCCTTATTGCTTAATTATGCTTGTCTACCATGGCAAAAGATATAATTTCCTGCTTGCTTATCGATCAGATGCAGGGAAATTGAATGCTACATCACATACTTTAGAAAGGTCATGGATTTTTCTTTCTCTACAAAGGCAGAAAAAACTCTGGCACTACAGTAAGTGCTGCACAGTCAAAGAAATTTTCATCTCCATACTGCTAATATCATCTCCCTAGGACTGGAGAGACCAGTGGTCAATTCTGGCACAATAAATGCATCACATAGAAGTAAATCTGTCAATTCAGCAATAGACAACAAATTTGATCTTCCCTGCCTAACTACATCAGTGTAGGCACAGGAAAGCAGGAAACCTGCACTAATGTAAAAGAGTATTTGTGTCATAGTTCCATAAATACAGGAAAGATGGGACATGACTTGTTTTCAGAGGGTGGAGCACATGGGAAGCAGTAGCAGGAGGAATCATGGTTTTAAACTGAAATAAGGGGGATTTAGCTTGCATGTATAAAAAGAGATTCTTTACTTTCCAGTGAGACACTGGAAGAGGTTGTCCACAGAAGCTGTGGCTGCCCCACCAATAGAAGTGTTCAAGACCAGGCTGGATGAGGCTTTGAGGAACTTGGTGTGCTGGGAAACATCTGCTCACATCAGGGGAGCTGAAACGAGATGATCTTTGAATTCCCTTCTAACCCAAAACATTCTATGATTTTATGATGCAGTTGCCATAAGTAAGAACTCCTAGAAACTGTGGATTAACCACCTTGTGTGCTGCTGGATGGAGACAGCAGCACTCTATAAGGATAAACGAGTGCAGAATAAACCCAAATGCATTTTTTTCTCATAAGCCTGCAAAAATGGTTCCATATTATGGATTGTAATTACTTTCACATCAATTTGCTCCACAGAGACATATAAATGTAAGGAATGCTACTATATTGGATTAATTTTAAGAGAATACTTCTATTGTGTGTTAGGCTGGAAGTGCTTTTACTTAGCAGCTACTTTTGCAGTATGTTTCTTATTGTGAAAATGCAATTAATGGTATCTGACATTTCATTTTCTAATATAGGGAAAATCAATGAAAAATCCCATGTAACTGAGTTTTCTAGAATGTTGCCACTGACACCTAGTCAATTAGAAATCATTTATTAAATCCAGAATGTGTAAGAGATATTTAATAGACTGTCTGGCCATTAAAGTATGCTGATCCAGACAAAACAATGCCACATTGCCTGCCTCAGGAAATGACAGTGAATATATCTGCTGTGTCCAAATGGACTAAGGTGAAAAGTAGGTCACTTCATACAGCAAAACTTTCACAGGCAGTTTTTGAAAAACCCACCAGTTTCTACAAATCTAACTGAATAAATGCTTGGTGTTTGTAAGTAGAACATGAGCAAAATATAACATTGTTAGTTCTCTTTTGGTCATCTATTTCTAATTTGGAAGACAACCAGAACAGATAACTCACAGTAATGCAGAGCTCAGTAAGTGACAGACTGCTCCCTCTTTGGGGACATTGGCAATCAGAGTTGTTAGACTTTGATAAATAAATCTGTGAGCCAGATAAGATATGATTGCAAGCATTAAATACTGTTGCAAGTATTGAGCTGTCTCTTGGAGGTATTAGGCTAGAGGTTAGAGAAGCAAGACAAATGTAAGCACAAGAATAAGCTTCCAAATGATATCCTACATCTAAGAATTTCCAGTACATTTTCTTTAGTGACTGAGATGGTGAAACGAACTGTGATTATGTATGAAATCTATGAATGATACTAATTAATGGCACAGGGCATACAAATACTTTAGGGACCAGGATCAAGATTCAAAATTACTGTAATAATGTTGAGATAATGGTCTGAAATCTGCAAGATAAAATTCAATAAGATGTATGTCAAGTGGTGCACTTTGGAGGAGGAAATCACATTCACCAATAGTACATTGTGAATAGCTGAGTAAACACAAATGCAAGGGAAAAGCTCCAGGGTGCTAAAGTAGAAAAAAATTAAATGAAAGTCAACAATGAAAGTCAAGGCAAATCACATTCTGACATGTTAATAGTAGTGTTATATGTAAGATGCTGAGGGTAATGATTCCACTTGATTTGGTATTGGTGAAATGTCAGCTGCAAAATACTATTGGGAACATTTACACCAGCAAATAACTTGGCTCCTGGATCCTGGCTCTCCATCATCCCCATCCCACATGTGATAGTTCATTCTCAGGCTTTCTTCCCAGACTTAAATTACTAGTTCCCTTTGAGATGCAAAAGAGTGCAGTTCTAAACTAACTTTGAGTTCAGGGAGCATACTTTACAAGCAGCAAGGATAAAACTTCACTAAGCTTTCTATGTCCTGTGTAGTTTCCCAACAATCACCAAACTGCACTTCCCTCAGGCATCCCCTCTTTATGGACTACCCCAAGGCAAGCAAAACCAGCATGCCATAAAAACACATGCAGCATCATGGCACCAAAGATTTGAGCAGTTTCACATAGCCTGCAGACTTTATCAAACAGACTAAAATAAAAACAAATCTGACAATTTAACTTAAGGGTACCACACAGACCTGAGGAGACTCTAGGCCAAGCATGGACCTATCCTGTTTGCCCTGAGACGCAGTGGCTGACAGGTTTTTTCTGCATCACTGCACCTGAGAGACTGAATCTGTCCATAGGGGCAGATCAAAGTGCAGGTGTAGCCTTTGAGACAGTTTTGATCCCCACAACTTGAGAAAGATCTACATGTACTTGAGAGATCCATGAGCAGGACAGTAGGGATGAGAGGTTTAAAAGTGAGTTACAGGCTTGAATTAGGCAAATTAGGTTTCAGTCTAGTGGGCATATTTTCATATTGGATCATCCACGTGAGCACTAGTAATGGTTTTGAGGAAAAGCAGTAGAAATGCCTGGTGTGGAACACAGCATCTCTGGTTGGCCATGGATGAGTAGAGTCAGCAATTGTTGAACTTCTGGTTTTGGTACTCATTTACCACTTCTTCCTTGTTCACCAGTTCTTGGGAAACCTGCACATGATTTTATGCCCTTATATCTTTTATTCTGCAGCTACAGCAAAATAGATTTTAAAAGATCTCAGTGGGCAGGTGCTAGAATGTAGGAATTAATCAAAGCACTGTGTAGCATGAAACTCAAAAACCACACAAAAGTACTGAACATGAGGATGGTTGAATTAATGAACTTTTCCCTGATTGCTTCCTTTTTTTTGCTGGAGAAGATTCTGCTTTTTTGCCCAAAGAATTTGCTAGAGAAGTTAAATTGTGGAGACAGAATAAAAAAACCTATTGATTTGGTTCCACTGCAATAGAATCATAGAATCATAGAATAGTTTGGGTTGGAAGGGACCTTAAAGATCATCGAGTTCCAACCCCCCTGCCATAGGCAGGGACACCTCCCACTACATCAGGCTCCTCAGTGCCCTGTCCAGCCTGGTCTTGAACACCTCCAGAGAGGGGGCATCCACAACCTCCCTGGGCAACCTGTTCCAGTATTTCACCACCCTCACTGGAAAGAATTTCTTTCTTATGTCTAGTCTAAATCTATCCCCCTCTAATTTATTTCCATTGTTTCTAGTCCTCCCATCCGATATTATGTTAAAAATTCCTTCCCCTGCCTTTCTGTAGGACCCCCTCAGGTACTGAGAAGTTACTCTGAGGTCCCCTCTGAGCCTTCTCTTCTCCAGGCTGAACAACCCCAACTCCTTCAGCCTGTCCTCATAGGGCAGTTGCTCCAACCCTTTGATCATCTTCGTGGCCCTTCTCTGGACCCTCTCCAACAGCTCAATGTCCTGTGTTGAGGGCTCCAGCAGTGCACAATGTTTTCATTTACCTCATCCATGTTCTGCCATTCTCCACCTTGAAAACACTTTGCATATTTTCTGCCACTGTGGGATCTACAGTGAAGAATTAGAGTTGTCTATTGCAAAGGATTTTTTTCTTCTTTTTCAAAAGCAGTAAATAGTGTCATTCTCAGCTTGTAGAGGCAGTTCCAAACTTCTGCACATAAATACATCCTCACATTTTGTGCTGCATTTTGGGTGATATGCACATTCACTTGCTACTGACTGCTGAGAAAAGGCTTTTAGCAGGTTCTGTGTGTCTTTGAGAGTAAAAACCTGCTGGAACTAATGGGACAGAAAGAGAGAGATGTGACTTTAAGGACTCATAAATCTATTCCTAGTTTATTTACCATTAAAAATCATTATTGCTTGTTGTAATCAGACTTACAGAACAAATGAATTCACAGAAAGACACCACCAAGGCTCTTCAAAGCTTCAGCAAATCTTTTACATTCTGAGATTCAGTGCTGCTTCTTTCTGGTAACTTTATATGGGACTTGTACTTCAAGATTTTCTGAACATTTTTTCAACTTTATAAATGCAGCATATAACTGCTAAAAATCTTTGCTGTGTATACAAATGGAATTTTTCCAACATCAATATGTGATTCAATGTTCTTCCCCTCATTTTGGGAATTCAGTGGAGACTAAATTGATTTGAAAATGGAATCAAGAGTTGCACTGTAAACTTAGGTAGCTGAAATTTACAAACAAAAATTGTATGTATTCAGTTTAGCTTTGAAAGAAATACATAATACAGTGAATTTTAAAGTGTTGCAAAGAAATTCGTATTTAAAGAGCTTGGAGGAAGTAATTAGAAGGATCCAGGGAGACCTCATAGCAGCCTACCAGTACCTGAAGGGGTCTACAGTAAAACTGGGGAGGGAGTTTCTCATGGCATGTAGCAATAGGACAAGAGACAATGGTTTCAAACTAGAGCAGGGTAACTTTAGCTTAGACACTAGGAAAATGTTCTTCCCCATGAGGATGGTGAGGCACTGGAACAGGGTGTCTCCATCCCTGAAGACATTGAAGGCCAGACTTGCTGAGGCTCTGAGCAACCTAAACTAGTGCAGGATGTTCCTACTCACTGCAGGGGGGCTGGACCAGATGGCCTTTGAAGGTCCCTTCCAACCCTATGATTCTGTGATTCTATATAATTTCTTTAAGTGAACAAAAGTGCCTGAAATGACATAGAGGGCAGAAACAAAAGTTCTAAGATAAATACTAACTCAAAGGGGAGAACAGAACTAGAGTGGAAATAATGTAAGTAGGAAAGAGAGCTAAATAACTGCTTTCAGAAAATGAAAGGAAATGAATAATGTTCCTCAGGGGTCCACATTGGGACTGGTACTCTTGTATCTTTATCAATAACAAGCAAGAGGGATTGAGTGCACCTTCAGCAAGTTGGCAGATGATGCCAAGCTGAGTGGTACAAGGCCTGAGGAATGGGATGACTTCTAGAGAGAACTGAATAAACTCAAGAATTGGACCCATGTGAACCTCGAGAAGGTTGAAGTACAAGATCCCGAGCTCAGGAGAGAGAATTCCCAGTTAACAACAAAAAAGATGAAGGATCTGGTCCCCTGCATTAACTGATCTGTGAGATACAGATGTAAAAAAAAAAAAATGTATACAGCAAGTGTATAATTTCTAAGAGACATAGAAATAAAGTAAAAAGATATAATAGTACAAAACTTCTCAGAAGGCTTATCAGCAGCAGAGCCAGCTTAAGAACATCCTTCACAATGAAGTAGGGGGGTGTTGTTTCTAAGATGAAGCATGATACATTTGTGAAAGGGAATATATGCTGTGGTTTCGCTTGGATATGCTAATACAAAAAGAAATTTGATTTGAAGATTTAGGAAAATCTACAGTTATACTAAATCTGCTTAACAGTATGTAATGCTGCCTGAGCCCCAGTGTTAATCTCTGTCCTATAATAGTGCTATGATTAACATTTGACTTATTATTTTGAAATAATTTTCTAGGTGTATGAGGTAATTAAATAATAATTTCCAAATACTAATTATGCCATGAAAAATATATTTTTTAATTCTTTGACAAGAGCAATAACCCCAAAAAGGTGAAGAGATGTGACTCAAGAACAATCTGAGAACACAAAGGGTGTCAGAACTGTCAGGGCTGAGACACAATTGAAAAAGACTGACTTGGTTTCTGAGATAAGGGTGGAAATGAGTGTGATTTTATTACTGTTAGGATTATGTTCTAGGCATTTAAAAGCAAATTCTAAGAGACTCAAAGGTAAGACTGGAAAGATAGAAAATTACAGACCATCTCAGATTGTTTCCAGCTGTTCTGCATATCTGGTGACCAGCAGGACTGTGGTACATCTAGACTGCCTACAAAAGCTTCAGTGAAATTGCATTTCAATAAGACTGCCTTAAAATGTAGCTAGTATAGAAATGTTGGGCAGAACTGTTCCTACTGAAGAGATGAAGCAAAAGTACATCACTCACTTTTTCCTTATATCCTGCTTCTCTGCACAAATGTCAGTTAATCTGATTGTGACATTATTGTCTGCCTTCCATTTGAAGTCAATTCCTGCAATCTGTTCACCATTTCATATTACTTTCTCTCTCCTCCTCTCAAGTGATCATTTCTTTTACCTCTTTTCTGATGAGTGAGGTGTTATCACTTAAAGTCAGTCCTCCATTTCTCTTCCCATTCTCATTTTTCCCAACTGTAATTATTAGAGTACAATGCATATTCCAGCATGGCACTTCATAGACTGTGTGGTGTTGTATTTCTTTATCTGACACCTCTTAGCAGATGAAACCCACTCCATGTCATTTGAGATCTTTGTACAATTTGCCCTGTGGAGCACAATAGAATTTAAATTTTGCTGTGATTTTCATATTGGAGTTAGCTAAAAGTAATTTACAGTAATGACATTGATCATGTGGTAACACTGCAGGAAAACACAGCATTTGTTTTGAGTTATCACACAACTCATGCATGTTAGAACCATTTTTTAATTAAGTATCTTTTTCAGAAAATGCAGGCTAATCTTATCAGATAGTTTTTTATAGCATTTAATATCAATAAATTTAAACATTTACATTCTCTCTCCTTTAATATTGTTTGACTCTTTCTTCACAGATACCATAATATTAAAGCCAGTTTGTGCAACCTAGTTCAATACCACAAATGATGCAATAGAATGTTTAATATTACAGGGTTTCTATTGCTCATGGCAACAGAGAATAATTGTTAATTTTACAATAAAATATTAGTAAATATTTAGTAAACCCAGGTTGGTCATCTTATTTTCTGCAAACTTGTTGAGAAAAACATCTTACAGGGTAAGCATTAATCATACCATTGAATTATATCTGTACTCTCCACCATCTCCTACAACTTCCTCACAAAATATTGCCTCATCATTGCATTGTGCAGCATTTGAAGACAAGTTTTTAACCAGACACCAAGGCATTTCTACACATCAGCTTTTCATGTATCCCTTTTTGCATTTTTTTTTTCAGCAGAAGCTCAAAACATTGATTTATGAAAGCTTTGGCTTTCCTCAGCATTTGAGGTTAGCCAAGTGAAAAGAGTTTGAAATTATTACTTAAAATTCAAATAGGAAAGAAAGGTTATTTACACACACACACACACACACACACACACACACAACCCTTTTCCTCAGCCCCTCCCCAAATACATTCATATGAGTTGCAAAATTCAGTGTACATTTTTTATAAACTCTGCAGTTTTATACATGCTACAATTCTACTAATCTAAGCTAAAGTAAAACCATTCCTTTTATTCATTTGCCAAATGTAGGTATAACATTTGCATTCTGATAGAAAAAAAAGAGTGCAGGGGAGAGGGGAGGGAGAAAAGCAGGAAATAAAGGATGAAATATAAATGGAGGAGTGGAACAGTGAGCCTAAGGAGGGAATGGTAGAAGGCAAAATAAAAGGGTGGAAGGAATGAATGCTTTTTCTATCTCTTTTCCCTTTTTTGTCAAATACTTATGGCTTGAAACACTCTGGAGTACCCTGGAAATCCAAAAAAAATTAATTTCTAAATACATTTGGGGTCTCAACTTGCAGATTAATGGCACCACTGTGGCAATTTCCAAAGTAACAGACTTTGCCATCCCATGCTCAAAGGCCATCACACAGGAGTAATTGCCCAGTAGTTATCACCTCCCACTGAAAGGAAAACAATTACTTTCCAGAATTACTTTTGTGTGATGATTTAGGAATATGTGCACAAGAAAAAGGCAGTGGTTGCTGATGTAATTAAAGAATTAACATGACTGTAGAAAATAACTATTGACTGAAGATATTAATTTACTCTCTGTTGAGTCTTAAAACTGAATTAACATTAACTGTGTAATGTCTACATTCTTGCATCACATCTGCAGGAGAAACTTGAAGATAAAATGATAGTTTTCACTCTCAGCATGAGGAGATCTCCTCAGCAGGGAGGAGTGAATGTCTCAGGGAACTGAGAGAAGATGCAGAAGGAGTGATGGCTCAGTACCAGGGCTGAGCGATGCTCTTGGGGAATGTGATTCAAGTAACAGGTGCTTTCCTTCATAGTTTCTGGGCAAGCAACAGAATCTTTTCAGCCCAAAGTATCTTGCTGAACTTACAACTGATCTGGAATGACTTTGTGCCTTTGTTCACTTCCCTCCAAATTATATTTTTGGATTTCCCTTCCCCTCAACTTACAGCCCCTCTTAGAGACAGAACTATGATCCTTGCTGCCAGCTTTTGTGTTTCCTGTGCAGTGTAGCCAGTAGTGATGTGAGCTAATCAAATCTGCAATGTCTTTGATTACTTATTCATAAAAAAGAAAGAAATTTTAGTCAGAATATGCAGTTGGTACAAATTCCTGGCCCTCATGATGAGAATGTGGGGAAACTCCCACACTCAGGATTCGTTGAGACACTTTGGTGCCAATTATCAACTCCTGTTGTTGTTCCCTCATTCAGGGTAAGGAGATATGGAAAAACAGCATGAAAGGCTATCTGAAAACATTTGCCCAAAATGTTCCACCAATGCCTCATCTCTTGGGGAGGTCCCTCCCCACAACCTGGGTAGCAAAAAGCCAGAGATGCAGCCACTTCCATCCCCAACTCAGTTTAGTTCACTTGAGTATCACTGGAGTTGGTGGAAGTTTTGCTACTGATTCTAATGGGAGGATAAGATGTAGGTATAACAAGTATAATAGGTGGAAAAACAAAACAAACAGAAGACAAAATTTAGATCCTGAGGGATTTTCTGGGATTATTAAAATTATTAAAAGGGAAGTTCAGCATATTCTTTTCAGAGGCTGATTTTGAAAAAAAAAATAGAAACAACCCAAGATGTGGAAAAGAATGTCTGTCTATAATCAAGGAGTACATTTTTTCTCCTGTGATATTTCTAAGTAACAGTCTAATATTGTACCTAAATTGATAGCAAACATCTATTGTACTCTTGTATGCTCCACACATGACTGGTAAAATTAGGAATAACATTGTAGAATGCAACACCAAATTTACAATAAGTATGCCAGTGTCTGGGACACAAAAGATTTTAAAGAGACACTTTATTGAACAAACACAAAATTATCCATTCTCATTTCCCCTCAAATGAATAAACTGTATAACACAGAGCTAATTTTGTCACAAGTACCTAGCTGGGAACACATTACTCAGACTTAACAAGCACTTGTAGTGCTGCCACGGAGACCTGAGGCTTCCCCAGCCGACAACTGGAGCGGGTGATTACAGTCTGATTCTGTCTCACCAGGCCTCCTGGGCTCTCAGTTAATCCCATGAATTTACTAAGCACAGAGCAACATTAAAGTTCTTGATATAAGAAAAATGAGTGAGGCTAGTGACTCTCAACTTGGCTTCACCATCACCATTATAAATGCAAACAGGATTTTTCGACTCCAAGAGTACCATCATTAACTTTCCTGCCTTACTTTGTCACATTTCTTAAGAGTAAGTCTAAAACCAGATGAATTTGTATCCATTAGAGACTCTCTTTATTCTTCTTTATTTTTGAACTGTGATTCTGCATTGAATGATTAAGGATTTTAAGTGAACCAAAGTACTTTAAAACTTTGACTTCCAACTCAAGACATTCTGTAATTCCATGATTCTGCTGCAGCAGAGCCCTCTAATACACTGAGATTTCACTCAATGGCTACAGCAGAAAGGGGACATGCCTTAATCAATATAAAATAATTTCTAAAATAATTTCCCTCTTTTTGCATAACCCAGACAGAGCTGGTACTCACGATATGAATGGGAAGTCTGACAAAGAGTTAATGTGAATGAGTAGAAAAAGAGCTTTACATGATATGTACATTAATAATTCTAGAAGAGCTATTTTATATAATGTTCAGTTAATTACTTCCCTCCTGCACAAACTTTCTGAGTCTCTAAACCTCCTTATTTTGCCTACATCCCCTCGACACTCCACTGCTTTGTTTAAAAGCAACTTATTCTGGTGCCTTTCCACCTCTGGTATTTTGGTTTAGCTTTCATCCCTCAGCAAATTTCCATTACACTGTCAGGAAAATCCAACAGAAAATTTGATGTGTTATTGTGAGGCTGGATTCTTCTGTTCTCTGACAGGACATGTGATCTCAGCTGTGTAAGCATTCACACACAGGCAGGGAATAACACACCTAACACAATGAATTACAATATAAAAATAAATTGTGTGAAATGGCTAATGGCATTTCAAGTTGGGATGTTTCTTTGCACATCTATTGAAAAATTTATGATTAATTTCTACCTTAGTTTGCTTCATATAGTATCGTGTCACTTACAATAGACCACCTGCTCTATGAACTAAAAGCAGAGCTCAGGGATATAAAAATGACTTTAATAGAAAGAGAAGTTTGCAATCACTAAACCAAAGTAATGTTACAACATTATACTATGTCATAAGTATAAATAGTGTTACTACTTTCTCTGCTACCAACTTGGATCTCCTAATGAGCTGCATTTTCATTAATCACTTCAAGTAAACTGATGGTTCCATCACTTCGTGCATAACATTAATACCTTGGAATTTACAGCACAGTGCAGATTTTACTGGAACAAGTATTTCAGATTAGTTTGGGTGTAGAAAATTCTTATTCTCAAGACTTTTGCTTTTATAGTTAGTGCTGAAAAAACCTCTTTTTGCAGTTTTCTTCATTTTTATTTAAGGTGTCATAAAAGAGGAAGCTACTTACTATAATGAGAGTTTCTGTCAAGTTGCATGTTTTAGTAATACCCACATTTGTCCCTTGTTTTTCTGTCTCAGATTTTAACTCAGTTTAATAATGAACATCACAATTTGTGGTGCTACTCAAGATAAGACATGCAGAGGTCAATGAACCAAAGTAATTTCTTATAGTAGTTACTTTTTAAAAATTTCTATCCATAAAACTCATACTTAAGTCTTGGCAACCCTTATCTCAACTGTTCAAGATGTACTGTTCTAAAACAAGCACTTGCTTGGTTGTGCATGCATAATAAACCCTCTTACTGAATTTTTCTCTCCTTACCACTTCTTCATATGCAAATGTAATACATGCCTGCATGCAGAATAGGATAATGAAATTAATGTCATGCTTATATTTTCCATAAATAAAAGGAGTCAGGATACAATAAAATAATGGAAAACTAAAGTGACAAAGCAAACAAGATATTCATACAAATGGCACAAACCAAGCCCATTTCTTATGCTGCTTTATGCAGAAATTATGCTCCTGCCCACAAATTTATCACATATAGTACAAGAAAATTAATTTTTTTTTTCTACACACTAATTGCTCACCAAGACTTTCTGCAAAGGCACTTCATTTCTCCTCAGATCCTGCATTTGATAGTTAGTCCTGTTGCCCTGAAATGTGATGATGTGACACTGGCATCTAATTCTGGACAAAATTCAACCCTGCATAGAAAAACTACTTTTCTACACTCCCTTGGGCAAAAAATAGAAATTTGACTAGTGCTTTGTACTAGAATTAATTCCACTTACAACCTGGTCTAGTGGGAGGTGTCCTTGCCCATGGCAGGGGGGTTGGAACTCGATGATCTTTAAGGTCCCTTCCAACCCAAACTATTCTATGATTCTGATGTACCCCAGGTTTAAGTGGAATTTAAGGTTTATTTTCCCTTTGTTTTCAAGCTCTTGCTAAAAATTGTAGATGGAAATTCCAAATCAGTATTCTCAAGCAAGGACCCTGTGTTTATCTAGCTTTTATTGAATGTCAAGGGCTCTTGGTGTTGGTTGGACTTTAATGCCCTAAAAGCTGCTGGCATGATTTTATCAAATTCATAACCATGTAGTTAAGTACAGTGTAATTACTGCTTTGCTGTAGCAGCTTCTGTTGGCAACTTGTTTCAGGCAGGACTCCTGATGCAGGAAACTCCAGAATGTTCAAACAAAAAGAAGTGTATTTCAACTCAGAGAGAAGCAACTTAAACCAGCTAAATTTAAGGAGATGTGTTTTCTTCCTATTTTTATTTATTTACACCAGAAATAAAAAATGAGGCCCCAAGCAGGGGTTCTTCAGCCTGGCTGTCCCTGTGGATTAGCGTGGATAAAAGCTGTAGTGAGCTTTTAAAGTAAACCTAAAAGCCTTCTGTGCTTTGTGGATGTTGGTTACTGCTATGGGGCTGCTTTGGTGTATGCAGCTGGCTCTCTCTCAAGGGAAACTGTAGGACAAGTCCTACTTTGGGTTAGTGCCAGATGTGCTCCAACCACTGATGGAAACATAAAGCAATGACTTCTCCTGCAGACACCTTTGAGCCACACATGGGGCACGGACAACTGGTCCAAGTGAGCAGGAGCCTTCATCTTGTCCTAAGCAAAATCTCAGAATAACAAGGTCAATATAAGTGTTTCAAACCCAGCTGTTTCAGTTCACAGATCCACTCCTACTGTACTGAATTATTTGTTAATACTGTGCGGGCCTGACTATACATTGATCAGAGCAGACCAGGAACCCCTTTTTGCAGCTTTCTCTACAGATGGTCTACCAAATTTGGCCCTAATTCACCTCAACTCAAAGGTTTTGCTACATATCAGTAGGTTATTAGTGAGCATATTGGATTATACAGCACTTCCTTGGTGTACAGCTGGGCTGTCAGACTGCTCTGCATCTTTCTGGGTTTGATGGGTTTATGTTACAAAATGGAAACTGTAGCTTTTTGCGTTCTGTTCATACAAAGTCATCCCATAGCCCACCCATGAGCCTACATCCAGGCTGTCACAGAGTAGATGGGGTGAGACACGAGGGTTGCTCTGTGCAGAAGTGAAGGTCAGGCTGTTAGCATCCTGTAGCTTTAAAAGAGCAGTGAAAGAAGTGAAGTTAAACTGCTCCCCCTCAAATTTGAGAAAAGCATTATCTGTAACTTAGGTGTTAAGGAACGGATTTTTCTTTTCAATCAAGGAGACACCAAAGATAGCATTAAGTTCTATAAACTGAACATTTTGATAACACTGCAGTCAGGTCAATTGAAGCAGAACTGGTACAGAAACACTATAAAGAATCATTTCAATAGCATGTGGCTGTCTTCCAGGGGTGCAAATATCATTACAATACAGCATAGCAGTCTATGAACTGGATTAACTGAATAGCTGTTATCAGCATTCAGGAAAATAATATCAGTGAGTATGACTTCACCTGCCTGAGTGGTTTAAATGTCCTGCCTTTCCATACTGATAACACTTGGCACCACTTGCAGGCTGAAAAAAGTATGACTTTGCTTGATCTAATTATAGAACCATAACAATTTTTTGATAGAGAAGATATATACTCTAGGTCATCTTGTCCACTGCCCTGTAACTGCCTGACAGTTGCTCATGTACCTGAAATGTACTAGAATAATACACTCTTTTTTTACTCCTCTGTGTTTTTTATTGGATTTATTGAGTGGATTTTGAGTCTGGGAGCAGCTGAGTTCCCAACAGCTACTGGAGCCTTTACACAAGGCAAATATTACTAATTTGTTTTGGCAGAGAAGAATAAGAAGAGAGATGGTATTTTTAGAAATGTTAGAAAAATTTTCCTCTGGGGTTTAATCTCCCCAGCACAGGATGTCCGTATGGAGGAGTACACTTTGGCTTTGTGTGGGGAGCCTCATGCCTGCAGTGCAAAGCTGACAATCTGCCTTGGAGGCAGCCAGGAAATTTATACTGCCAGGTGGAGTTTGAAATGATTCAAGACAAAGAATTAGCCAAATGATGCTTTCTGCCCTCTTAATTTGCTTTACAATATTCACATTTTTCAAATGTTCCTATCTGTGCCTGCAATGCTTTCCTACATGGGGCAGTATTGTGATTTCCAGTCTGGCACTAATTTTACTCTGCTTATAGGAATGGATTTGCAGTGGTTACAGTTTTGCACAGGGTGAATTCTGATGTAAATAATGATGTACCATATAGATGACATGGTATAGAATTGATATAGCTATAACACCATCTATCTATTTATAAAAGGATATACCAATAATACACTATCATCAACTTTGAATTGATTTACATGAGGCCACCAAGAAGCACAGTACAGTCTGTCATCAGGCTGTGGAGTGCCCTGCTATGTGTGCTCACACATTGCCATCACCTTGCTCAGTTTAGGCACAAAAAAAGATCCAACTGTAGATTCAATATCAGGGCAGGAAAAGATAGAAAGCAGATCTGACTGTTGGTACCAAAGGAGCATTTCCACACTCTGCCTTCCATTATCCTGGAGGGTGTTCTCATTATCCACTCCAAGAAAAGTTTTCCTAAGAGCAGTGAGGCAGGAGGCATTGTAAGGATGCTCACTCCCATGGACTGCCAAAGTAGTACATACAGCTAAGTTAAAGATTACTTCAGCAAGATCCTGAACACAAGTCTGAGTAGTCATTAGTGCAGACATTTAGAAAGGGATTAATTTCACGACTAAATTATCTAAGGACAGGTGTCAATGTGTGCAGTCTAGTTAGTCCTGTTAGTCTGTGGAGTTTGGGGACTTTGTTCTGAGGCCCACGCACATCCAGTCCTACCTGATATGTTCTTAGTTCTTAGTGCTTTAGAATTCATTCAGCAGCTTTTACTTTAGATGCTGGTAAGGGCACTGCATGTTAGCTTGGTAGCTGAGTAAGTGAGATGGGCAAGAAGGTCCAGCCAAAGCTGCACTCCAGTTCTACCTCAGAGCAACATGAGATGTTCTCTAGACTGAGTTACCTTTCCTGGTCAGAGGATCAATACCTTTTGAGATACCTGTGATTATCAAGACCCTCACACAGGGTTGTCTGGTGCACTGGACTCACCAGAGTCTCACACTTTTCTAGAAGAGGCATCTGGGGAGCAGCTGGAATAACCTTGGGCATTGTAATGTCACTAGGTGAGAAAGTTTAGGCAAGCGAATCCTGTCAATGTTTAGACACCTTAAACTTAGATGTTGTTTTGGTCTGGAGATGAGTCTCATCTTGGAATGGTGCTTACAGCTAAAAACTGAAACCTTTTTGAGCCTTTTCTGCTGACATCTACAGCTGACAAGAGAAAAAGGTCAGCCTTGTCAGATTAGGACATGAATTTGGAGACATTTATTTTTTATACTCCCAAGCTTAAAGAGATTCAGAATCTGTTCTGCATTAGTTTGGGGGAACTTGTATCCCTACCCAAGCATATTAGTAAACACTTTTTCTTGCACTGTCAGAGAAAAAAACATGCATTTTTTTTCTAAGTGCTAATTTTCAGGTCATTTACTACTTTGAATTTTCCAGGATCAACAGAGACCACAGGCATTTATTCAAAGGCAAGATGTCCCTTGACAGTCCTTCTCTCAGGGGACAATGGAACTATTAACCAAACAATGATTGAGGGACAACACTTACTCTGCAGCTGGTCCACCACGTGGAATTCTCCTTTATATTAGATTAAAAGGAGAGTGACCAGTGTGACCCCTATCACTGTTCAAATAATGTGAAAATCTGACTGGGCAAGGGGTTTTTTTATGGTAAACAAAAAAACTCCAGAACTCCTCCTGTCAATACAAAAGGAGCGAGGGTTGGCAATGTGCTATCACAGTAAAATAGATGGTATTAGAAAGAGACTCTTCAGAAATTGTTGTCTGCAAGGATAAATTTGGTTGTGCAGATACTCTGTAGCTACAGGGTGTTTTGGTTAAAAGAACAGATTGGCCTTTTAAGAAATGATAGTTTTTGCTGATCTTTCATAAAGGTCTTTTGGTGTGTTTGAAGGATGCCAGAGTTCAATGTGTGTTATACAATTACACAGCACACCTGCAATTTTTCCCTACAAATACTTGCAAGCATTGCAGAAATGAAAACAGTGATTGCACTTCAGGTAGGCAATTTTCAGCTACTACATACAATAGCCTAGATAGATAAAATCAATTTGATGTGCTTTACTCCTTAGGAACTCAACATGGGCCACTGAAGTCTTAGCCACCTTGACTGTGAGTCTACTCAAGAAATTTTCTTTTAAAATAAAGAGGAAGAAAAAAAAAAAAAGGTGGTTTTAAAAATTCTCTTTTCACTTGGTGCCAAAATTGTTGTTCAAATAAATTACAGAAGGAATTTCTCTTTTTTTTTTTCATATAGATTGATGGACAACACAGAGGAGAAGAAAACCACAAAATATGAAGAAAATGAAGGTCCCTCCAATATTGAAGAGATCAATACCAGAAGCAATACTAGAAGCATTATCTCTAGTGCTCATGTGACTGCAATGAGAATAAAAGTAACTTCTCCTTCAGAGAACCTCTGGAAAAAAGCTGCTCCATAGGACCAGAAACACACAGAGAAGCTGAAGATGTCTTTGTCCTGTGGCTCCTGAGGCATACACTAATTCAGGTGAGGTAACACTTGCTTCAACACTTGGAAAACTGATTCCCCAAACACTGAAAAAACTTTTGTCTAAGTCTTTCAGCAGCCCATTACAATCCAGCCCCATCCAGCTTTTACAGTAGCTCATGAGCTGTGCTAATTTGCAGGGATGAAGACATGTTTCTATAGAAAGAGTTGTAGTGATAGAAATATTCCATCTATGCATTCATAAAACATTAGAAAGACTGTGTAAAACTCCACAAATGAATACCAAGATGCAAGCACAACATTTCAATGTGAAATTGAAATTCATTGGAGACAAAACAGGTAAATGCCACATCCTCAGGGAAAAAAGCTACAGTTAGAAATTATAATGTAATTCAAGAATAAAATAGCCAGGGAATTACTGAATCTGGTGAGAATAAAAATAATCTCATTTTAAAAAGGGAGTGAATGAAATGTGCTGGAAGGACCAAAGAAATAGACTGTTACTGACTCAGTCATTTCATTAAACTCCTGAATGTTTTCATGCTTTTTAATCTAGTCCTTTGTGATCCTGGCACTCTCAGGCAGGGCTTTCTCTACCTTTCTTGTGAGGTTTAAGTTTTCACTCAGGATGATGCCAAGACAAGAATATTCTGCCACTATTTTCTGACTAAAGCAGTTCTTCAGTTGCTTCTTTAGACCACTTCCTTATTGTTACAGCCTAATTTTTATACCTTCTCAATACTTCCAAACTGTCTTGAACAAATCCCATATTACTCAAACTTTGTGAAAACATAACCCTAATTTCAACAATGCAAAAATGGTTTCTGTGTTATACTTTGCCAAATAGGACTGCTGATGCTGTGCATCAGACCATCTCTGTTGGTTTTAGCATCAAATGCACATAATGCATGGGGAATGTTGTTTGTTCCTCTTAGAGAACACTAAAAATGCTTGAATCAGAGCAGCTACAGAGGCACTGTAATACTTGTTGACATACAAATTAGAATTTTTGTATTTGATCTAATAAAGTCTGAAAAATTTCCATTATTTTCTATTTTCTAACTATATACTTTTTTCTGATCCACAATTTTTGCCTTCAAAAAATACAATGCCCAATTGTATTTTATCCTGTCTGTGCCCCAGTGTTTACCAAACTCACCAAGCAAAAGTCTGAACCTAGGTGAATGACCAATGAGAGCATTAAGAAGAAGAAAATAATTTCTCAAGCCAAGATTCAACCTAAGCTCCAGTGATTCATGCATCTGTTGGTAGTAAACCAGAGCAACCAACTCGAAATATGTCCCTGAGAAAAACTAAGGGTTCTGTCATGCTTCTAATAGAACTGTGTGTGTGTCCCCCATTTTTTGAGCTGCAGAAATTGAGGCCCATTTTAATGCTTCAATTAAATTTTGTCAAAAGTATTGCAGATCTAAGAAATCTCCAGTCTAAGCTAATCCCAGGGAAAATGTTTATTGATGAAAATCACTTCACAGAGAAGCATCACTGCAATAGAGACACTCCTAGCTGTGTTCAAGATCTAACTGAAAGTAAAGTGAAAGTCTCTACCAAGTAGAAAGCTGGAAAATGCTTTGCAGTGCAATAGCTGTGTAAATAGAAATGTAATAATTAAATTAATAAGGCTGCTTTCACTCAAGGAAAAGATGTGAGTCACATTAGCTGTGGTGGGAAATGGCTGAAGCTGCAGACCTAGCAATGATAGAGCCACAGTGCTTCTTGGAATCTCTTTGGTTTCACTGATTCAATAATTACCCATTTCTATGTCTCTGTTGTATCCAACATGGGAAACAAAAGAGGTCTAGGTAAGTCTTACACCTGGTACTACTCCAAATCTTGTCCAAGTATTTATCAGCAGGGAAAAAATGCTGCCATAGAAACCATTTTTTTTCTGCTGCCCTGACAATCCTCCACCCAGCAATTTGCTGTAACACATTACAAAGAATATGCAGAAGTGCACAGTTTTGCTGGAGCGTGGGTTTTTATTATAACTAGATGAATGCTAAGAACTGCCTGTGGAGACAATGGTGTCAAATCAATGGGTGATACCAAATGTCAAGTAAAAGCATTGATCTGTATGTCTATATTATCAAATTGATTATTCCAGCATTTGTTGTTTGTCAACAGCATTCCTCTGCTCTGGTATTTAGACTGGATTTGATAATTTTCCTTTGTTTCTGGAGATTTAATGTCACACTTATAAATACAAAGTAAAAGCACAACTAAACATTAAATAATCAGTTGATTTTCTATGTTGTTTGTTTATTCCTCAGTAGCCACAGAAGAAAGTGACTTGCCAGTGCATCCTCAAACCCCACAGCACCTTGACTGCCAGATGATGGCAGGGCCCCAAGGAACACCTCCTGTGCACCTCTCCTGGACTCCAGAGTTCCCTCAAAATCTCAGAAGTGCTAAGGAGGGAGAATCTGAACACACTGCTAAGTACAGTTCCTCATCTTGAAGTGCTTCCAGTTTTGAATATGACCTTTATATGTTGCTGCTCCCTCAGCATCCACCAATGACTCCACTGGCAGCTGTAAAGCTCAGAGACAGGAATCTCAGAGCCAGAGGTCACAGGCATAAACATCTGCCCAGCCTTGTCCTGAAAACTAATAATTTCTTGACTGGTTGTGCTTTTTTTTCTCCACTGCTGCATCTGTGTTGGCAGGTCAAAAGTCCTGAAGGTGACTAATTTAATTTCCTCCTATTTTGCAGTTGGGAGAGCTGCATACACTGAATTGCACCAGGTCTTGAAAAGCTATATTTTATTCTGCTCTCTAATTAACAGCTCATCTGCTTCTTACCAGAAACTCAGATGCAGCAAAATTAGGTAAAGTTTCATACTTTGTTCACATCAGAGACAGGTATGTTTTTATCACCTTAATTTTTATTGCCTTTGTTAAACTCCTTATTCCACCTTCCTTCCTTGCTCAGCTGGACATAAATGCACTGCCTAATATGATATTATTTTAATTTGCTTTTGAGTTTTAAATGAGGACAAATACAACCCAAGACAAATCCCAGTGCTTTCACTGTTTGTTCTGCTGTTGATAATGCCAGGGAAAGGTAAGTCACGTATGATTCTTAAATAACTTGACATTTCAGTTCTATTAATCAAACTCTTGTCAATTAAATCACATTTCATCATACTTTTCAGATTTCAGCAGCAGGCAGTACTCTTAAAATAGATTTTTTTAGAAGCTGAGATTGGGAAAATGGCAATCTGTAAAAGGGACATTGCTATTTCAGCCATTGCTGCTTTATTTGCATTTGTTCACAGTTTCAACAGAGAGTGAAGAATTTTAACTAACAAATCTCATTCTGGTTTAGTATTTTAAAGACATCAAATCTGACATCTGTGACTATTTCTGCCCCCATTAAGGGCAAACATATTTAAGTAAAATGCAAGGAGAAAGAAAACAGAAGTATATATTTTAAAAATTATTTCATTAAAGACCTACATCAGTTGTACTAAAGCCATCCATAATGGAGCAGTAATTCTTTATATTTTATTTGATATTCTGTGCTAATCCACCCCTTTACTCACAGAGCTGAGATCAGAAGCTCAGCCCTCAGGAGCAATCCTTCATGTTATAGTTTTCTGAAAGGTCTCTAGTGTATTCCTTTTTTTTTGAATGAGCATAGCTGTGTGTGTCAAAATTGCCCAAGCACCTAAGAGAGGCATGGTTAAAAAATTTAGCCCCAAGCTTTTAATGCCTTATCTAAGAGCTTTGAATTACCTTGTGTCACTTGTATTGCAGGATGTTCTTCAGGATATGACTGATTAAATGGCACAATATCTGGCAATGATGGAGCAAATTCAAATTCAAGGTCATCAAGCAGATTCTCAGACTGTCAGGGTTTCTAAAAAAAAAAACAACCCTGAAGGCCAGAACAGATATTCAGGAAGTTTGAAGCAGCTCTAATACTTTAATTCTTGTTTTTTAATGAAGCTATTGGAGTGAGCCCAGTTAATTATCCTCCAATTATGTAACTATTTATCCAAAACAAGTTTCAGAGCATGATAACCAGTGATTGTACAAGTCATGAACAAATTCAACTGCCCTAAAAGCTGTGGGGTTTTATAAATCCATTTCATTTTAGCAATTTTCAAACAAAAAGATTATGATTTTTAAAATTTGAAGACGAGAAGTAATTTTAATTGTAATTATGTGTCAAGAAACACATTGGCTAGATGTTGGCTGCCATTATCTCAGTACAGATGGAGCATCTCAGTACTTGATGGAGTATCTGTTGTTACTGTCAAAGCTCAGCAAAGATTATGCTCATGTTACCTCTCAACACTCAGGAGATCTCATTCAGATCCACAATCTGATCTCAGAAATGTGTACCCATTAGCTATATTTTGAAATATCTTTACACTTATTTTCAAAATTTCCCAATGATTGGGGAACATTCAACTAAGCACAAGTTCTCTTTCCTTCACTTTGCTTGGGAGTCCCCTCCTCTGCCATAACACAAAACCAGAGGATGTTTCAGCTACCAATGCAGTATTGTCTCATGTTTCCTTCCTTTACCCTCTTTCCCCCCCTCCTTTCTGTCTATATCCATCTGCTATCCTTTGTATTTTAATTTAAATTATAACAAATCCAAGGCAGATCCCTTCTGGCTGTTTGCATGTTACTTGCCACAGAAGGCTGCAGCTCAAAGCCTCATAGTCCCAGATGGTGCTGTAATGCAGACACTAAAGATAATCTCATAATTCCCCAGGGCATCAATCCTTAACCCCATATGCAGGGTTCACTCCTCTTTTTCAGCACTGATCAGGCTTTTCTGTGGAGGCAAATGCTCTGAGCTGACAAGGACTCTACAACATCTTATTACAACATTTTTCTGCCCTCTTCTGAATCTCCACTTTGCATACTGGGTGACAGACAAGGGAGGCTATTTGCAAATTTAGACACACACATACAAAAACATACACATGTTTTCTGAGGCTCAGGTGTCACAGCAATTTCCCACTCCAGCCCAAATATTCAGCTTCTGCCTCACTGCAGACTTTGCTCTATGAAATATGAACACCTACAAAGGTGTAACTATTATGCACATGTTCAAATTGAAACTGCTGAGTCCCCTCACTAGTCCTCAGTGGTAAATCTCTACATCCATGGTGAAAATTCACTCAACTTACTGCTTTACTACCAGTAAATTTGGATTAATCTTGCTTGGAAATATTTACTCACCCTAATTCAACCATCTAAAAATTAGTTTTGGTCTTAGACAAGACTACTCTTTTCAGATTTCCTTTACAGTGGAAGAAAGTGGAGAAATAATTCCCACCTGGAAAATGGCCATTGTAAAATAGTGGCCCTAAAATAGATGAGATAAAATATTCCTAATGCTGAGATGAAAAAAAAACCCCAAAACCAGACACTGTATTATAGATTAATAAAGTGAAATGAGATTGACTGTTTCTGGGATTGTTGTTTTACCATTTTTTTCTCTCTCCACTGAAGATGTGTAAGAATCCATATCAGTATTTCAGTGGCAAATTGTGAGAGTGGCCTGTGGGGAGATGATGAGTTTTTGTTTACCAGTCCATCCATGGCCAGGCTTTATTGATGGTTATCAAACATATCTTCTCACTTGGTTTATTTTATATTTTTTAAGTCTGTCAGAGTCCTTTAATTATATCTAATCCCCAGAGCTCAGTAAACCTCATATCCCTAATGCTCTTACAACAACTTCCACAATCTAAGTATTCAAGTTTTGATCCTCTGTAGAGAATTTGCCTTCTTTCTATGTGAAAACAAATGCAAGGTTTTATTCTTTCCCTGATTTTTCTACTGATCATTCTAGATAGTTGCACTGTAAAACGTAGGTCACCTCAACATTTCTGTTCCCAATTTGATGTCTATAAAGGTGGAATATCAGGACTGTAAAAATGCTCATAAAGGATGATAATTTAGTATTCCTTTACTCAGTGCTAACAGATTTAAACACATCATTTGGTAAGTTAACGGCTTTTGTAGGCAGAGACTGAGACAAAGCACACAGAATGTCCTCCTTTATTCTGGTCTATTGCCAGGATCTTCATACATGAGTTCACAGGTTACAGCATTAAGCAAAGAGGAAAAAAACCATTCAGGACAGATGGTTATTGAGCACAGACTATACCCACCATCCTGCTTTAGAGAATTTAACTTTTCTGCCATTTAATTTATTGTAAAATAAATCAGAAAGAAGAAGTCATTATTCAGAACGTAGGTCTATGAGCACTGGGTTTTTTTAATTAAATGGTAAACAAGACATTGATATATACCATGAAATTGCAGTTGTGTAGCAAAGATAGTCCTTAAAATAGCCAGCATCTTACAAAAATATTGATAATTGGAGACCTGTAAAAGTAAATGTTGACTTTTCTTGGCTGTTTGAACATCCCTTATGGTACAGGAGCAAGTGGAAATGATTGCAGTGGCAAACTCATTTTCAACCTCTACAATCACAGGAATGTTTATATCCACTAATAATTACCTGGAATGAGCTTATCATCAGGGTTTTTTGCACCAATTACATGTAAAGGCCCATTTTACATTGAAAATTTTAATCAGTGTCTGGATATTTAAGAACAAGGTGAACAGCCTGGAAATCAATGAGCAGGTTGGCCAAAAACATTGCTCCACTATGCTAGGAAAGCAAGAAATTCTCTAGCAGAGTGAATAGCTTTGCTGAAATCAAGCAGCCCATTCTACCCAGTGGTATAGATTTCAAGATGGTTTTAAATAAATATTAAATTAATGTAAGTAATTGCAGATATTTTTTTCTTTGCAGAAATTCTCAATAGGGAAAAAAATTCTACACCAATTCTATTTATTACTACATGTAGTTTGTTTACTGCCTTACCCCAAAGTTTCAGTCTTGTGTTNCCTATTTATTATTACATGTAGTTTGTTTACTGCCTTACCCCAAAGTTTCAGTCTTGTGTTTTTGGTTTTAGTAGTGTTTTGTGTTTCTGACATTATTATATTATTAAGGTTTTGAAAATTCTCATGAAAATTGTTTACCAAACTGGAAAAATTCTAACTTTCTCTTTCCTTATATAATGTGAACCATATGCAACTGCCAAATCAAATTAAGATGAGCAAATATTTTGGTTGTAAGCACTAAATGTCACATTGAAAAACAAGCAACATAGTAAACAAAAATAGACAAATTTTGCCAGTTTCTTGTTCCAGGCTTTAATCACATCATAAATTCATTGCTCATTCTACATAAAGCTGCCATAGCAGACAAAAGAAGTACTTTGAGAATTTTTTTTTTCCAAATGTGATCAGGAATAATCACAGAATCACAGAATTACAGGGATTGAAGGGACCTCTGGGTGTCACCTTTGACTGCCACCCTGACAAAGTAGGTTCAGCCAGAGCAGGCTGTACAGGAATGCATCCACACAGGGTTTTCATTATCTACAATGTCTCTGGGAAGGCTGTTCCAATACTCTGTAATCCTCAGCCCTCAAAGTAAAGATATTTTACTTATGTTGCCATGGAATTTCCTGTGTTCCAGCCTTTGACTGTTGCCCCTTGTCCTACCACTGAGCACAACTGAAAAGGGTCTGGCCCTTTCCTCTTGGCAACCTCCCTTTAGACATTTCTAAGTGTTCATAACATCCCCTCTCAGTCTTCTCCAGAATTAACAGAACCAGGTGCCTGAGCCTCATGAGAGAGGTGCTGTGCTCCATTCTCTTCATCACACTTTTACCCCTCCTCTGGATAATTTCATATAACAAAAAAAATCCCAAACTGCTTTGCCAAAAGAATAACTGATTTTAGTTATCATTGTACTGTGGTTTCCAGAAAGCATGACTGCTAATCAGTCACAATAAACTGGATATCTATGTTCCCTTCCCCATGCATACAAACTTTTTATTATTAGCATAATTCTAATTATTATTTATATTGCATTCTTATCCAAGATGTCTAATCAAAATATAGCATAAACACAAGTAAAGTTTTTGCATAGGAAATTCAGGTAAGAAGAATAGATTTAATTGGTTTTTTCTAATACCATTTTCTGAAGCTTTCACAAAAAATTCTCCCATTATCCAAGAAATGAAGAAGAATTCCTGGAAAAGAGAGCTTCCTATTCATTTAATACAGTCTTTCCAGTAACTATGGGACAGACAAACAGATAGTCAGAGACTAAGGTGGTATCTGGCAGCCAGTCTGACCTCCATTTCTTGGCACAGACCATATAAGCATTTCACAAATCTCAGTTCCCTATTGCTCACAAAAATTAGCACATGCAAAACTAAAATTGTAGGTATATACCCACATAAAGAATAAAAATAGCACCTAAGAACACGGTATGAACTCTTTCTGAAATAGAAGAAAAAAATCTGTCTTCATTTAGAAGACACCTTGGCTCCATTTCACATTTTTTTAGTGTATCCATGTGGGACATGTTTATGACTCCACTTGTTTAATATCAGAGAGAAGTATTAATTCTACTAAAAATATACACCATGGCACTGACTGACTCAGTTTGTCTTTCTCATCTGATGTATCTTTGTATCTGATGGAAATCTTATATGGCCTGTACAACTAATAAACCAAGCCATGGTTTCAATAATAACAATAAAATAATTCTAATTGTCACCTTGATTATAATTTTAATGTAGGATTAAACTTAACACATATACCAAAGGATTATTTTTTCATTGAGAATAAAAATTGTAAGTGGTTCCAACACCAAGTTTGTCACTAGTTCTGCAATTACTGTGACAAATTCACCAATGTGGTACAGTGCATGACAAAAAAGAACAGATTTCCTTTCCCAGAATTACATGAGCAGCAGCCAAAATATAGTAATGAAAGATCAGAGCATACAGGGCAAGAAAAGAAACACAAAAATACATTCAATAATTTCCTGTCATTTTACTCAGTTCGTGCTAAACTTCAACTGATGATTAGAAACATTATGTTTAGTTTACATTGACTGTAAAAGTTAAATTTATTAATTTGCAGAGCAGAGAATTAATAACAGCCAGAAGTGTAGTATTACTGTGATTATTAAAAAATATGATTACTTAAGGTTGTATACCTATTAAATACCTATTTATATGTATAAATGCAAAGAATTTGCAAAAAGAATGTAAACTGCAGCAAAATGGTAAACACACCTCATCTACAGTTTCTTTTGACATAAAAAAATGTCACTAGAATATGAAGATGGATTAGCAGATGGAGTACACTAAGCAACCTGGTATTAATTATACATTGCATTTGTCTTAAAAATTTACTACTTAACACACATGTAACCAGCACATTTTTTTCATGTCTTTACATAATTCATAAGGCCTGTGATGATTTCATACAAAATGTGAGCTGAAAACATCCCCATTTCTTTTCCAGTCATTGCTGAAACCAGTGGAATCTCAGTTTTTTTGAAAGTAACTAGAAATTGAGCAAAGGAAGAATTGCTGGTGTTCTGGAAATGCCCTCCTGTGAAAAAGCTAAAGCACCTTAAAATGTTGGCAGCAGCAACCTCTGGCAGTACCAAGGCAATTCAGGAGATTTGCACTACCCATGTACAAGGTATTTTCTTGTCTTATGAGAGCCTTCAGGATGTTTAAGATGGATCTCTCTCCTGTAAGGAGAGTCTGAAGGACCATGGCTGAGATTTGACAAATAACTCTGCATGTCTTTCCATATTTATGTAGTAAAAAAATGGAAGATATTTAGGATTGAAGAGAAAAAATTATCAGGAAAGGATATGCAATAATTTTCCTTTGTGTATTTTCCATGTCCTCACATCTAAAAAAAAAATTGTCTTAAGCAAAAAAATACTTGGTTGGCTTGACATGCTTTCCTAATAATCTTGATAAAAATATTATTAACCAAGCCATTATGTTATTTTTTTCCTAACCAGAACTGCAGCAACAAAAATGAGATGCATTCCTCCATGAATATCATATTGATAGAAGTACCACAAGAAACTTATGTCCCACCAACTCTCCTTCCTTTGCATTGGGTAGCACAAAGACAGACTGTAGTGCTCTTCTCTAGTGGTAAGAGAAAGAGGAAAAGGTAATTTTTACTTGTTGAAAGAGAATGAGAAAGATTAATATCTGTAGAGGCAGATGTTTTAGGTATTGGCTTGACAGTGTTCTTCCCACAGTAACTTTTACTTTATTTTGGTTATTAGTGAAGTTGGATTATGGTTCTCTACCAGTGCTCCACAGCTTTCTAGAATAACTCTCTCAGTTTTCCTCTTCTGCACATATTCATATTATTATCACTGATGTCTGGGATTAATTATTTTTTACTTATGAGACTACAATACCAAAATGAGCTCTAAAATCATACAGTGCAATATATTCTAATTGTGAGGCTGGAAACAAAATCAGCATTTCTTGCTTGCCTTCCATGAAAAGAAAATAAATCAATCATCTTGTTAGAATAAAATGTGGGTCAAGGCCCAACTGTGAGAGTGCACATTGTACCTATTTTAGTCTAATATGATTTGTTGAAAATATTATTTAGGAAATGTTGCTGGTTTTCAATGAATAATTTATTTGATTCTCTTGCTATCCTACACCAGCTTTAATTAGAACCTATAATACACTGCTGGAGCAAGGAGAGATGAAAAAGATGAGCTCAACTATTGCTAGAATATCTAGATACTCAGGGAATTAAATACCATCAGCTAAGTTGAATTTAAAATCCTGCTGTTTTCATCTTGCTGATGTTGCTTCTTATTACTAAGTTCATTTAGTTTAGACACTCTCTCTGTCCTGCCTTCCTCTGCCAACCAGCACTCAATTATTGGCACACATCAAGAGCAGTCCAGCAAAACTCTTGGAAGTGAAAGGATCCTTCATAAAACACTTCTAAATTTATGAGGTTTTCTCTGTTGATTCAGCTCACTAGAGGAAATCTACACTAATGCCTTTCTAGGAGCCATTTTATTTCCTTCTAGGTTTCTGCTAAATGTTTATGGTTCTGTGGCCACTGTATTTTTTTTAATAGGTCCCACATGAAACCATCTCCTGCTCTTAGCCTATCCTTTAACTCAGTCTACAAAAGCACCACAACAAATTTGCTGTTTGTTTGGCAACATCCCCAAATGCCAATCCATGGAGGAGAGAAAGAATATGAATTAATAGAGATCTATTCTTCCATCTTTAAGCAGGCTCTAAATACAATTATGCTGAAATAAGTAGCACAGAAAACAGAAGAAGCTGCTGACATAGTGGAATTGGAAAACAGCTTAGATAGTAACTGCAATATTAGAAATCATTAATAATGACAAGAGAATAGGAATGCAAACACACCAATAAAATATTTTCATTACTCAAAGTGCTGTTATGAGAACAATTATACAATACACTAAAGCTGAAATGAGCCTCTTTGCTGTAGCTTCACAAAACAGGAAAGTGGATGAAGAGAGTGTGGACACTCAGTATTTTGAAAATATTCACATTTGAAAGGTTTCCAGCAAATGCAAACCTTTCTACTTTAAAAAAAAAACTTTACTTATCTTGGACTCAATTATTTACATGGACAGAATTTTTAAACTAAGCTTTGTGTGTACTGTTTGAACTGGGGTTCACCATATGAATGCAAATAATAATGATAATGGTATTTATATCAATGCCAGGCTTTGCAAAGGAGAAAATCATAGAAAAGATCTGGAGCCTGTATCTCTGACTAGAACATTAAAATAATGTTGCAAATGCTACTTCAACAAAATATCATTATTTTGCAGGAGGAGTAGGAAAAGATCTATCAATCTGCAATTTAATACAGCTGATCTGGTAAAAATAAAGATCCTGCTTATGTACCTGTTACATGCTTAGTCTAATAATAATGCAAAATGTGAAAGTATACCTCAAAGAAAAGTTTAATTGACTAAAATAAACCAAATATTTGCTTTCCAAATAAACAGTGAATTGCAAGAACGGTGAGCACAAGCAGCATACATGAGCATATAAGTATGTCCATATTGACAGGAACACAATTATTACCTCTCCACTACTAAACATTGTAAGGGATTAATGTAGCACAAGGTATGTGAGTAGCTCTCTTTGTGAAGATGCTGTTAACAATACCACCTCAGGTTGTCCTAAATGTTTAAAAATAAATCCCCTACATTCAGGTACAGTCCTGAAAACCCTACCTACTGATATAACACATTATGAGCAGCACATCTGCTTCTTCATCAACAAATTCCAGGCTATAAATCTAAGCACTGATGTTCCTTAAAAACTGCCACCAATTTAAGCAAATCTCTACAAAAAAGGAATAAATTATTATGGTGAAACTATTTTGAAAATAAATATGTGTTAATTTACATAGCTATTTTCAAAATATCTCCCTAGTTTCCCAGCTCATAGGCAATGTTAACTCATTTATAAACATATAAGTCATGCTTTAGGAAACTTTCTGAGAACACACCATAAAATATTGCCTATTACCTTTCTGACATCTGTTCTGCAGCAGTGTTATATATTTCAACACTGTATGGCTCAGTGGCATAGCTGGACTTGAATCACAGATGTAATCATCAATACTGTATTATAGGATTCTCTACTATCATTTATTGTGTAGTCTTTTGCTTTGATCTAAAAAGAGAAATATTTTCATCTGCTCAAGCATTCTATGTGCAGCTAGCTTAATTTTTGCATAATTGAAAAAGCAATCAGCAGCTGCCCAACACACCTTCCACAACTATTTAGCAGTTTTCCTTCCATTAAATGACATTATCTTTTAAATTAGCAATTTATCAAACTCCTCAATAACATGTAGAAAAAATAAAGTAGCTTGAGCACTAGTTTTTCAAAAGATAAGTAAATGAGCATAGTGTGAAAGGTTAATTATCACACAGCTCTCAACTGTACAGCTCTATTTGAGAACACAAGACAATTACAAATACACCTTTTTATGAGAACTAAAGTAAGTTTTTAAATAATATTCAAGTACCTGTATCATCTGTTAGGAAAACTGCAGTGCAGGCCTGTAGCTTTTAAATGGGAAGCCAAAATCACCGCTGAAGAGGAAGAGAGAAAATTATAAAAGTCCTTTTCTAGTTCCCTCATGAACTGGCTGTTGAATTTTCTAGTTAGATTCGGTTGGGGAAGATTAAGACAGAGGCTTTGCTCAGTGTATCTACCAGGCAAGAGAAAGCAAAATGCAGCACTCCATTTGCAATATTGTACCATGTAAAACCAGAAAAGCTGATTGTCAAAGCAATCATCTTAAAAATGTCCCTGAAGACCATAAATATAAGACTATTATATTTTATTCTGGATCTCTGTGGTCTGATGCAAACCATTAACTCAAATCAGAATAAGAACAGGATGGCCATCAGAATGATAAAGCCTTTCTAATGAAATGCAGACAAAGATTAAAAAGAATTAAAAGTGACAAGTAAAATCCGTTAAAGGACAGCCTTTAGCTACAGTAATCAAAGGATTATTACTTACTTTGTCAATTAACAGCTGTGTGTCTATTTTTTCAGGCAACACAAAAGATGATGCCAAGTGTCAAAAAATCCTTATTAAGAGGCCTTTATTTTTAATTCATTTGCCTTGTGCCATGTCCATTGCAAGACCTCCAAATAAATTGTGTACAAAATTTTTATAAGCTGTAACACACACGATTAACCAGGGTGTGCTGTCCTCTTATTGCCCTGGAAATAATCTTACTGGAGACAGTCATTTCAAATTGAAAGTCTACTAACTGATGCCTTTAACTTTTGTTTAACATCAGAAACCCTCACATGGAGAAAAGTTCTATGTGTTTTTCACTCATTGCCACTCTTTTACCTATAATTTGCAGCAATATTTCACCTAACAGGAGATTCCACCAACTTCACATTTGGGCATTGCAAATTCCAATTTACTGATCTTGAAGATAATTTATAGTATAAAAGCTAAAAGATGAGAAAGAAAATGAAACTTCTTCAACTCAAACTTTTCTTCAATGCAAACTTTTGTCCCTTTGTTTAGGAAAGGAAACCCAATGGTCAGCACAGATTACTTTACATAATCAGAAAACTTAATTACAAAGTATTTTAACTTAAAATTACACAATTAGTAACACCAATAATGCTACTGGATGAGAGTGGATGAGGTCATAGTAAAAATTTTTGCCTTCTTTTTTAGATATTTATATTTAGATATTTCTATTTATAATATAGAATCATCTACATTGTTTCTATTATATTTAGTGAATTGGCTGTACTGTGTACTCCTTCCAGGCCATTCTTAGTGCTTCCAGCATGGGAAAAAAAATCTATTTTAGAACTCCATGATTCTAGAGCCATGTCCTTTTCTTAGACACATTACTCCTGTAGATCAAATTGTGGTTTTCAGTTATTCATCCAGATTTGTTCATCCCCACAGCTGTCTCTAGACAAACAGCTGAGCTACTGAAAGCTCTATTAATGCCAAAGTCCTGAAACAAGGGAAACAATTTGTTACTATTCTGCAGGGACTAAGAATCAAAATTCAGACACAATAACATGTCTAGTGCATCAATTCCTACCTAGAAAAAGAGATTAGTCTTAAACAAACACCCAAACCCACATCTGTACCATCTAAATAAATGGCAGAATACTTCCAGCACTTATGGTTTTTATTGTAAGTATATTTCATCACCTTTTCTATTGCAGGTTTTATTGAGTGCCACAAGCATGGCATATTTGCTAAGTTTTGCAAACTAAAAGTTTGGGTAACATTTCTCACACAGTATATAATCAGTGATGAGCAACAGAAACAACCAGAAACCAAATTTCCCTGTTGCTCCTTAGCCTTTGGTGCCATGAGCTTTGTAAAATCAAAGTCTAGTCCGTGATGCTGTGGATCAAGATGTCAACAGCCCATCAGCTCATTAGCTATCAAACACAGATATCATAAAAATAAAGCCCAAGAACAACTTAGTCAAAACATGTCAAGCTGTCAGAATTCTGTGTTTAGCACAGGAGGTGAACAAAGGCCTTCAGCAGATTAAATTACAAAAGATTGCTGTACTTGAAGATATCTTTCCAAAATTCCTAAGAACACAGAGGAAGATTCTGATACATGAAATATTTTTATGAACTGAGAATAAGTTAATGTAGTTGAGACAAAAGATATTTGAGATTTGTTTTAAGCCCAAGACGTAGACAATAAAAACATTAAGCCAGTCAGTCTTTAATGAAGCCATCAGTATTTGTAAGAAGTCAGCTGAATGGTTAGTTATAATGATTACTGAAAAGCTGTCTGTATACTTCAAGTATAGTTTATCTCTTTCCACAACTGCTGTGTAATTTTTATCAATCATTTTAAAAAAAGCAAACTAAGGTACATAAATGACTATATCTAAGGAAAGCTGTTCCATAAAAGGCATCTGTTAAGACATTAGGAAGGATGCATGATCTTTTGTAAATAAATGAGAAATGTTGATTCTTCTTGAATAAATATGATTGGAAAATGCCTTAGAACCTAGAGCAGTATTTAGACCATCTTTACCAATGAAATAATTACTTTAAATGAAAAAATTATTTTCTTTTAGAAAGGATATACTAATTTGGCTTTGCCCCTGGAAAAAAACCAAATAATTTTCTGAAGGTCTAATAGACTCCATTCAAAATGATGCCTAATCATGTCAACAGCAAGACAGTTACTAGCACTAAAGACATGTGAACAAGCAATTATTTCCACTTGTTTATTAAAAGGAAGTTAGTAATGCCATTTACACAATCCAGGGATTTTTTTATCAAACACCATTACCTAAGTAATTCTATACTTTCCCAGCACAAAAACCTATGTTTCTGAGACCCAGCAGAAGCAAGAATTGTAGAGCTCCTAAATCATTCTTATAAATGTGTTGCAATTTGTCAGTTACCTACAGCACCAAGCTTTAGGTGTATCAAGAGTCCAAATGCTCCACCTTCCCTGTGTATCTGCAATTTAAACAGCTCCTGCTATATTTGTAATCTAAAGAAATATTGAAAAGAACTATTTATTGCACTGGAAGAAGTGACAAAATCCTGTTTCTTTCTTTACATGATATTTAAATGCAAGGTGGGGATCTGCCAGCTTAGAATTTCAGAAAAAGAATCTGCAGGTTCCCAGAAATAATAAAATTTATTTTTAGCTAAAATACTTAATAGAATGCTTTCTATAACTTCTTATTATTAACAGAAAAGCTTTTTTAATCCCCAGCAAGGGGAAAAAAAAATAAAAGAAATCAGGCTTTTCTATGATTTATTATTTTCTCCCACTTCACTTAAGGAGCAAAGGGAATGAAGGAATGATATATCTCCAAGAAAGATTCCTGAGGGAATTCTGTCTTTTATTCTTATTTTAATCACATCATCTGTGTGTAATACTATGACTAGGCAATGTTATACTTTTTGCTGCTTTCCTCTATAGTATCTCCCAAATTCTCCATGCTCAGGGTTGTTCAAAGTGTTCTGCTCTCTCTGTTCTTGGATAGGAGTTATTTTTTGTGGCTCCCTGATTCTACCACATAATGCCATGACCTTTGCAAAGTTTTTTTTTCCCTTTGAGTCTACTCTCAGGGCTGCTTTACAGAAGGTCTGTTCATAGTCTTTTCAGACTGCCTAGAGGAGCTTGTTCATTAGTGTTCAAGTCTCTGGAGACAAACTCAGTGCAGTTCTGGTAAGAAACATGTCCCTTAGCTGAGAGACATGATATTTCAGACAAACATTACAGAATTTTCCATGCACTTCATAAAACAAGTAGGTAGGACAGTATCAAAGGCAGAGGTTCCACTAGCTGCTGGAGATTCTTTGATAGAATGAAAAATCATTGCAGCTTATCCCTTTCATGTCAAATTTCCCCAGCATCTCTCACTGTATTTCAAAACAATGGCAAGGATAAGCTGTTCCCTGTCAGCCATAAAACAATGTGTAATTGTGCTTAACTGTGAGAATGTGAATAATATGGATGCCAGTAAAATTTAGGTTCACACTTATTGGTGGCACACTAGATTTTGCTAAACTGGTTCATGAACAAACTCTCTCTTCCTTGAAGAATTGGGAATGACCTGCAAAAGGGACTAGGAAGGGTTCAGTGATTTGAACATATATGGAAAGGCCCTGGGTATTTTAATTTTTCCTTCATATCTTGGTTTTGGTTTGTTTTTTTTTTTCCTTTCTGTAATGGTATTAGCAATGGTCACCCAGTAGAAACAGATTTCTTGAACTTCCATCAGTTTCCATGCACCAAAGTGTGCTTGATTTTTGACAGGGAGTTGCATGAAATGTTTTCTCCTGTGGAGATTTGCCTAGTGCCAGTAAGAGATCTTTACAGATTTATCAGGCCAGCTGTTTCTTGACAAATAATTTGATTCTTGCCTTTGTTTTACCTCAGAAGGATTAAAGGTTCTATTTATACTTGGGCTTTTTAGATTGTGTTTTTTCTTACTGATTAAATTTGTGTGCCATCCAGTAGGTTAGGTGCCCACTCAATCCAGCTGAACTCTTTGAGAAAACTGGGTTCTTGAGGACATATTTTGGCCAAAGTAACAAAAAATTCCTGCACAGCCTATTCCATTATATTTATTGGGTAGTTATGCTTGATGTATTCCAACACAATTCCCCTTTCTATAACGGAAAATCACTGAGAGCATGCAATAAGAGAGAAGAAAGCTCAACATTCATTTCTTCATCTGTAAATCTAAACAAAGATTTGAATCTAGAATGAAAACACAGATCAATACTTATTTATCCATTTGTGATTTTCCATCCCTTATAGGTTTGAAAAATAAAAATTGAAAGATAAATCTTTCTGTTCTGGCAATTCCAACATATTTTGTACACAAAGATGAACCATGTCATTCTGCTCAGCAAGGCAACCTACAGGAAAAACAGCGTGGTTGTAAAGCACTCAGATGGGTTCGTCTTGAACCACAAAGAATTGGAACATTCCTAGTCTATATATATATCTATATATGTTCAAGTGTAAAAACTTGGCTACACTGCTTCCAGGCCCAGCTTCAGCACAGAAAGAACAAATCAGAACTGAGTTCTATGCAGATTTAGTGAACTTTTCTCTACAGGAAGTGCTAGAGAGCCCACTTACAGACACACTGAAGTAATGAGGTGTGTATTGCATTGGAGGTGAGCAGAGCTCACCAACTCTCACTCACTGCTGCCAGATCTTGTGGATCCATTTCAGCTCCTCTGCCCAGAGCTCTCTGGGCTGCAGTGCTCAGGTTTGCTGCATACCACAGCTACCAAGAGCTCAGTTTATGCCACCATATAACCTGACTTTTCTGCTGACCAGTACATCTCACTCTCCTACCTGTCAAAGCAAACCAAACTTTCAATGTAGTGCAGCCAAGCCTCAGCAACAGCATTACTGGGTTTTGGGGTTTTTTTCCCCCAAAATGAAAGTTTTCAATAAACTTTCCTTCAGGAGAGTATCAGGAACAGGAAGGAAGACAAAGAAACAAACTCAAACAGAACTTGGGTGATGTATTCTGCCTGGGTTAGCCATGCAGCACACACTTTCCTCTATTGCTAATGAATCACATCTCCTGGAGTAAGTGTCCAAGGTCCACAAGTAGCTGAAGTGAATGTCTTCAAGGCTTTGGATGTATCTAGTATCTAGCTGGGTGACTCAAAGATGCTCCTATAAATGTTTTAACAGGAAAAGCCTGTGAGTGAGGATGATTTCAGTTCTTCTGGGAGACAGAAGTTCTTCTTGGCATACAACTGAATCTGCCCTTCCTTCCTTTTCTGTTACTTAATTTTAATACTCCCACAGTGTTTATGACTTCTCATAGCATCCTAAGAACACAATGCAAGGTGATGTTGAAATGCAGCCCCCATATCCCAAACACAAGATAGGAAAAAAACTCACAGGCACAGACTTTTTTAGCTTGTCCTGAGAATCAGAAATATTATCTGCCTAAAAGCCTCAATGAAATGTATACTAAAACATATGATTAATTTTACCACCCAGTGNGCAAGGTGATGTTGAAATGCAGCCCCCAGATCCCAAACACAAGATAGGAAAAAACTCACAGGCACAGACTTTTTTAGCTTGTCCTGAGAATCAGAAATATTATCCTGCCTAAAAGCCTCAATGAAATGTATACTAAAACATATGATTAATTTTACCACCCAGTGAAAAATGCTTCAGTTCATCCAAGCTCTGTGCTGAATCATAGCCCTGGTTTTCTAATAGTCTGCTGAGGCTGAGGTGACTGAGGTTCCAAACACCACTGTATATGTGGTCCATAACATTCTGCAATAGCTAAAGCTCTGGAGTTGTGATTTTTTCTCTGTTAAAATGCATTTTTTTGGAAAGATGAGTAATTCTCAAATAAAGGAAATGCTTTCCACCCCATTTCAGTTCTGTCATGCACTAATAAAGGTCTGCATATCTCTGTTTATGGATTTTCTGCAAGTCAACCATACTTCATGTTCCTTTCCATAAAACACATACTCCTGCCACCATCACAGTCTCAGATTAACTGATGGTAGTAAAAGGGTGAGCAGAGAACAGGCAACAAGAAACATCTTCATATTCAGCAAGGTCCATAATTTTTCTGACCTAATGTTACTTTGGTGGAGATACCCAGGCTAATATTTATTTGTGCTCCCTTATAATTTATCAAAAAGCATTCATTTGAGACAGATTTTTACAATCATTGGGAAGAAGGCTCCCTTGATTCTTCTATCACCATTAAATATAATTTTGGTAGATAAGATGCTTGAAGAAAACTGTTCTCTGCATGTCATTTTATTAAAAATTAGAAGCTGATGTAATTTAAAAGTTGTTAACTGATTGTACTAAAAAATGCAAATTAAAATGGATTTTTTTAGAAGTTAATGTTTCCCAATAAAAACAGACTCACTTTAGAATTTGGAGACCAACTGAAAAAATATTTCAATTTACAATACGCACCACTTTCTATCATCTTAATTTACACTCATCTTAGGAACTTTAATTGCAGAATACAGTCAAAGATTTTAATCAGTATAGAGAAAAATGGGTTTTAGTTCTCGAGACTTTCAAAGTTGAAGGTATTTCTAAAAAGGCATTCTGAAAACCTCAAGTGCCTTTATCTTGGTCTATTATCTTGACGTGAGCTGGGTCAGGGTTTGATGTGACCGGGGTCAGAGAGTTGTACTTCTTTTCTTTCTCTCTGAAACTTCTTGAAGACTAAATGATCTTTCATTTTGTTAAAAATAGCCCCATCCTTCAGATTTTAGGTGTCTGACAATTTCTGCTTCTACCTTGTCCTATTATGGTGTCACTGGAACGTTTTGTTGTTTGAATTTCAGGAACTACTTTAGTACATTCAGCTTGTTCAAGACTGGACTGCTTACAACAGATACTTCAGTTTCACATTTAACAGAGAATGTAAACTCCAGATGGCAATTTGTCTCAGCCCTCTACATCTATCTGTCTGTCTGTCTATCTTTCTATCTGTCTATCTATTCTTGATGATTCCCCTGCCACCAGACTACCTTCACTTGTTTAAAGCCCTGCCATCCTACACTTTTCCTAGTCATTTGTCCTGCTAAGGCTCACTTCTTTGGTGCTGACTAAAAGAAACTGTATTAAAAAATGACTAAAAATTGTGTCATTGTTTAGGTTTCAATGCCTGCATTGATTATATATCTAAAAGATATATATCTAAAAGATATATATATAGATCACCTCTTTCTGTTTCATTTTATTTTCTGTATTAGAGCAGAGAATAAACAGCTGTAATCAGAATAACCTGAGATAAATTCATGCATGGTAATAGCAAGACTGAGTTTTGAAGACCAAAGAGTATTCCTCACCATTTCCAAATCATGTAACAATTTATAGAAAACAAATTCTAATGTCCTGGGCCAATATTTTCTGGAAATTTGAATTTTTGCCTCTTATTATCAATATGGAATGGAAAAATAGGTTTTTTAAAATTTTTATTTATATATTTATTTGTTTCTTCTTACACTTACCTTTGAAACAGATTGACTAGGTGTAGTTTAAGATCAGCAGTTTTGTAATACTGATAAAACATAATATTGCAGCTTTCCTCTGCTTAAATTGGTAGCTTTAGCAAACAGTTCAGGATGATGCTCCTTTCTTGTTCTTCTTGAATAATGTCTCATAAATTGGTCAAATATTATTTACTCATATAGTTGTTTAAAATACACAGTGAAACCATGCTTCATTAAAGTAAACCTTCTGAAATACAACAGCAGACTGACAATATCTCTATGTATAATTTGTTGTCAGAAGTAATACTAATCATTTACTATGATGAAATGAGAGTAAAATGGTATTTTCCTAAAAAGTTAGTGGCCAACACTGCCCAGTAAAGTGATGGAGTAAGGTGCTGAGTGAGCTGCATTCCTCCTCACCCATCTCCAAAATATCCTCTTGACAGTTTTGATATTGGCTTTCTTGGGAGCTGCCTTCATGTGGTGACTCAGATGTTTACAAGTGTCCCACACTCCTGCCTTGCAGCACTTATGTCTTATTTAAATGTCTGCTGGGCTCAGTGCAGCCTGAGAAAGAAGAAGAGTTACCCGACTTTTTGTGGCAATTTGAAGTGAAAGCAAAAGAAGAAAGAGATTTTTTTCATGCAGGAGAGGATTTAACTTCTGCCAATCCTTCCACAGACATGTGGTGCCTCATCTTCTTATCAACCTTGTGTTACACAGGCTGCATTTATTAGGCTAAGACTCCTCTATGCATACCTTTAAAGTGACCCTCATTTTACTCCAAGACATTCAATTGTTCCTTGGTTTTTCCTATTAGTATGCCCCAGTGAGCAGCAGCATTCATCAGCACAAATGTCAGACATAACTGAGAATTTCTTTGAAAGCTTATTGCACACATACAGAAAGAAAAAAAAAAGAGAGATTTTACATAGTTTCCATGTAATTCAGTCTGTCCTCAATCTACAGTACTGTTGTCCTTGATTCCTTCATGTTTTAAATGAATATTTAATATGTGCAAAGTGCACAATATTTTGTATATGTAGATGTGTACAGAGCCTCCCACATGCTTCTTAAAAGAGAATTAAAAACTGTCCTTTCCCACTGAAAATCTCCCTAATCAGAACTGACTAACTTCATGTATGCAGTCTGCATTTGCTTAATTAAGTTCCTTCTGGCACCTCTGAAGTAAAAATCAATTTTTCACGGGATCATGTTTCCCTCCTTGTAATAAGTAACATTTAATATTTGCTAGTACTCTGATAAAACATATTTGGAGGTATTTTTAAGGAGTACCAAATTAAGTGTTTCAGTTAGAGCTTCAGCAAAGATTTGAATGAACCCTTGCAGGGCATGTTAGGAAAGAGCTGCAGCTTTTAAAAAAATTCTCCAACTTTAAAAAAAAAAAAATCTCCATTTTCATTCACTCTGTAAAGATGTGTTAGACTCACCATTAAAATAATTTGTTTGTCTAAATGAGCTGAGAGAGATCACATCTCTTTTGCTCAATTTCTCCCATTTCAACTGCTTTTTCTCATATGTTCTTGTGCTCATGTGACTCTGGAGTAGAAAGTGAGTGTGACTTTGTCAGGCTGGGAGTTGGGATCTGTGAGCTCCAACTTTGGAGTATGAAACAGAACAGTTCATTTGAGTTGTTTCCTAAAAACTCTTCAACATCTGCCTAGATTTTCTCTATAGCCAAACATCCTCAGTGTCCTGCAGTAAGATGCTTACCCCAAGACTAATATTTCTTGCCCTATCTCTTCCCTTTGAGCTTTAAACTTTTCATTGCCCCCTTGAAATTGTTTTTATCAGCTGTCACTAGGGATCTTCCACGTCTGTCAAACTAGAGCTTTGAACACTCTAAGTGCTGTGAGAGGGTTGTCCTTACACTCCAGCTTGCATAACCACAAGGTCAAATAATAATAAACACGCTTTTACAAGACATTGTGTAAAAAAGCTTCTGAATGAAAGGATTTTGTAGCTTTCCTAATGGTCTTTGAAAGACTCTTACCTTAACAGATTAAAGCAAGGCAAAACAGCTATGAGGACAAAAAAATAATAATAAACACAAAACATAAGCTAAATACAAACAACACCCCTGTGATAAACACCAACATAGTCATTAGACAAATAACACTCCACCACATAATATTTTCTGACACTGACTAATGCTTTCTTTTTGCATGGGTTGCTCATAGGCACTCTCCACAAAATTATTCTGTTTAAAGAGACTCAAGCAGCAAATAAACCTCAATTGACTGCACTTAGCTCTCCAGAAGAACTGAACCAGAAACAAAAACAAACATTATTTAAATATCTGATCAGATAGATACCTAGTGTGTGTGTGTGTGTACTGCACTGTTAAAATATAAATGTTAAAATATCTCACATAATCTGTTTATCTTGCATGGAAATGTTCACGTGCTGTTGTAGGACACTCATTTAATCCACACAGTAGAAAATACATGGAAGAAACAATTCTGCAATTTGATGAAATGTTTGGTTAAATTCCATCCTTTTGTAATCCTGGCAATGACATCTTAATCATTCTCACTCTCAACCTTAGCATTTAATTAATAAAAACATTCCATTTACCATACCAACCTTACACTATATTGATAGAAAAGTAAGTAATGTTTTCAGTGGATACTCTCTAAACAAAATACTGCCAGAAATATGGCTGAAATCACACTTAATGAAAAATGTAACTAAAAGGGTGTCACAAGATTAGGAATAAACTATGCATCACAACAAACACCACATTGAACATGCTTTCAGGATTTAATTAGAAAGATTTCTATGTCACTTGATTTATTTCTTCTATTTCGGTGTCTGCATATATCTCCCAAGAAACAATCATTATAAAAACTGAATATTGCTGTTAAAAACAATAGAGGATTTTGTTTTGCTAATAGAACAATTGGCTTCCCAAACAGGAAATTAGAAACAGCACCCTTAGGAGTATTTGTGAACTACAGTGAAGTGAATAAAACTCTCTCCATTGCTCTTGACTGAGCCTAATAAAATATTTCATACTAAATTGCCTTTGATGCATCTGTACATAAAATTAATTATGCAAATAATATCTTATCTTGATGGATAATTACAACAATAATCATACTTATGCTGTAGGGTATTTCTTCACGCAGGTATTTTCCAAAAGTGGTGTCAAATAGAACTCTGTGATTTCACCTGTGTGAAAATGAAAAAGCAACTGAAACCCAGGCTGGGAACTTTTTGATGTGAAGAGAAACTCAAGAGAGCTGCCGGGACTCTCCTCCTAATGGTCTGCTTTAGCACAGAAAGGCTCTGCTGGAGGGTCAGCTGGAGTAGGATGCTCTCCAGTCTGTCCATGCCTTTTCTGTAGTGGGGATCCCAGTATTTGACACAGTATTCCACGTGTGGTTCACCAGTGCTGAGTACAAGGGAAGGAGAGATCTTCTGCAAAGCTGCTTTCCAGCTTGGTGACCCCCATGACATATTGGTGCCTGAGGCTTTCCCCCATGCAGTACAGGATTTCACAATTTCCTCTGTTGAGCCTGATGAGGTTGATGCCTTGTGCATGTTCAACTTGCTTTAACCTTCTCTTCTTTCTCATCCTTGCTCCACACTTTTCCATTGCTCTCAGGGCTCATGGATTTCTTAATGTTGAACTTACCAGTAATAACTGAGATGAAAGAAGTGTGTAACAGAGGATGTCAAGTTTTCCATGCCCTTTGTCATTAGAATAGCATCCTTCTTCAGCAGAAGGCCTAGATTTTGCCTAGTCTTTCTCTTGCTTCTCTCAAGAAGTTCCTCTTGTTGCCTCTGACATCTCTTGATGACATTGAGCTCCAGGTGGACCTTGTATTCCCTAAACCCATTGTTGCCTTTCTGTGGGACTGGATGGGCACTTTATCTTCCTTCTGGCTGACCTGACCCTACTGCCAGCTTTGTACAATTCCTTTTTGTGTTTTACTTTAGTCAGGAGCTCCTCATTCAAACTCTCAAGCTCACTGAAACTCTTCTGGACTTCCTGCTTCATCATTCTTGAGTGTGAATTGTCTGTCCCTGGCCCTCAGCACCAGAGCAGAACTTAAGCATAAGATAAGAAGCCTTGTGTAGATGATTGTTTCATGGGGTACTCAAGACTATGGCTGAAAATTTGATGAANGTTTTCCCACAGAACCCTATGATAGAATTAAAACATAAAGAATGACTTGGAAGTATATCTGGAGGTTCTTTTCTNATCTGGCCCGCTACACGGATTTACCACCTGATCTTTCCCTGGCAAAAGTGAAAATTGAAGAAGTAAAATGAGAAGCGAGCACCTTGGATGACGACATAACAGAGGAGATTGATAAGTCACTTCTGTTAGATCTCCACCTAACTGACCACTGAGGAAGAGGGCTTCCCTTCTATTGCCTGCTTATTTGCACTAGCAAAATCTTTTTCTCTTTTTCCTTCTCTGAGCTTTGTATTGTGTTACAAGCATATGATCTCGTGCAGAACACAACTCTCCACTGAGCAGCTCCAAACTCCCAGGACAGAATTATCTACCCTTTTTTAATGGGAAGACCATCTCACATTCTCTTTCCTTCCAATCCACTACAAATGGCTTTCAATGTGCTGCTGTTTAAGACACTGTTCATGCATTTTCCCGTGTCTCATACATTCATTTTAAAAAACAGCAAAGAAAAAAAGGAAGAAGAAAGATATGTACCTAATGAAATGCATCTCTCACAACCACAGAAGTTGTGCCTTCTGCTGTCTTTGTTTATTGCCATCCCTTGCTGTGTTATGTGCAATTTGGATTGTGAGCTCCTTGCGGTAAGGAGCTGTCAGCTTTTATTTGTCTGTACAATGCCACACACACCTTTGGCATTACAGAAATAATTAATAATAACAATTTATGACAGACTACATTGCTACCAATCAACACGTATTGTGTGCACTCGTGAAAGACAAGAAAAGCTCTTCTTATGCAAGTGGAATGGTGTGCCCTGTAGTGTGCAAGTTGACTTTTAAATATATTCTCTGTAGAAGCACAAAGGCTATCACAAAGCTGGCTCACGCATCTAAAAGCTTGTTTGTTTTTTTACAACTTTATATTTCAAAAATATTAACATTTCTGACAAAACTTGCCTTTATGTCCTGAGACTACCACAGCTAAATCAATTCTGCTGATACAAAGATAGGACTGTTACTGATGTAACACATAATATGGGTTTTCCACACAAAACTCTTTATATAACAAGATCAGAAGGATGGAGAAATCATTTAATACGTACAGTTGGGAACCCAAACTACAAGTCCTAACTCTTCCCTCTGCTGTAGATTAAATAAATACCCCATAAAAGTTTTTCATGTACTTCAGCAGAAGAATAAAGTAATCTTCTGAGCAGTTTGAAGAGGATACCTTCTTTCTATAAAACAGAAGATACCGAGTTATTCTTGCAGCTGGCAGACTTTTATATCTACACTTTAAAAATCTGGGAAATCTGAACTCACATTTCTGAAAATTACTGTCTCTCTGCAAATGTAATGTCTCTTAGTTTCTCCTTTTGCAGTCAACAACAAAAGCTGAGATTTGACAACACCTCAAACCAGCTCCCACTCAAACACTGTGCAGGTATAGGACATATAAAAGAAGACCTCTGAACTAATGAAAGTCTGAATATTTTTAAGTATGCAATAAGCTGTCTTCAAGGAGATTGCGTTTTCCCACAGAACCCTATGATAGAATTAAAACATAAAGAATGACTTGGAAGTATATCTGGAGGTTCTTTTCTGTGGCCCTACATATTTCTTGTGATTCTGGAAAATAAAATAGGTGTTCTCAGAATCACTACATAAAACTTTGCTGTTGTGCACCTAGACATTTTACAGTAATTATATATATATATATAGTGTATCCCTGAAGAGTTGAAAATACACAAATGGATCACTGACATGTCTGCAATGCTGCAGAGGATATTTTCTTTGACAAATTCAGGCAAAGTATCGATTTCAAATGTTTTTAGAAAATTCTTTGTTCTGTGCATTATTTGTGAATGAACAGGCTTGCTTGTCTAAATGTTTTCCTTATGGGCTATACCACAGTGCAGTTTGTACAAACATTTTGAGCTGCAAGTTTACTGTTTACCAACACAGTTTGCTCCTGGTAACACACAGTGTTAGATGTGGCATAGCAATGCCTTTACATACTTCAACACTCTTCCTGACCTTTTAGTAATGCCAATAAAAATGAATATTGACCTTTATGAACTCCTTTGACTCCTGCAAAGACACAAAGATTTCTCTCTGCAGGAGTCCCATGTACTGCCTGTACACTGCTGAAGGGAGATTTATTCTAGCTCCCTCACTTGGGATGAATTTCACACCAAATTAATTTTATTAACTTGTAACATTAATTTTATTCCTTGTTCAAATGAAATTTAATGTCTCGCCTTTCTGTGGCATAGTCTGTAACAACTTTAGTCACACAAGCTGTGCTCCACACTGCTTTGGTTTGGGCATGAAGACATTTGCATTTCAACTACCCAGCAACTTCTCCCAAACCTCTAACTCACAGAGGAATTAGTACAGGGCATGTTAATCCCTCATTGAGAAAACTCCTTTCAAAAAGCTGAAATGAAACAGTCTCATCTTCACCACCAACATTTTTTGTACATTTTTGTGCAGCTTCTGTTACTTAATATCTTCTTGTCAAGCTGATCACTGTACATGTCTCTAGCTTGAAGTGAGGAAAAGAAACAGCAAGAGTCCTGTCTGCAAGTTGTGATCTTCAAGAACCTTAGAAGAAAGAGCCATCTCACTGCACAGAGCAAATAACTCCCTTCCTCTTCCCTTTTCCTTTCAGCTCCCACTCCCAATTCTGCTCCCTCTTCTCAACTGTGTGACCCTTCAGGAACCATAATTTCTCCAATTGCAGTAATCTTTCAAATTCACATTTTTCTGAGAGACCAAGTCTGACCTTTCCATGCTTTGCAGTCTCAGCTGCCACAATTTGATATGCTGTTTTCAAACAGAAGCTTTATTAAAAGTATTTTAAAGAATATTTTGGTTTTTCTTACTAAATGTAGCAATTTGTGGCATGATTCAAATAGAGATTGTAGCATACATTGGGACACAACATAGGGGACACAAGGCTGGTGCTTTTATTGATGTTTTACAAAGTTGCCTCAGTTCAGAAGTGAAACACAACATTCAGGTGACTTTAAGCCCAGAGCTGAAATTGCATGAATACTGAAGATACATAAACATGTAAGCACTGTAAAAATATTTGCTTATTGATAGATATTTCTTTATTACTCAGTTCTGAAAAAATGGGAGCAAAAAATGTTCCCTAAAAGAAAAAAATCTGAATGAAAGTATTGCCTTCAATATGAATATCAGATTTGGCTGACACATAAGGAAAACTAAAATAAGCAAGATCTTTTTGCTAAAGGAGATAGAAAATGAAAAAAATCAATTATATTTACATCTATTCCCTGACTGTTATCTCTGCTGCCATTTGGACAGATCCACCTCTGGGCTAAAACAAGGTCAGTGTTCAATTGTATATAGAAACATTCCTGTATAAGTAAGGAAGGGAACTGGATGCTTTACTCAGACTGTAGCAGAGTGAGACAAGTGCCCAAGGGCTACCTATGGATATTACCTTCAGTGTGAGAGGAACATTCTCTGGTACTAAAACCAAATGTCTGTAAATAGCCCATCTTACTCTCCAAGACAAAGGTAAACTAGACTTCTCCTCCCTGTAACTCTGTGCAAACACCTTTGGGAAATGTACAGGCAAGAGTAAGCTGGCCAGGACCCAAATTTATGCCTGGAAAAGTTCTAAAATTGAATAGCAAACATGATTAAGATGATTGTGATCCAGCAGCTCTGGGTGTCTCCTGACACTATTTGCTGCATTCATACAAACACAGAAAAAAATATCTGGTTTACATCTCTGAGGGCTTCTGTGCAAATGGGTATAAGGTCTTTTAGATGTGATCATGTACACAGAAAGAAGTGGTGGGATTCTGGCGGCCTTCAAAAAATTTTTGCCATGCACTTCCAAGACTATTACAATAAAGAGACTTTTGAGTAATGAACACAAGCCTTATAATAACAGGCTTGTTCCTTTTTCATGTCCTACATAGAATATTTAGAAATAGCCCATAAATCTAATGGCTGGAAAGCACTGCTTTACAATAATTTGGCATTAACATACAGACTAACTAGAAGGAGATGATTTATTGCTTTTATGTTAGGGAAGTAATTGGAAAACTACTGTATATATGCATTACCTGCTGCTGCTTTGCATGCTGTGTCATACTTAGGAAATGGCTAGTGGTCAGAAAAATAGTAATGAGATCCTGTCTTAGCTTTTGCATGCAAAAGGAACATAAGTGCAAGACAACAAAAGTTTCTTAGTTTAAAAAGTAGGATTTAATTTCTTTATTGCAAGCATAGCTATTATATTCTTCTAAATTGAATAAATTTACATGCAGTGGCAGTCAAGATTGTATTTACTCATTTCTAAATCAAGTTTCAGGTCTTTACCAGGAGCTAAGTTTAGTCTTTTTCAAAATGGGCTACTCTGAGCTGTGTGCCTCATAGGTAGAAAAAAAATCAAGGAGACCTTCTTCTCAATTTTCATGAAGGCAGAAACAGAAGATCCAGATCCAGCCACAGGCAGAATTTCTTTGCTGACATTTGCATAGTTGGACAAAATTCAGTGTTGTTTAATTGTATATTTCTCACTAATAAAAGGACTGAATGCAAAACCTTTGCATTCTGAGCCTGTTAGTGCCAAGGATTGAGTCTTGGATTTCTAAGAGAACTTACTTTAAAAATTCAAGGACATAAATTAAAAGCATTGCCCCCTCTTTGCATTCTAAGCAGGACATCTGTAGAGCTGGGAAACACTTCTACAGTAAGAGATATATAGCAGAAAGTCAGGCCTCAGACACTGCAAATAATTCTCACATGTTTTAACTTTGCATTTGCTACATACAAAAGATGCTCAGATAGTGGAGGAAAAGGCAGCAGAGAAGAAAGCTCAACAGCAAATGGCAGAGCTGAAGTCAAAACTATTCTTTAGATCAGTCTCAGTGAGGATCTGATCCCAAGAATCCTGCTTAGGGAAGCCACCAATCACCATGTTAATGTGAAAAATTCCTTTATTTTTGCAGGAACTAGTCAGAAGTAGCTTGGCCTGAGTAAATGTCTTCTGTCTTTGAAGCAGCTGGTAACCCTGACACAATCAGTGCTTGACTACTTAGGAAATCCCTTATTTGCTGTGCCAAGGAGAAGAATGGCAAGGGAGAGGCTACAAAGGGAATATGCTCTTAAATCATATGAACACAGATTTATTTATGCAGCTGGCAAGTATCTAACCCACTGTGACTCTGAATGAGTGATGCCTCTCACCAAAGCTTTTCCACAGGTCCGTAGATTAGTCATGCTCTGGATGAATCCCCCATTCAAGACCACAAGCCCTACTTTCTAGTAAGAAAATGAGTGTGGTTATAGGGGCAGGGGGAGTGCCAGCAGATGAATTATTAAATCCATGTCAAGGAAGCACTTGGTACAAGTTCAAGATCAGTAAGGCTACATTAGTCACCTAGGATCATCCAGAACTGTCTCTACACTGTCTCAGGAAGCCCAGAGTCCCATCCAAAAGGCTGGCTGTACTTTGTAAAGGTGGCCTGATCTTACACTTATCTGAACTCCACAATTTTTCTTCCTTACCCTGCATTGTATAAACAGCAATCATAAATGCCAGGAACTGACTAGGGTGGTTAGAGACTGCATTTTGAACTTTCCCTGAAGGAAACTGGACAGTTTTGTGCTTATTCACAAGTGGGTTTACTTCCTTGTCCTCTCAGACTAGGTTGGGAAGACACAGCTTTATGAAAACTTAGAGTACAATCCACTCTGTGCTACCAGAACATTTAATACTCTTTTGTTGGATCCCAAAATCTAGTCAGAATCAGATGGGGAGAAAGCTCTCAGAGAAAAACATCAAACATGGGAGCAAAAGGGGAACTTGAAAATTTGATGGCAGTAAGAATATTGAGATATACTGAGAAAAAGAAACAAATGTGGAACACAAGAAGAGATATGCAAAAAGGAAAATTCAAAAAGGAAAGAGGGTTGCAGTCAAAAGGCAGGATTGGATTTGTGTAGAACAGAATGAATGAAGACAGGAATGAATTTGTATAGAAGGTGAGAGCAGAGCAAGATACTCAGTACACAGAAGAAAATCAGATAAAATAGCTGCTTGGTGGTGCACTACTCTGGGACTGAAAATAGACATAAAAATGAAGGATTTTTTTGGCTGAGAGGAGTGAAAGGCAGAGACCTAAAGGTTAGAATATTACATGGCTGTATCCACACAAACTGCTGAATGAGGGAAGGGCATTTCCAGCTGCTGCTTCATAGTTTGTCCTCAACAGCCTCTGAGGACATGGTGTGATGAAGAACAAGGAAAGCACATGGAGGCTACTGGCCATAGCAGGGCATCTCCCTCTGCCTCATGTGTCCCTACAGTTTGGGACTCAGGACCCAGAGCTGGTCTCAGGAGACAGCAGAAGCAGATTCTCCATGGCTGCAGGGTCTTAACAGGCAGCTGTTAGCTTTAGCTAACCAGCAGTTCCCTCCACACTCCTTTGGAGCATTGATTAAAATACTAATGAGGGTAACATGAAGTGTGAGGAAACAGACTGCGTGAAAAGCAAATGTGACTTGAGAAGAGAGCATCAAAGCTAAAAGCTGTGCTCATAACCAATCACCCAGACAGCAATACTGCCTTCACAGACTGTGAGCAGAATAGGAAATTCTATATGTAAAGTTAATTCTGGCTTCATGTCATATCACAAACACTCCTGTTGTCAGTAGTCAGGAGTAGTGATAAGGAGAGCTTAGATGGTTCTAGCATATTTAATGCCTCATTTTTGTATTTATCCAAACAGAGAAATTTAATGCCATTTTACTAATCACTTCTTAGCCAGCAGCAGCAGACTCCCTATTCCCTGAAGTCTGTTCTCAGTTAATTGCACTCATGAGTATGGAAAATTTAGAATTATTATTCTTCAGAAACTCCCTTGCCAGGAAGCTGGTGTAAGTGCTAGGCTATATAAGCTATTCTGTCACCTCACCTCACATACTGGTCCAAAATTTTAATGTTTTTTTTAACAGGCAGCTACTGATTGACATGTCTCCTGTGAAAAGGCAGGTCAAATATGTATATATAGATTAAAAAGCAATCCTTTCCAAAAGCAGGATGAAAACTGCTCTGAAATCTACTTAGCACTCCAGTCTACAGGATACACTCCATGAATCCAAAGAGACAGCAAATTCCAGCAGAATCTGTGGCCAAGTGGAGCAGCGAGCAGTAATAACTGATTAACTCCATTTCATTTGAAGACAATGCATTAGCTCTACATTTTGGAGCTGGCTGTTTCCATTAGCCATTGTTGTTATGGATTGTTCTTAATAGCCAGCCTGAAAAAAATTAGTTATTGCTTTGTTTCAAAGTGTGCCTCTGGGGCCAGATTCGCAGTTGGAAGAGCTCTACTGATTTTTGTAAGCTTATTCTGCTTTGCTCTGGTGTTTACATGCAGCCTCATTCTGATTGAAATGATCTGAAGGAAATAGTGGCAGTCCTCACAGCAGCACAGTTTGCTTTGGTGCTTTCAGTATTTTCCTGTCAGAGGTTAGCTTGGCTACTGCTTGGCTGAGTTGCAAGATCCATTTTTGCTTAAATTCCTTATTTTTTTCTTTTTAGTGAAGACAAGTAACAGCATCTTTTACATCTATGGCAGAAAATCAGGTTTTAACAGACCAATTCCACCTCTCTGATAAGGTCTCCCAAGTGACATCCCCTCTGAATACAGTGACAGACCTCACAGCAATGCACTCTGTCCTCTTGCTTCTGAATCACCACAGCTCACATGATTATTTAAACTGCTTAGCAGGGGAAAACATTCACTTTACTGTAGGGTCTGAACAATGAAACTAAAGCAAATGAAAAAATTCAACTGATGTCACCAGACTTTGGCCCAGGATCTGCTCCCACTGTGAGCTGTGATGAAAAGTGTGCAGTTTGCTTTGCAGGGCCTTATCTCAAGGAAAGATGCTTCCCCTGAAGGGTGTCACGAACAGCAGCTCTCCCTGTCAATAGCAATCGTGGGCTGACACACTTGCCTACAAGTGATCAGCTCCACACAGGCTCAGGCAAATTGTAAAGTCTATGTTGAATGATTTCACTCTCACCTAAGCCAGAGAGGCTGGGTACACTGGACAACTCGTGTCAGAAATTTCTCTTTCAAAGGGTTCTGTTCAAAAATGAGACACAAATAATGTAACCTCCAAAGTCTGACTGCAGCTACACCCAAGGAGAAATGGAAGTAGCCATGGTTACACACACTCTACAACACAACAGCCCTGGAATCCACTGCAATGAAAAGCTCAGTTATAGCCCCACACAATGCAAGTCTCTGAAGAAATACCAAGAAAATGTGAACCTGCAACTCTTCAAACCAACAAAGTGAGTATTCAAACTTGTGCAAGGTGTGGAGCTGCACAGTTTTGCTCCCATGAACAAGGCAGAAGAGGGTTCAATCCATGGACTGAGTCACTGGCACCACCAAGAATCATTCATTTAATTCAGAAGAGCTCCAATCAGTCAAAAGTCTTACTATGGAAAGGAAATAATTGGCAAAACCCCAAAATTTTTCTGTCTTATTCTGACCATAGCACTGCATAGTGCAAAATCTGTGTGCAGAACAGTCCAAATTACAAGTTTGCTGTAATTCTTTGGAGTAAAACATGGAATCAGCAGTCCTGACTACACACCGAGATCTGCTTTATGTTTGGAGACACAGAGGAAACCACACAACAAGGTGAGAGTTTTAACAGCTCAAGAAATTGACACCTATGATGTGTTTCCTGGGATGAGAGTAACTGATCAAAAGATTGGGGTTTTTTTAAAGCTTAGTCTGCCTGTAACTTTGTTTACTTTTAAAAACATGATCCCCTCTTACAGAGCATCCTGCAAGAAGGAAAGCTAACATGCTCACCAGCTACTCAGCATTCCTCACTCTGCCTTCAGCAGCTCAGGAAGTTGGTTGGATTTAAGTAATTAGTTGATTTCTGTGGATAAAGATATCAGGCCAAATTCAGAACTGATGCAATCATGAATTCAGGGGCACCATCTATTTTAGGTTTTCTAAGCTACAAGAGGACTGCAACAGAAGAAAGACAGGAAGGACAAACACAAAAGAACCTCTGCTGGGAAACTGTAAGATTATTTAAATTAAAATAACCCTCAAAATCAAAAAAACCCTCAAACTTAAACTTATCTCATGGGTGATGCATTGCTTATAACTACCAGTAGTCTCCTTCTTGCAGCAGTAGTAGGTAAATTATCTATGAATTTGAGTACATTTTGGATGTGGCAACATAGTCTGGCCATGTGAAAACTTCTCCCCATAAGCACTTAGCACTCCTGATGCAGCAACCAGGATAAAACTAAATCAACTGAAAGAATTATTTCATAACAAAATGAGTTTTTTTCTACCACCCAGTCTGAAGAAAAGAGAGCATTGTTTCAGCAGTTGTTTGAAAATATTATCAAAATCAAAAAAACCTCAAGGAAAACTGTATTTCAACACACAATTTTTTCCCACTTCTCTTCTCTGGGTTTTGCTTATAGCTCGTAGTGAATATCTTTGTTCTGTGGATTGCAGCTGCTGTGCCATCTTCCCACCCAGGCTTTGGGGAATGATACTGTCTCAGTAAAACTCCATTTGTTGCATGTTTCAGCTCTAACTGCTTTCACAAGCTGTTGCAATACTTCTGCATCTGCCATCCCTGTAAGCAGGAAATCACACTCTGCATATGAAACATGGCTATTTTGAGAAGTAACTAGTACAAGAATTGCAGTGCTCTAAAAGTATTCCCAACTTTAGAAAATGCCAAGTGCAGGTGGAACTGTAGCAACAGTGTGAGGGCTCTGCAATATTTTGACCTTGCTAATGATGCAGCAATGTCAAGAACAAATACATTCTTCAGAATTTACATAAACTTAGCTTATCTGACCTTTTGTCCAATGCATGGAGTTTAATTCTGAGTGTTGATGAAAAAAAGTCTGTGCACAAATAACACAAAAATTGAGACCTCCAAGGCTGATTCTCCTTCAAATTAGATCTAAGCCTTGATGTGATTAAATTTCATACTTTGTGTGTATTATTAAAGGTCTGCAATATGGAATTTCCAAGGATACTGTGTGTGACCTTATCATTTAACTGAACTTTTGTACTTGATTAACCAAAGAATCTGTATTAGCATTTATACTTTTTGTCCTAATCCTTTATTCTGTTTTATTCCCTCCATTCATTCCTATAGAATAGCTGTTTCTACTTATGACAGGCAGGAGAAGACAGGTCAGGAAAGAAGAGTATAACTAAATGTAATTCAGATTCTCAAGGAGAAAATAAGAGTGAAAGATAAAAGAATTCTAGATGAAATATTAATTTTTAAAATGTAAATAATTAGCTCTCTGATTTAATGTATTATCCTAACATTTAATGGCTACAGGTGCTAGTACTCATATCTGCAAGACAAAAGAGAAGAAAATGTTAATTTTTTTAGCAACATTGAAAAGATTGTCCAGAGTAAATGAGGGATTGGTGGTCTGGAAAATAGTACAGCTGTACTCTTGGACCTCTGGGATGTTATCCTGGCTACTAGACATTGTTTAACTGGCATTCTTTTCATTTGTGAGAAACAATAAAAAAGCATTCCCCAAACAGCAGTTACTATCTCCTGACTCACAGAGACTGTATAATGTCTCTGCTACAAATTAATAATGGATACAAATGGCAAGAAGAAGGTAAGAGCTGGCACTTTGAGCTGAAATCAGACCAACCAAGCTAGGAGATGGGGCCATGAGAATCATTCCTTGTATTTTCAGGCACGTTGGTGGACCCCACCTGTGCCCAGGCTGCACATTCCCCTGTGCAGTCCTGCAGGTGTTCACCAAAGAGGGGAGAACCTAGAAAGGCACCCACAGAGCTGAGACCAGAACAGAAAACTGTTCTCAGGCAGGTCTGGTGAAAAACCTGTTGTCTGTGGGAAGTAGACACTTGGTGTAAAAAAAATAATTCATGAAAGAGACAGTGTTCCATATAAAAGGGAGGTGGGATGGGCTAAAATAACACTGCTATTTTAGTGCAAAACCTTTGAGGATGACATCTTTCCCAAGCTCCCAGGACATGAAGCTGTGTGTACTGACGTGGATGAACAGTATCTAAAAATTGTGCTAAGTAAAAAATGATTGTTTACAACTTTGTGCTGCATGTCCTGTTTCATCTGGTTTTACATGGGGAATGATAAAACAAGAATGGAGGCAGCATCTAACTACTACCATGTCCTCAGCCCATGAATAAGTAATATCTATTAAGTACTCAGAAGAGCAGGGATGAAGTCCATATTCCCCAGTGCCATAATAATTCTCTCTTTGACCCTACATCTTTCCTATTAAATATATTATTATTCTGAAATTAAGCTGCTACCACAGACCTGGGGAATGTCTTAGGTGATCCCGAGCGTGTCCTTTTGTTTCAGCTCTATCAGATGTTCTTGTAGGAGACATTATCTTTCCCACCAAACTTTTCTTCTCTTATTATTCTTACACCATTACAGCTACAAGAGCACTGCCACTAGTTTCAATTATTTCAGGCAGCATGAAACAGGTTTCATGGGCCTGAGAAAGCCTTTACCCAGAATAGCTGGTAGTCTGGCCATTATGATGCTCTTCTGGGACATGGTGGGGTGGATTGAATCCCATTAAGAAGAGGAGACAATTGAATGTGCCTTTTCTGCAACCTGGGTGAGCACTTTAAACATGAATTATTGGATAAAAGGTTAGGGAAAGATCACTACTGGCTTCTCCATTTTGTGAGAAATGAGTAATAGCACCTCATACACTAGAGCTTCAATGCTGAGAGTCCCATTGGGGCTGAAGTTGTAAGTAGTGGAGGACAGCTCAAGACCACCTCTGTTCACAACAATTCCTACTCACTGGCTGAAGTAGCTCAGCACATTTTCAAAGGCCATTATTAGATAGATATATCTCCTGAAGCACTTTACCAAAGCAAGATACCAAACTCACAGAATTTAGTCACTGAACAACTAGAAAGCCTGAGCCTCTGGTCTCCAGGAATTTTGAATTATGCATAATTGTCTAATAAGCTGGCAACTTCAGTATTTTACTTCAGTGCAGGATATTCTGGGTTACTGATGTTCTGAAATAAATTATGTACCACATGCTCTTTGGGATCTGATATTATTTTGCATTCTGCACATTTTCCTGAGTACTGCTGGCAGATGTGATACAGATAACTGAACAAAAAAAAGAGATTTTTCCATCACAATTACAACAAGAGAAGTAATTTCTGTTCTCAGCAATTCAGATACCAGTTTTGAGGTAAACCAAAATAATCTTTTTTACTTATTTTAGAGATTCTGGGAGAATAACTGAAAATATAACTTAATTAACTTGTTCATCAGAACTTTTAAAAGTTCAGATGGACTTAAGGGCCATCCATACACTTTGTATTCTTACACACAGCACTAAGTGTGTAAATAAGCACTCAAGGGAAGTGCAAAATTAATGACACCAGCCACATACATGGGTTTTTTATACTCAGCCATATTTTTCACTGTGCTTATAACCCCAGAAATAGGCAGAGCTTGCATTTAAAGTCAGTCACAGATGTTAAAGATTCTCTATGCTCCAGTTACAAGACCCAGCACCTAGTCCATGTTCTCTGCCTAGTTTGATGAAAATTGCAGCAAACACTTCTCAGATGCCAGAGTGTAACCACAGAATTCAGCCTTTGCTCTCTTAAAAGATGTCAATGATGCATTTCCAATGCTGCTTTTGCTGGATGTTTGAAATGCAATGGATGGAATACATCCAAACATATGTTCTTTAAAAATCTCGTGTTTCCATGTTGCACTAAAACACAGATGACACACACTGAAGTGTCAGTAGCATTATATGAGATGACTTGATATCACAATCTATGGCACCACAGTAGTAAACAACCTTGGAAATGGGAACAAGAGCAGAATCTGTACCTGAAACTGCAGAGTGCCCTTCAGCTCTTTGCAACTAGCTATTTTCTCTGCTGTCATAAAGATGTTCAGCACAGCTATAACCTCAATTTTTCTATTTACTGATTCTTTTATCTCTCCTACAGTTTTCTATATCAAGTTCTTCTACAATTTTAGGCTGCATGCAGCTATCCTTTTTCAACTAGGAGAAAAGAGAAAGGAACCTGCAGCTGCCCCCTCTCTGAGGTGTTTAAGGCCAGGCTGGACAAGGCACCTGGTCTAGTGGGGGGTGTCCCTGCCTGTGGCAGGGGAGTTGGAACTAGATGATCTTTAAAGTCCCTTCCAACACAAACTATTCTATGATTCTAGACCATTAGAAGAAGGTGGGTAGACTGGAGTACCCAACATTACTCTGTCTCAACCTTTCTAATAGTTCAGGTAAATCAATCAAAAGGGGTCTCCATTTCCCACTGCTGTAAGGCTAGTGAGGTGCTCAGCTAAGACAGTTAAAAGACCTTTTAAATATCATAAATAAATTTTTATTTCTAGGTAGAATAAGGATTTAATTTACTTAACCAATTTCTTTGATGGATTATAAGGCCCAAAGCACTCTGTTGTGGAAACTGAGAAAGGAAGTGTTTTGTAACAACCCCACTGGAAACATAGCACTGCCACTTTACATCTGTTTCAGAAACTATTGGCCAATTGCTCATTGCTGAGCTGAAACAGCTCAAGCAGCAATGGTAAATTAGTGTACCTCTCTTTTCATAATATCATTACCATATTGAGAGACTGGAAAATGTGTCTTGCATTTAGGACATTTTATTTTATGTGTGTGTACTCTTCTGATGAAAAGCATTTGAATATACCCAGCTAGATGTGACTCCTGAACATATTCCTTTCAACACTGAAAAAAATGCTTTTCTTTTCCTATCAGAACTGCAGGAACACTCAGATTTTCATGCTCTGTTTTCTCTGAAACTCTGCTGGAATGCTACATCATTCGCATCTGTGCTTCACAGCCTTCACAATTCATCTTAGACAGAAATGACAAAGCAAGATATTTTTTTGTACACAGAATTCTATGAAAATGGGGAAAACTACTAGTTTTCAAAACCATATACCTTAAAAAAGTGAAGATGAATAAATAAATGACTACAAAGAGTACTACACAGAGCTCAGATGTGGTCATCTTTCTCTAGACAACCAAAATAATTTATCAGTTCTATTCTTTGCCTTTCTCTAATTACCCCTGGGGTCCTGTCTGTCAGTACCTGTTCAGGTACTCAGGTACTCAAAGGTGGAATCCTGAGTAGCATCAGGGTGGTGGCAGCCTGGATAGGTGCACAGCTGAAGAACAGGCTGGGCCTCCTCCAGGTGCCACACACCATGGGATATTTCTCCCTGACAGATCAGAATCTTCAAAGGGCAAAATATTCAGCCAGAAAGTTTCTCATCAGCTCTAGTCATCAACACCTATTCTTTTTCTCATTAATGCAACAGACATTCAAAGCATCCTCAATTGAGGAGATGTTTGGATTGAGCCTTACAGATCCCCAAAAGATTACAAAGCAGAGGGTGACTTGCTCCCAGCACACCACTATCCTCACAATTAATTAAATTGCAGTAGAAGCTGAAAGCCTGGCTGACCAATGCTCCCAACCAAAGCAATCTCCCAGCTTGAAGTGCCCACAGTTAAAAAGCTTTGACTGTTCACTTTCTGGCTGTGTTCAGGGAGCAAAGGAAAGATCTCACATCAGCATTGGTGGGAATGAATGAAGAAACCTTAAAAGGCAAACCCAAATGCAAAGCTAAAGGGTTAGCAAACAGCACATTAATAGGAAAAACTGGGAAGAAATAAGAGTTATGGTTAAACATTCCATCAGCAAAGGAAGCAAGAATTTATGCTCAATAAAAACATAAATCAATCTAGTAATTTTTTCTGAAAGGTTGTTTTAAAGAAAAGGGAAAAAGCCAGAAAGATTGTAAAGGACAGAACCTTCCTGTAAATCAACAGTTCCTTGCATTCTGATAACAGCTTCATCTATTGTTAATCACTTGTGGTTCTAAGTTTAATATTTTCCAGTCTCCTTGACTGTTCTCTGGTTCCCTTTATTACAGTGCAAAATACGTAACTAGCACTCCCAGATGATGAAAAAAAATGAACTGAAATACTGATTTCTTCAGTTTCTTTTTCCTCTAGTAAACGCTAATGAGCCTAATTCATCACAGGAATAATTAGTAGAAATTATTCCTATTGCATTGTCAAATAAAGTGACATTCCATTGTTTATCTGCAGGCTTAATGATGACTTCTGGTGATAATTACTGAACTTTCAAACTTATCCTAAGTATGCACCAGATTGGTCTGTTTATCCAAATGCAGAAAATATGTGGATATATAAATATATTGTAAATAGTTCCCAAATGTTGAGTTGGGCTGAATGGATAAAGCAGGGGTTTTTTTAATGCAATATTTTTTATGTTTCCATTGCTCAAATCCTTCATTTGAAAACTTGACGTAAAAATTAAAGCTGAGAGTTCACAAATGTTCCTTGGTGATCGTGAATACTGATAATAAACAAACACAACAGCAGCAATAGCTGAAAGAAAAAAAAGATAGGAAGCATCTATATTCTCACTCACTTCTAAACTGTTTCTGAGTTCCACAGACATTCAGGGACAAATCAGTGACAAGTAAATCTTATTTCATGAGTACCTATGACAGAGATGCAGTAATCCTCGTGTCAGGACTGATCATGCCAATTACAAACCTCCTGCAGCACATTGAGTTGAGCTGCAATGTGACAGCCATATGAATATAAGTGCTTTGAGGGCAGTGCTGCACTGTGTCCTCTACATGAACTAGGTTAGAGGCCACATTTTAGGCATTTTCAAAGTTTAGTGGTGAGAATGTTAATTATCTCAATGTAGGATTCATTCTCCTAGAGGGACAGCTGGGCAGATGAAATAGAGCCCATTAAAATTTAAAGTGAAGGAATGTATGCATGCAGAATTGGATAGCAATTACTAAAACCATGTAGTAATACCCTTCCACACGTATTCCTTCTATTTTATTTTTTAACTCTATTTTCTTGACCCTTGGCAGTCTTTAAGGCCAGAAAGCTGTTATGTTAATCAGCCAGTGTGATCTGGTGTTCAACCCATGCCACAGAAACTGGCCAAAGAAACTTGCACAAAGTGGTACCTGATGCTGCCATTTTCCTAAGAGGACTGTAAATAAGACTTTTGTGCTGCAGGAAACACTCGTGAACAGCAACACAGAGACTATTGTGCTTGTCACCACAATAGCGTTGGTTCCAGCTCAGCTTTGATCTTATTTTATTCTCACTTACATTTTGATATTGGTGCATTATCTCTCATTCTGCTTTCAAGATCACCAGCTACACTCCTTTTTTATATAGTTATCCCTCCTTTTCTAGAGTTATCCCTCTTTTTCTAGAGTCTTAATTAGTAGTCTGGAGTTCAGATGGTGAGTCTGTTATGATGACAAATCAGGTTATAACTGTAAGAATGAAATACTTTGCAAAACCTCCCAAGGAATGTCAAAGACTCATCCTATCAGTTACAAAACACTTCAAGTCAAGAAATGGGCCATGACATTGTCCAGAAGTAATAGATTTCAATACTTAGTCTATGTCAAGTTAAATTTAGTGCAAGAACATCACATTTTTCATTGGTGCCAGGAAATGCAAGTGTTCTAGATACACTCCTGTGTGGGCAATTAATCCAAATATTTGGAAATTCAAGGAATGTTCTGACCCATTGGTACATCATTTTTTGAAATCTGCACCAAGTGGATGTTTTTGCTGCCTACACAAAGTGTGACAATTGATCTGATACAGCACACAAATAGTCAGTAAACTGAGACCAGTCCTTGAATTTTTGAATAAAATATTTGAATTCTTTTAGTTTGAAGTTATGAATTTACGACAGCACATGGACATTTTGATGTGCCTTAGCTTCACAGACAGAGCTAGATGCTTATCATTTGAGTGAAGGCCTGCCAGTTTGGGGATCTTTAAATAGCTCTATGTGTGTTTCTGTTTATGCATTATTCAACTGCCAAAACCCATTTTAGCAGAAAATTAAGACAAAGTTTGAAAGAGGTTAAAGCAAAGACAGCAAGCACTAGGACCTGGGTGGAACAGATGCAGTTCTCAAGGTAAAATCAATACCTCTTACATATTTATCCTGCTCACTTATGAATTATTTCATCTTCTCTGTACCCATGGAAGGCAGCACACCAGGTGATTATGCTCATCAGGAAGAAGCCTCAATCACTAGCAAACTTCTTGATGGAGCCAGAAGTGTGATGAGTGTATCTTGCATTACACAAGCTCCTTGTTTTGAGTCTCCAGCTAGGAAGACATGAGCTGGCAGCTCTGGCTTTAGTATAAAACATTAAGAATAAGAAACTGGCTCACAGAGACATCCAACAGCATCCTTGCTCTAAACAATCACATCATTTTCCATAAGCTGTAATTACAAAATACAATGCAAGGAGGTCCCAGCCCTTGCATTTCCCTGACCTCTCCAGCTTTGCAAGTAAGATGAACTTAACTCACATGCCCTGGACTTGAGTGTGACATTGAATGTGACTGTGACATCTTATCTCCAATGCTTCTCATTTTCATTTTATGTGTCTTAAAATGGGAGATAAAGACAAGAAGCACTTTAAAGTCAGTAATTGTTTCTTGATGTTAGGCCCACTGTCAAATTAGCCTCAAACAGAAAACTTTGATGAGATTTGCCCAACTATTAAGCCTATTAGTTGAAACTTGAAATTGATTTATTTTGCCTATTACATTAACCTCCTCCTGGACAATCAGTGTTTTATTACATAGGGCAAAGTAAAGGCAACTTGATATTTAAACATGTTCAGAATTAATATAAAAGAAAACTTGTTTAAAGCTAAGTGTTACTGTAATGACAAATTGAGAAAGACTTAATAGGGATGTTCAGTGCTAGCAACAAAATGGAATACTTGTAATAGTGTCATAGTGGAAAATTAATTTGTTGGTGTGGCAGAAAGCAAAAGTAATTAGTAATAAGCAAGTTTTATTCTGAAAGTTTGTGAGCTGTTGCACAGGAACTTAAGAGTATAAATGATAAATCTATATGTACTAGGTGTTTGGCCAGAAAAAAGCACCTGATTTTCAGAAAGTGTATCTTGAATTTTAATACAGGATCCATGTAGCTTCATTCCCTGTATTTCAATGAGAAAGTTACCTCAGTAGCAATATACAGATTCATTAATCTGAAATGCATTTGTACTCACTTTCTACTGTGTGCAAAAGATATCCTTGAAATGTCTGCTCCTCCACCTTCTACTTGTTTCCATGAACAACCTCTCAAAAAACCCAATTACATAGGTCAAAAAACAGAGCACCAGTTTAATTTTTTTTTTTTTTTTTGCAAAGTACCTAGAGTCAAATTTTTTTCTCCTTAGGAAAAGTCTTCATAGGAAAATATTGCTTGTGAATAAATGCTTTCTGATTTTACAGCTGGACAGACTGGACTCTGCTTTTGAGGGTGAGGTATGAGAGAGCCATGCAGTGATGGCAGGTAGGCATTGTGTGAACCTGTGTGCCTCAGCTCCTCATGAATAAGGTTGTGTAGGTGTGGGTAGAAGTGGTGGGGACAGTGGTTAAAGCAGCTCAAGTGTTGATCCCAGGACATGTGGATGAAAAGGGAGAGATTCAGAAAACCCTGCACAAGAGCCTCAGACTATGATGAGCTGCCATCTCCACTATGTTGCTTCATGATATCAGCAACACAGGAGCTAAAATACAATCACAATAAGGAAGCTTCTACTCCACCATCAGCCTATTCATGCAGAAGCTGAGTACAAGAGGGAAAAGAACTCTCTTTGTCAAGAGGAGAGTTTTTTCATGTTTTCTCAAGCATCACTCACAGAGTATGTTTCTAAGGTTTCTGAGTCTGATGGAGGTTATTGGTGCACACTGCACCATTTGCAATTATGAGATGTCACTATTTGGTATTTTTCCCTACTCTCCTTGCTGCAGTCTATGATTAACACTTGATTTTTCAAGAGAATATCCAGCCTGTTTTGCTTTCATCTTTTTCTCCTTTATTATCTTGCTGTATTCCTAGAATTGCTTTGCTGTTTGGGGACTTAGAGATATCTATTTCTATGGTGGCATTTTAAAAAGAACTTAGTGGGTATCCTGGCACTCTGGCAGCGTGAATTTAAACACAACATGTTTTCTAGGGTCTCACTGCATATATTTGAGAGGCTATCTTAAAAAATGAATAAGGTTGTGTCCTCTCAGCTGACCTGCCAGAAGGAGCACTCGTGCCATCAAGGCTGCCATGAGGGACATCATACACCCCATTAGAATAAGCTACTAATGCTGTAGTGCTCTGTTTGTCCTTAGCACACACTTTCCATCACCATAGGTGGAGACACTCATTTGTAAACCCATGTCAGTATTCACAAAGACACATAAAATAGGGAAAGAGATCCTGTTGGCAGCTGAATGTCTTAAGAACCTTGCAAGAACTCTGAGACAAAGAAAAAGCAGCAAGAATACTCAGTCACATCTTCAAATAGTCTGACTTCAACCTTGTTTAACCTTCCACGAACATTTGGAAAACCCATAGCACTATATTTTACTGTTATCAATATTCATGTAAAGTGAGTTCTAAGTTTTTATGCTCAAATATTTATAGAAAGTGAATTTTATGTTTGTTTTCCATAAGCATTAGTATGAGAGTTGTGGTTTGCATTAGGAGCACAGCACAAAGAAACAGGAACAATGCCATGCTCCTTACACTACCAGCCACAGTTAAACACAACAGACAATGTTGTAGAAAAGATCTGCAGAGCACACAAATCATGGAGTAGCAGAACAATCCTGCTGAAACAGTCAGTTCTATATAGGCTTTCTGTCTGGAGAAAAAGAGACAAATTTATCAGATTCAATTTAAATATGAATTATTCAGTCAGTTCTTTTTGCAGACTTTTCATCTTAGACTACACTAACTCACTTTAACCAAGTTAGGAAGCATCTGATCTATTATTTTTTGTAAGTTATTTTATCACAGTGATGTGCTGAGAGCTTCTGTTCTTCTGGTACTTGTAATTAATTAAGAAACATGCTTCTGCAGAGGCAGCAAAGAAAGCCAACTAAGATTGAGTGGACAGGAATATTATTGCTCTCATTTCACTGAAGGTGTAAGAAAAGATTTTTAAATTAACCATTGCCATTTTCTTAGATAACATGGCAATAGATCAAAAGACTCAACCTAGTCTTCTAATTACTAATAAGGTGCATGTGTCAGATTCTATTTTCCCATAGAGATATGTTTTATGGTAATTTTTTTAAGACCCATTTTATCTTTTCCACAGAAGCTGGAGCTTTCAACAAATAAAATAGCTTCCTGAAGTCACTGGAGGGGAATAAAACTGCTCAAAATCCTACTACATCCCCTGGAGGTCACAGTCCTTCAAAGAGCTGTCTCCATTTTATCCCAGTACCTAGGAGGTTCATTTGCTCACACCTCCCTCCACCCTGATGGAGTTTCAGAGCTAATTCCCAAAGTCATAGAGATGCAAAAGGCTGGCCCCTTTTTGCATGGGGGCTTTACCGTTTTTTGAGCCTTGCTCATTGAAATTCTAGAGTCAGAAACACCCCTATGAGCAGATACAGCCAACACAGGTGACCCCAGCTCACGTGAAGCATTAACCGACCTGCAAAGGCTTTGGGAGATCAATGCAGACCAGCAAAACCAGTGCTGAATGGGGAAGGAGGAGCTGGAATTAGAAAGGCCAAGTCTCTACCCTCATTCAGATTTGGCCATCAAAAGCCACCTCTAATTTCCACATTGTCTCTTCAGCAGCTTCATTGTGATTCTGTAGAAAATGCCACCCCCATTGCGTGCTAGTCTTGGCACATTCACCTTTTCTCAGACAGATGCTTAGGATTTTGGACAGCATTTCCCACAAGATGTTTCTTGCTCCACATTTTTGCTATCCCCAAATCATTTTCAATTTTGAATCTTCAAAAAAAAAAAAAAAAAAAGGGTTAGCTCTGCAGTGAATGAAGAGCCTATGTGTTCAATGCAGAAATGTAAAATCTTCTGATAGAGCTTTGCAGAACTTTTATTGCTAAGAACATTTTCGTTAAGATTCAGGAAGAGGCAGTGACTGGCCCCCTGGATCTGTTTGACTTTTACATTATGGGACAGCACTTCTAACCACAGAGGAGAGTTATTTCAGCAGCAGATCAGAATCCCAATTTACAAAGACCATGCTGCAGTCAAGTGCCTTCTCACATTGGTGAATTCAGCCGTGTTTGCATAGTGCTTATTTTTAGCTGCTGTCATTGAAGTTATTACTAGAGACAACATAGGTTCAAAATGTCCCTTGCACTTAAGCAAAAAATCAAGTTTCCCTGGGATTCCCTGCATTAGGTTGTTGCTTTTTTTCTTCTGCAGGCATAAGTGCCTTCCCAGTCAGTCATCTGAAATTAGCCCTGCTGATATCACCTCTTTGTAAAAGTCACAATTCCCATTCCAAACTTCTCCTGGCTCTGCATTTTGTAAATTCTGGGTTTTTAAGAAAGGTTTTGGGTTTGGTTTTTCTTTTTCTTTTTTTTAATGTAGCCCAAATATCATTTAAGGATTCATTTTAATGCATTTCACATTTCTCAAATAAGCTCCCTAATTTTCACCCATAATGAGTATATTATCCAAGTAACAGATCACTCTACTTAAAACTGTTATTATGCTGAAATGCAGAGAGATTGCTAACCATTGCTGAAAGCTCTCTCATAAGAACAGAAGAACAGAAATGGGGGGTATTGAATAGTATGTAGATTGAATTAAATATGAAGCATTAAACATTCAATCAGCAAATTGGCCTCTATTTAACAAATACTTTATTTATCTGCATTAAATGAGAATTAATCACTTCTCCATTCCATCTGCAAATACATTTGGAGTAAGAGACCTAAATAGACATCATGACCTGTTCCTCATCTTAACACAGGATCAACAATGCTTACATCAGTCCAGTCCAGCCTGATAACATGCTACTAAAGACTTCCAGTGGGGACCCACATCTTCCAAAATCACTGTATCTTTACCATTATAAGGATTTTCCTAGTCCTTAATCCCAGTCATTGTGATTTGAGGGCATTAGCTCTTGTCTATTCACCATTAACTTGGCCATTGGATTATTCCTTACTCTGATCATGAAAGCTTTTTCTGTAGCTATTTTTATGGGCCTCTTTCTTTTGTAGGCTAAGTACGCATTCTTTTCCTTTTTATTCCCAAGTCATGTTTTTGGGTTCTCTGGGATAGAAAAAGTCTTTAATTTGTGTCACTGATTGTGTTTCTATCTCTGTGACATGATACCTCCCTATAACATGACAGACTCTAGGACTGTATGAAACACACAGAAGGTTTTTTTTTCCCAGTATTTTTCCTTTATTTGTGGTTTCCTAAATGATCTCTGCACCCATGCCTACATAAAAGCTGAAGTCAGCACCTTCTTTGTGTGTTCTAGAAAATACTTTCTTTTCATTAACAAAGGAGAAGCACAGCTTAGCACAACCCTTTTACAAAAATGAACTATGAGCAGCACCAACCTGGTGGCAGCACCAAGCCCCCCAGCCTGCAGGATAGGAAGGTCACAAGGGATCTGCTGAGCATGGCCAGAGCCAGCTCTCAGCTACACATGGGCTGTGCTTTCCCTCAAGCAACCTGCAAAACACCATTTCCACCTGAGCTTATCACTCAGCATAGAACAAAACCACTCAGCATCCCATTCCATCTCCTCCCTGGGCATGATCATCCCTGAGGAGCAGTGGTTGCTGTGGGACTGTCAGGTCCTTGCATCACAAACTTGTGGCACAGCTGCTGCCAGCTGTGGCCAGCTCTAGGGAAAGTTTGCTCTTGGCTTCCAACCCCTTCCCTACATCTCTGCCTGGGGACACAGGGTGCAATTTTTCTCCTGTTTGTTTTTCCTCTGCAATCTTTTTAGGATGCCAGTGCTAAGTAGCAGTTGCTTTTAGTCAGAAAATGCATTAGTGGCTTTGTTCAGATCATAGTGGAAATGATTTTGTAGCAAAAGACGGTCATGGGGGAGGCATAAGGAATTATTTTTGGGAAATAACTGTCATAAGGGAGTCACTTGCGCTATCGCTCAAGTGTTTTTAGTGCCCAGGAGCAGGCAATGTGAGGTAAAAGCTTTTTGTGCAGTGGAAGCAGCACTATAAGGAATATAAACAGCTAGTGAATACGTTAAGGCGGGTCAGCTCCCCTTCTCTCACTGTGTGCTAACTAATCTCTTATAAATGCCAATTAATGCTCTCAGTTCACATCAAGCCCAATCTGCTCCGTCACTGTAGCCTTTGAGGGGAACACATAAAACCTGAGAGGTTACTGCTGCCTCTGACAAATGGTGTAAGATGTGTGCTGCCAGCTCTGCCAAGAGATGTAAAAAAACCTCAGGAGGGGCTGAACGTCAGAGGAAAGCTCTGCCCACTGCCAAACAGGGCTGCTGCTGCTGCTCAGTCTCTGACCAGTGCTCCAAATGCCCAGCCTGCTGCCTTTTCCTGCCCTTACTCTGATTCCAAAGCATTATAGAAGTGCCCACACCTCCTCCTCAGTTCTTTTTAAAAAAGGTTGAAATGTGGTGAGGTGCTTGCACAAAGTGACCAGTGTGACAGGGTGCACTGAGACAAAGCAGAGATGGCCACCCTCTGGGGGTCACAGAGACCTGGGGTGTGAGCTGGGATGGGGCATGGGGCTTTCTGAGCTTGCTGGGCTGGCACCAGCCTTCAGGCAGCCTCTGCTGTGCCATTTGTGCCTTTTATCAAAGGGGACAGGTGTTGTTTCCCAGATAAATGGCTGTGAGGAGAAGGACTCCTCTGTGCAGCCAGCAGACATTTAGTGCTGCTCCCTCAGCTCAAACTCTGCTTCCCTTCCATGGGGGGCACTTTGAGGCAAAATGTAAAAACAGTTTCCTCCCAGAAATGGTACCTGTTTGGTATTCCCTAAGTGGCTGCGAAATCCCCCTTCACAGGAGATATTGCTCAGAAAAGATTTATGAAATGTGACAGGGCAACACCAAGGCCTTGGAACCATTAATTTAAAATGCCTTTCCCCTTCATCCTTCCATGTAAATTGCTGAGCAATCATGATTTCTTTTTACCTTCTGCTCCCAGTGATACAGCTCATGTCATGCCAGGATCACAGTTCCATGACATTAATTATACACAGCCAAGATACAGTTTTTATTTTGTGCCCAAAATGGAAAATAGTGCAAAGAAGCAGAGGAGACACTGGCTGTGCTCAGGGAATTTCAGTTCAGCTCTGTACTTCTTTTTCTTAAGAAAAGCAAACCTATGCTTGAGAGATCTTTCATCTTGAAAGCAGTAAAGGGGTCACTGCTACATTCAGAGCTGCTTACAATGAAATGCCTTAAAATACAGAATTAGGAGATAATTTCTTGGGTCTGCTTTCTTTTGTGTAACTGAAGTAGATGGCTCAGCCAAGGTAACAGCCTGACCCCCCAGATGCAATAAACTTCAACCATATCATTGAGAAGTGAGAGACCCTCAGCATCAGGTCAGTCTTTGTCCTCCTAGGGCTGGGACTGTGGCACCCAGCACATCCTGCAGTGGGAACAGCTTGTATCATTTGAAGTATAAATTCCCATTGTTAGCCCTTTACCTGCACACCAACAGCTACAGAACTATTCATTCACATTCTGAGGCTTTGCCCACACATCAACAGCTGCAAAAGCTATCATTCTGCAGCACTCCAAATCAAATCTCTTCTATAGAAAGAGACCTTTACAGCATCAAAGTCAGGTGCTCACCCAGAGCAGGATGGAAGTGATGACGTGGAGAGCACTACAGTTTGTAGGATTGGCCACTGCAGGCATGGGGCCATATTTGTGCTTCAGCTCTCCAGCAATGATTTCCACAGACCAGGTACAGAAGCTCCTGAGCAGCCTTCAGTGTAGCAGAGTGGGAACAGCTTTCAAGATGTAGTGTGGCCCCTGAGACATCTTTGCCTAGGATACAGCTTGTGAGGAGATGTTGATACTCATCCCAATGGCATGAGGATACCAGGCAGTGGAAAGCCCAAGCAAAGCTGAGAAAAGCATCTTAAATATCTGTACATCTACCACAAGGCAGCTACACCTTGGCTGCAGCCCCACAGGCTCAGGCAGAGAGCAGCTGGAGCAAAGTCCCACTGATGCCACAGACACAACAGAAACTGGCCAAAACAAATTGTAGCCTAGGGTGTACCTGGAAGACAGGCTACAGATTCTCAAGCTTCACCTTCCTCTGATGATGATTCTCCATGCTGGGGAGCCACACAGAGCTATGTACACCTCCACAGCATTCCCCACTCTGCAAGTGTTATGAAACATTTTTACTTCACCCTCCCTGGCCACATAGATCACACCACGCTGCTTTTGCCAAGAACTCCACTTTCAGTCCCACCAACAAGTATTCCAGCTACTCTTTGTGGCAAATGAGGAATGCCACGTGCAGAGAGAAACAGACACTTTCTAGCTGAGCTCTGAAAAACTAAAGCCAAGTTGTGTTCTCTGCTTTCTATGAATATGATTGGGTTGTTGTGAAGAAATCCTGCTGACTTTTAATCACCTTTCATACAATTATTTTCCAATTGGTTTTGCATTATTTGTGAATCGTCTGAAGCTTTTGCCTTTCTTGAGCACTGAGCTCCATGAAACTCCTTAGAGATTGATTTATGAATTCAGGTTTAGAATAACATTTTATGAATCTGACATTTCCATACACATGAAAACCCAGGCACTGAAAATACAGTGAACTATTTGTGATCTATATTTTATAAAAGAATATGAGGAAGGACGATACTGGCAGAAAAAAGCAAAAGGAATCACACCTGATCTGTTCAAATACCTACTGAAATTTCTTAAATATGAGAAGTAGCCCTTGTGAAAAAAACACAAAAAAATAGAGAACAGAACATTCTAATAAACCATTCATTAGAACTGTTAAAAAAATAGTTATTTGGGGTTTTTTTCACACCTTCCTGTTACATATGTCTTTAAAGGTTCGTGCTAAAAAAAATTATTCTTTTTTTGCCCTCAGAAAAAAAAAAAAGGTATTTTTCCTTGGAAATATTGGTGTGAGACTTCTAGGTGTGTAGCTAAAAGTACACATGCTTTTGCCAGAGGGCTTGGCTGCCACTGACTGTGTGACTGGTGTCTCTGTGCCCCTCAACAGCCCAGGCAGGAGCTCAGGGGAGAGAGGAGGAGGAGGAATGCTGTGGGCAGCAAGGGGGGATCCAGTGTGGGAACAAGACAAACTGAGCTCTGGGATTTTACCCAGCAATTCAGGCCTGGAGGCAGCAACTGTCCTAGGGAAGGGCAGTTATTTATGTTAAAGATTCAGCTGCAGAGCATTCAACCTTAGCATTTGTCCATGGACCTGTTGTGCTTCATCTCTCAAGAGGGCAATATTTCAGAATCCTCCGACTGATAGTGCTACAGGTGTGTTATGCCAGTTTATCTATCTTGAGCTATTACTGCATCCTTTATGCTTTGCTTATATTTAGGGGTTATTTATTAGTCATTCATATCCCTTCTAGTTAAAATGGACTTGATAAAATTGCCCATTTCAGGGGAAAAAAAAATTAAAAAGCATACTTGCCATTTACCATCTCATACGCACCATTAGTCACTGAGTTCTTTAATGAACAGTAGGATGTCAAACTAGGCATTAAATTTCCCAGTTGCTCAACTAGCACTTGTTTGTTCTGATGTGGATTTATTTTACAAGCTCAAAGTAGCCACTGCCAGCTCTCCTGCCTTGCTGCTCATGCTTGGGCACTCCTGATGCAGCAACACATGAACATTCAGAGTGCCACCAATCACATGAAAGAATGGTATTTAGAATACTTTGAAGAAAAGCAGCAGCTAGCTGCTCTTCACCTTCAAGTAGACCTGTTCCTACTGAATATAAAACAGGAGCATTAAGCAGTAAACCAAAGAGAAGACCCACTTACTACTGGAGAACAGCTGCCTTACAATATTCCCCAGGCTGACAATTGCTCTGCTGGGGATACTGTATAGTCAACTGCATCCTGCAAAATCCAAAAAGCCCAAATAACAGCTTTAGAGAACTCAAACAAAAGCAGAATGCAGAGCAGAACCAAAAAACACAAGGATTTTGTGGTGTTTTGAGTACTCAGAATAAATTGATTTCAATTCAAAAAAAGTGGCCACGGTAATTTGTCACCTGGTCCCTTTGCATAATCACAGGCATGAGGCTGTAATAATAGACACTCTCTTCAGTTCCCCCATAATTCCTACACAAATTCCAACACTTGTAATTACAATTCTTTGTATTGGGAACATATCTTCTGTAGAAAATCTCAAACTTTTCGAGGAAGATTCACCAGTACTCATCTTTGTCCTCTGGAAGTGCTAAAAATACTTATTTAAAGTTTCATGAGGAATTTCATGAGACACAGTTTCCAGGTACTGGCTTATTTGGTGCTGTTTGCTAGATCAAAAAGCTTTAAATTATCCACTGAAAAGGTGAATCTAGCCGTGTGCATATGTTTGTGTAGCACAAAAGGAGAATTTTATCTTCAAACCAAGATAGTAGTGTTATTAAACAAAACACAGGTGGTATAGAAAAGAAGAAAAATATTATAGTCAGAGCTTTTCTCCAAAATTCACTCCATAAATAATTGGTAACATACCTCCACTCAGCATGGGATCATTGTGAAACCTTTTTTTGTCTATGGGTTATCAGACAAAAAAATGTTATTTTTCTAATGACAACACAAAGGCAGGTTCTCCTAACTGTGGCAGAATTCATTAATACCCTCTTCCCTCATCATCCTATAGTGAAACAGTGGGGACAGCAATTAAGAAGCACAATCTCATGTGTAGAACTATTACAGAACTCTTTACTCACACTTTTCTTTCCTACAAATACGTGAAATATTTATTAATACAGAACGCTGACAATTTTTGCTTTGGTGTCAAGGTGTAATTTCAAATACAAACTTCAAAAAAGAAGGATGCAAATCACAGCCATTAGTGGTTTAATCCTTTGCAGCCAAGTTTTGCAAAAAAAATAAATCTTATTAATGTGTTGAGGCAATAGGAGCCATGTAACACATGCTGGCTCCTAAACAGATGAGTTACTGGTGCAAGCAAGAAAACAGACACATGAGCATGATACCAAGTGTCTGCTAAAAGCATTCTATAGAAATCTACTGTTCATTTTTTGTGCATTTATCTCTTGCAAAACCTAACTTAGTCTACTGGATTTTTTAGCTTCCTCAGAATAGAATGAAAGTTTGTGATTTCTAATTATCTTTGCCACATCTAAGCAAAGTATATACCCAAACCTGCTGCCTTTTCCATTAAATAAGTCACCCTTTTCAATACCACTCTCAGACCAGACAGAAAATAATCTGCACTATGAAGTCTTTAGCTGCTGTGTGTAGCACAGGCTGAGATTAATCTCTTATTTTTACATGGAGATTTTAAATAGACATGATTCAAGCAGACATGGGACACACTCCTGTCTGATGCCCTGCTTCAGCCTTCCCATTTGGAGAGAGTGAGTTTTTAAGCAGAGAATTTTCCAGCAGAGAATAGTTTCATGCTCAAACATGTAACCAGGGGTTGAGAATTTGGAAATGAAACTGAGCCGTGACAATGCATCTGCATGGGCTGAGCTAATTAATTCAATACACTCACTCTTCTTTCTAGTCATTTCAATTACCTCAACCTTCTCTGTATCTGAGACAAAGCCACATACACAGAGCTTTCCCATTACACACAAAGTGTCTTTGTGAGCACAGAGGACAGTATTTCTCATTTGTTGTATTCCCTAATTACCTGCTTGACCAAAGTGGCAGCAGAAATAGCAGCACTCACTTCTCCACTGCCTCCCACCTGTGGGGTTTCCACATCTGGGAGTGATGCTAGTCCTTCACAACCACCTCTCCTTCCTCATGGAGTTGCAAAGAATGCAGAATTGGAACATGGAGAACAAATGGGCTGCTAAAGAAAAAGTTTTTCACTTTGCTCAAGTGAAAAACTACTTTATTATAGACTGAAAAGTAGTTTTAATGAAGTTCCATCTCAGTTTTTGGGGTTATTGTTCAGGCAGGTATTAAAGACCTAACAAATAGTCAACATTTGCATTAATTGGCATTTATATTACAGTTAAATGCAGATGGTGAGTGCCTGAAGGCTAATTTCCTTATCTACATTAGCCATTCCACTATGGCTGTGTAAATCATTGCTTTCAAGTAGTTGGAGGAACAAAATGTTGAAAAAGTGTCTTCTGAATATGGTGCTGTTACTTTCATGAACAAGTAGATTTGGACAAGGACAACAGTGATACATTTACAATTAATAAATTACAATAAATCCTGCACATTCATCCTTCAGAGTAGCCAGAGAAGGGAGATCACACTCAGGAAGAGCAAAGTCTTTAAAGGGAGTGAGATGTACATGGGTACAGGCTCTGCTACCCCTCCAGTAGGAGCCCTGTGAGCCCAACTGGCACAAACTGGGTGCAGCAGCACTCCCCAGCTGGGCAGCACAAAGGAAACAAGATAGTCTCAGGTGAGCACAGAGTCTGGATCTAGAGTGATGCTTCTGCCCCAGGGGAAGTTGTGGGCTTGCTGAAGGAATGATCACATGAAGTTCAGAATCTTACAAGAGGCAGAAAGTCAAGCTGATCAAAATAAGAGCTTTTCCTTGTCACAGAGGGAGTCTGGGCAGCACAAGTGCAGCAGCCACTACAAATTCCCAATACATCAATGCCCACCTTTTCATCCTTCTTTCTGTTTCGTATATATGACAATACTATTTTCAGCTAGATGAAAATTCTGTTGCCTTCACTGAGAAACATGCTCAACAATTTAGGTAAATAGATATCTAAAGAAATGTGGTCATTCGTGATATCCAAAAGCAGGTGAGTTATTTACCTTACACCTAGGTGAAAAATGTTGCTCTTTTCCACATCTTTATCACTGATAAACCAGTTGTGGTAAAATGGCAAAACATAAATATCACAGCTAGAAATGTCTGAACTGCAAAAACTTAGCTGTATATCCCCTCCTATGTGGTAGCCACTCCCACACAATTTGTAGAGAGCAGAGGTGATATCTTCAGTTGGGTGTAAGTATTCCCAAGAGCCACATCATTGCTGATGACCTTCAAGTGCTGCTGATGCTTTTAATTCCCTTTGTCACTCTCAGGGGTGCTCCCTCTCTGATCCTGCTCTTTCTTCCACCCTCCTGCAAATCTCACCTCTGCTGCTGGCTCATATGAAGGAGAAGTTATGAAAATAGGTTGGAGGATGTAGACAGGATATAAACACTGTCAAAACCTCTCCATTTCTCATTGAAGATCTGCAGGATCTTTGTCTTACCCCACACTTCTGGCCTTCCTCTGTGACTTATTGCCCTGAACTACTCTGTCAAATTTGATTCAAAGCCCAAAGTAGTGCAAAGCTTTTTTTGTAATATATTTATGACATTTCTGGAATGGGAGAAGTTATAAAGAGAAAAAGTTGTATAATTCAAAGTTGGGTTTTGTGTAGGTTTTTTTGTTAGAAATTAATAGATGTTAAAAGCTTCTTTCAACAAGACTGAGACAGTATTGTGATTTCCCTTTTTCATTTCTAAGCTTATACTCAGCTACTATTTTAGAATTACTGTTATTAGACAAGTGCCTGGCACCCCTCACTGAGCTCATAGCCTCATTTATTGCCATTAGCCCAGCAAAAGGGTAGAGAAAAGTGTTGCACCTGTGGCATTCATCAAATGCAATTTGTCCATCTTAGAGCATTATTCTTTCTCTGCTAATGCTCTGAGTAACTCTGATTTTTCCACACAATTTTCTCTGAATCACTAATTATTACATTTGATTTACATTAATATAAACAGCTGATATTATTTGAAGCAGTCAAGAGGGCAGAACATCTAATTTCTTTGTGGCTCATATTTGTCTGTGTTTCCCAAATATAGGTGTTCATAATTGTAGCTAATTTGTGTTTATTACCATATAAAAGTCAGACTAAGCTTCCAGCTCTAAATGTATATATAAAATCCATATATGTTTATATATGGGTTTCCATGTTTGGACCCAGTTCTGCAAAGCATTTAAGAGGCACCAGCCTTGGAGCTTGGTTTTTCCCTAGCTAAACCCTAATTCTGTGTATTTTTCCAGACATGGTTTCTAGATGCTAGCACAAAGTATATTATGACAAAGCAGGATGCTGCTAAATTGGTGGCAAAACTGCTCTCTCTGACTGAAAATGTGACCTGTGTTTGGTGGAAGCTCTCCTACAAGAAGGTTTCCTCTGTTCCCACAGCCTCAGGTCCCACTGCAGCAGCACTGCACTGAAGCTCTGCTTTCCTGCTCAGGAAACATCCATCACTAACCAGTCTAGTGAACAAAAAAGCTATTTCCATTAGTAACTCTATTAGCAAGAAAAGATCCGAGTGACATTAAAAATAAGAAAATGTCAAGAAAAATTCTTGTCCTTTTGTGAGCAGGCAGAGATGCAAGCAGTGTCCTTGGGAGCACCAAATTCAGAAGAATGGGTTCCACACATCAGTGTAATTTCTCCCCATCATTCTAAGCTGATGGGAAATTATAGGTGTGAGTATTTCAAACAAGCATACTTTTCATTTAAAGAATCAGAACTAAAGCACAAAGGTTTCATATTGGAAATGCTGCCTTGAAGTAAAGAAGAGCTGTAGTTTAGCTGCCTGGCAATGCTGGCACAGGGTTGCATGGGGAATTTTGTGAGGATCTGCCACACTTTTCCCTCATGTGAGAGTCAATGACACATATGATAAGATGGGCTGGCCAAGAGTCCCACCTGCAGATGAATCTACACAAGTGGAGGGGCTGAAAACCAGCTTGGTGTTTGTTTCTCAGCAGAGCAATTTCACATGACAGTTTACAGTGTCAGGATAAAAACCCTGGGGGTGACAAGGACTGTCCAGAAGGTGATGCCTACCACGAGAAATAGCTTGATAATCAGAGTCACATTTCATAGAATGGTAGAATTGCCCAGGATGGAAGGGACTTTTCAGATCATTGATTCTATTTCCTCTCCTTCCTTCTGCACACCTCTGAAAGCTGTGTGAAAATGGAAATAAAAAATGCCCTCACATTTTGCTCAATCTGTGTTCTTAGACAGTCTTTCCCTACGGAAACAAGGACAGTGTTTCTGCCAAGGGTAAAAGAATTACTTTTCTCATCAATCATATTACAACAGCAGAAATTAAGAATTCTCCTTTTTGTCATTATATTTCCATTACTAAATACTTGCACAAATTATTTCCTTTGACCTCCTCAGGCAGGAGAGAGATGCCATATTGTTTCCTAAATAAAAATAAATGCCCCATTATGATTATTATATTATTCCTCAGAGTGATATATTAAAAAGCCACCTTACTAGAATGGAAAATGTGGAAAGTACACTACTAGACAAAAATTTTTTAAAAAAGGAGAAAATAACTTATCTGGTGATCTGTTTCTCAAAAGAACTCTTTTTTAAAAGAAACTATCACACTGTAAGTGACTAAATTCAGGTTAATAAAAGTATTGTTTACTCATTCTTAGCTGACAAAGTTTGATTGATGCTCTGAGAGACAAAATTCACCATCTGAATTTTCTGCCCAGGATTATATTGCCAATAGGTCCCTTTAGCAGGAGGCATAGTTTTTGTTTGTTTTCCCCCAAGCTGTTTAAAATTATAAACATATGGTGCAAACATATAACAATATTATGTCAACCCAAATTGGAATGTGAGTTTGTAACAGAATCTTCTCTAAAATAAACTAAATTATCTCTGCAACTTTGGTCTGTCTGCTGGCCTGACAGTTTTAAGAAGATTTTGGACTTGCTTTTTCCTTTAATAAATGAGATCCAGTGAATAGAAAGGTAATATATGCCAATTTTCCCACACAGATATTGACATGCTGCCAACTGCAGCCCAGTGCAAAGTAAGCTGACTTCCATGGAAATTCACCCACTCAAACCAGAATTATGTTTGTTCCACTTTTCTTTAAAAGGCTGCACAATCCTCCTGTTTAATTTGGGAAGACAGGAATAACTCTGTTGCATAACCTATGTAGTAAAGCAAACAGCTCCAACTGGGAGTTCATACTGTACATGTGGTCTACAGAAAAAAGGAAGCTGACTTGCTAAAAAAAAAAAAAAAGCAGGTTCCACCTGGCTGCTGAATTGGCACAGCAGCAGAGACTCTACTGAATTATGAATGTCACAGTTGACTTCTCAAGACCCTGACCGGATTTGGGAAGTAAAGCAGTGGCCAGGGCTGGCACAACCACATTATCTATTGATGCACCCTGCACTAGAGTAAACATATCTGCTTATTAACCCACTCTACATCCTTCTCTCAGGTACCCCTGTGCTCTGGGAGTTGTGCAAATATGACTAAAGGCAGAATAAGAGCTCAAAACAAAGGATGTTTTGACTTGTAGTAATTACAACACCACAATTAAGTGGTGGTTGGAGTACAGTGAGCTGAGACACTGGGTATCACAACTGAGCTGAACTTTCAGGTTGCTGCTCAAGTTTTATCTTGCTCATTCTTAGCAGAGATGCTTTTGTGTAATGATGTCCTTCCTCAGGTGCACTTCCCTTATCATCTACTAATGACTGCCCATGTTCTGGCTACTTCCTCCAGAGCAGCTTTTCTTTTTCATTGACAACTGGCTATTAGGGCTATTAGACCCTACAAAAAGTATCTTAGTGGAAAAACAAAGTACAAATTTTTAATGCAAAAGTGGAGTGAGAGGAGACAAAATTCAATCCTGCACAGGTTGGCCAGCATCATCTCAGTCACCAGGGTGGCCACTGAGCAAAGCAAGTGCTGAGCATTGAGGAGCAGGGACTGGGACCAGCTCCAGCCCCCAGACCCTGCTGGGGCTTCTGACTGATGGAGGAATGTAGATGCAATGCTCACTTCCATGGGGGCTCTGGAGCACTTCACAAGAAGCAGGTATGAGAGTAGAGCAAGAGTGGCTTATGGCAAGGTGAGAGCTCTATTTTCAGCAACTGCTGTTACATAACCTGACCCTGATACAGGTAAATTCCTCCAAGATGTCCCCTAACTTCATTATGTGCTCCAGTTGCTTCTGGAATATGGCTCTGGACACAGGGACAGGAGATAGGAAGGGCAGGGGGAAGGATCTGCAGCCATGGGGTGTGATGGAGGACAAACAAAAGCAGCAAAAGAAGCATTCTTCTCCTTCTGCTGGTTAACCTAAAACCAAGGATGAAAACCAAAGGAATTTTGCTAAGTTTGGTTCTTCTTATTGAAGTTTTGCAAAATGAAATGCAGAGAACCTTTTTGTATCTCTGCAAGTGGACAGCCAGTGCCTCTAGAGTTCTGCTGATGGGTTTTTCCCTAGTTTTCATCAGCTGTACCTGAGCACACAGTAACACTAGAGAAGATGTTGTTGGTATAACAGCAGAAATTTTGCTCCTTAACCTCTTCCTGCCCCATCTCTGCCCAGGAAAGCAGGCTGGAGAGACTGATAACTGAAGCTGCCTGCCTATTGGCCTCCCCACTCCACAGCACCATGGAGACCAGGAGCATGGAGGTAACTGATCACTGAGAAAGATATTTTTGTCCTGATACTTGAAGCATTTTGTCACCTTCCTCTTCACACCAAAATAGCAGCAGGTAGAAGCAGCACACTTGTCAAAACAAGGGTAGCTTGTGAAGAACCTGAGTGCCTTTTACGCAGAGGCTTCCAAATTTGACCCTCTGATGGATGTCAAACACTACAGATTAGCATTTCAAATCTAGGGATTGCTTTCTCCACAACTGAAAAAACTTTCCTACACCATACAATATCTTGCTAACTCTCTTCTATTTCATTAGGAGGTTTGTGGCAATTTGACATCTTAAAAACGTGGCACAGAAGGGCCACATTCTGAGGAAGGACTGAGATATTGCAGTTTGATAACCTGGAAATTTGTCTCAATCTGTGAAAGAAAATCTTCAAGATATACCCTCTATCAATTCAACAGGAAGAAATTCCCTCCTTTCCTGAATGACAGTTTTCTTTAGTGTACAGACTTTGACCTATAGAATGCTTTCAGTTGGAAGGGACTTCAAAAATCATCTAGTTCCACTCCCGATGGACAAAGTATTTTTCCAGTATTTTATTGCCATGGTTTTCAAAGATTGTCTGGTATGTACCAAAGCTGCCATTCACCTGAGATTACTGGAGCAAAAGGTTTTCCATTTTATTGCACAGATCTGAGATAATATCCTTCAAACTCAGTTGCCTTAAATTAAGGTTCTGTTTTTCTGTACCTCTGACTTCCAGGGATTTACAATCCCTACAATGAATAGACACCATAGATTTGCAAGGCTTCAAGAAAGTCAAGCCAGTGGTGTTTAATTTCCCACATAGTTATTTCTAAGTCTAACCTAAGGTAGAAGATGGTAACATCTTGCCTTCCAGAACACGTCTGAGATTCTCAAACACATTTAAGTTTAGCTTAAGTCTACACTTGCTGTTTGCTTAAAAAAATTAAATGTGTATGATTTCCGTACTTATGAAGAAGCCAGCACTAACCACTTCCAAGAATCTTATTTTTATCAGCCATAGATTGTAAGTTCTACATTACCCTGGAACTTGATGATCTTTAAGGTCCTTTCCAACCCAAACTATTCTATGATTTGTAATGTTGAAATGAACAAAGCTTCTTCTAGAAATTTT
>VZTY01031368.1:298766-309084 GCA_013400935.1 Turnix velox
GTAGTAACTTCTCTCCATACTAGTCTTCAAAGCTATTGGAACATTTAAATATTTATTATAAACTTTTCAATGAGATAAAAACAGTATTTATCTGATCTAACAGACAGGAGGACACATGCACCTCCCAGAATTATTGAAAGTACAAGGTCTGAGAAGGGATGCTCCTCACCTGCTCCTAAGCCTGCAGGCTTAGTGGTGGACACTGGATGAGCAGGAACTGGTCTTGTCTGCTCATTTCATCACCCCACCTCAAGTTAGAGCCCAAAACTAACAGAAATACTGGGAAAGATTACTCAGCTTATCACTGGTAACCAAAAATTACTTTTAGACACAGAGAATGTCTTTAGTGACCTCATAAAAAAAAAAAAAAAAGAGGGGAGAGGGAAGGGGAAAAAAGGAGATAAATATGATGTGTAGGTTAAGTCTGCTCTGTGCAGAGATAGCCCAAGGCAGTGTCTGCACTTTATCAGCTTCCACTGACTCTGGTTATTCTTTTTGCTTTAGAGCAGCTGAGGTATTTGTTTATATCAGCAGCATCTTTCTATCAAGATGTTAATTTCTGTATATATCAATTGAGACTTAAATTACATAAATGCAAAGAAGGGAAAAGTATCCTGAGAAAGACAAATCCAAGGAATACAGGGAGGACATGGGGCTGCATTTGTATAATGATTAACTAGCAATTAACTATCTCCACAATGCCCAAGAGAGCAAAGCATGAGCTTCTCATTTGTACTGCCAAGTGACTGAGGTGAAGGTGTGCTGTCCACATATTCTGATCAAAACAGCAATCAAGCCTGACTGAGACAGAAAGGGAGATGAAGCAATGTAATTTAGAACAAGAAAAATATACTTTACTGGGTCACATTAATATCAAAGCAGATTGATTGCTTGGGAACTGAACATTAACAAGTCAAGCAAGGAAGTTCACTGTCTGCTCTAAACAGACATAACTGCAGGTCAGCATGCAAATGCCTCCCATTATTTATACAGTCCTGGGATATTGCAGACTGCATAGAATAGCAGCTAAGTCATGGTCATGCAGAAGAAATGAACAAAAAATACCCTCTAGATTTTAACTGTGGCTGAAACCCTCAGAGACTTGGTGAGAAATGACAATAGAGCACTATTAATTTAACTCAATGAGACCACACATGCTCCAGAGCACCATCCAAGTTAGTTTGTGTCCAAAGTCTTTACACTGGCTAATTATCTCATTAGGAGTCAATAGAGGAGTGAATGGCTGGGTAATAACTCAAAGATTTGGGCCCTGCAGAGGGAGAATGGGTAAATGAAAAACAGCAATCAAAACCTCCAACAAATGAACAGAAACATAAGGGCTTTGGCTGGGTTTTTTTTTTCTTCTGTTACTGGTTATTTCTGGTACCTTGCAATTTTCCCAAAATAGTGGAAAGGAGAAAATTGTAGCAACATTCCTAGAAAGCTCCAAGAGAAATCAGTGTTAGCAGTAATTTCATGTGAGATGTTATTTCAGCCTTGGACTGAATCAATGAATGGATAATAATCCCATGTGTTTTTCCCTTGTCTCCTAATGAAAGAAATCCATATATCTTAATACTCTGAGAATTTCCAGTGACTAAAAAGCATTAATAAGGGAAAGGAAGAAAAGATTTTATTTTTGTGCTTATCAAAGCTTCCAACAGCATTTCAATTCTGCCAGGTGAAAAAAATGTTGAAAGATAAATAGAAAACTAAATTCATTAAATTATGGTTTAGGTACAGAAGGTAGCATTGGACTGCCATTCACATTTCCCAGTGGGACAGCAGCTTCACAGTTCATGTTGCAAATACACAATTCTTCCTTGCAGTCATAATTCTTCTCAAGACTTCTGACTAATGGGGACAGGATCCTTATTCCCTTTCCTGCTGTCACCACTCAGTCTTGGAAAGTGGCCTGCAATCCTCCCTGCCCAATTAATCCAGCTGTTCCCCACACCTCATATCCTTATAGTACACATGAGAAAGCCCCTTCTGAGACTCAAAATGCTTTAAACCCTGCTCAGTTTGCACAGTAGTTCAAGACAGATCATGGTAATACTGAAGCAAAACCAAAAGCAAATTCAACAAAAGCCTGAAAACTAGAAAAAAAAGTCTTTTAATTTTTTCAGAAAATAAATTTCAATTTTTTCCCTTTCATTCAGGCAAACCCTGGTTCTTTTTTCCATTGCTAACCAATAACCTAGAAGGCTGGACAATGTGCTTATAGGATTATTTTACAACATTCCCCAATTTCCTTTCACACTACAAAGTAGCTCATGATGCCCTGAGGCACCTTCTGGAGGAGACCTCTCTTGTACAATTGTCTATGACTGATACAGAATGGACTCACTGGCCAAAATAATTCCCTCCCTTCTTTACTGTCTTTTACCAACTTTACAGAATTCCTCAATTTTGAAAACTTGTGGAATAATACAAAGTAAAATAAATTACTTTGAAAGGTCTTTCCAGTAGCAAATAAACGTTGAGAATGACAAAATGAAAAAAGGGGTGACCATGAAAATGAAACCACCACTTCAAATATACCACTTTTAATTTATTCAATGGAAGTAGGGAAAAGCAAGTGGCAAGGGGAGAAAGAAAACTTTAAAGCTAATGTTACTTCTAATGGGAAAATCAGGAGGGAAAAAACTTTTCATAACTTCTCAGTATAAAAAAAATAAAATTACATCAACAGAAAGTTTTTTAGAATAACCTTCCAGGTCTAATTAGGAAAGCTCTCCTGCCCCTCACGCTGGGAAGTGCAGTCAATATCCTGCTGGTAGACAGCTCCTGAAGAAACAAGGGCAGAGACAGCAGCATCAGGGTCCCACAAAAGCAGTAGGGGCCAGCATACATTGATTTTGGGAGCAGTAACACTCATTGGTTTTACTGTTTGGCACAACTAAAAATAAGAGGAAAATCTTCATGATCTGTCATGTGAATTCCCTGGATATATAAACAAAAGAGGTCCTTTGGAAGTATATTAATATTCTAGAATAGCCAGAGAAAATCTGACATGTTCTGAGCAAGTATCTGAGACACAGCCAAGGCTGAGTGGCAGCCTCCATGGACACTTCTCACCAGGATCACAACTTCCATCTACTTTCTTGCTCAGATGGTTTAAGGGCCTCTACCTGGTAATGAGCAAGGAAGGGCAGAAGAGGTGATGGTGTAGCTATGCAAAAGAGAAAACAACAGACCTCATCACACACTTTTCTGGATTACCTGTATCTGATTAACCTTCTCTCTTAAAAATAATTCAAATAAGAAGATTATCAGGTCCAGTACTGGTTCTGTAGACTAAAACTTGAAATCTTATTCTGGGACAAAAAGTGGAGAAGCTTTTCTGCTGCTATTACCAGAATGTCCCAGGGTACTGCTGCCATCTTTCACACCTCTGCATCTCAGATTGTCCTACATGTAACATAATCCTGCTGAGAATAAGTAGTTACATTTTTGTTGTTTTCTCTACTGCATTCAAATAGTGTAGACTGTAGTTTGCAGAGGGCTTTGGAAATCAAAGCTACTTGGTATGAACCACTGGTGAGAGATCACCTGTAAACATAAAACATTTGCACTCCAAACAAGAGAATGGCAGAGCCATAATGGTGGTNTGCTCCCTCCTTTCTTCAGATCCAAAATGCAATATAGACCCAGTGCAAATTGCAAACAAAACACACCATTACAAGTCACAGCTTTACAAACCACTTTGGCAAAGAAAACAGTTCTCTAAGTTATAGAGATAAGTAGTGAACTGTATTTGCATAAAAACATGAAAATGTCTGCTGTGTGATTGAAATACTACTAGCACTTTAGCATAATTACCCTGCCTGCTTAAAAATTGCCCATGGAGAAATGGATGAGGCCTTAAAAATATAACACAATAGAAAATACAGCTCACAAACTGTACAGCTTTTAAATGCTCTTCAAACTCAAGAGGTGGCATGATTCAGGGAATATTGTAAATTTCTTCTATATTATAGGCTACACCTTCAACCGAAAATCCTGGGATGTCATTAGCCCTCAAGTTTTATGAGGCTCATGACCTGGTAGGAGATTTCATACCATGTATCTGCATCAGCACTTTCACTCACACCACAAGTGCAGTTTCAACACAAATCTCCTGGTTCATGTTATAGGCTTAAAGCACATGGAGCTGAATCCCAGCATCACCTTGACTGGACTGGACTAGGGGTTTTATTCAGTGAAATTCACTAAATATTTGCAGTACAGAACTTGTGTCCTTACTCCCTGTGGTTTCACTCTATTAGTCCACTCCCATTGGTTTCACTATGTGCTAGCACAGGAGAGCACAGAGCTGTTCAAAGGTTAAATTAGACCCTTAAACCCTAAGGAAAATTAATTACTTGTTGGAAAACAGGATTCATCTTTGCAGATAGACCTGAAGCTGGCCTTGAGCAAGTTCTGCTTTTGGACTTTCTTCTCAAGCCTCCAAGATGTAATGACCTCATTTTCTGTCCTTTTTCTCCAGTGGTGGCCTCATTCTAGGATGAGAATAAACAGTGGGTAGAAGAGATGTTTCTGGAAACCAGGACTGGATGCACTTGTGGAATTAGAGACTCACAGTGGATCTGAGTTCTAATGTTATTACTCCTTTCCCAGAATTTGAAAACTGGACCACACACTGCAATTTCTCATTAGTAGACTAAAAAAAAAGATATATTTTTTTACCCTTAATTTTAATGTTCTTCTGAATGCTGCAAGGTGCAGTGCAGAACCCAAAAGCAGGAAGCAAGGGTCTCACTTCTGCATGGCTTTAGGGAAAACTGCATAAAATTGATTTATTTCAGGTTAAGATAATTTACAGTTAGCAGAGAGATTAAATGAAAATGGCTTCATTTATAGCTGTGATCATGGAAAGGAATTACTTGACTAAAATAAAAAATTGCAATTGCCAAGGCACCAGATTCTTTTTAAACTGTATGTACAGGCAGAAAATACATTATCCTACAAATATGTCTGCATTCAATTACTTCCAGTTCCTCAAATAAAGGCTAGCAAGCTACATGTTGGTTGAACAGAATCCACTGTTCTGACTTCATGCTGAAACAAAACCTTCCATATACATCAAAAAAACCTAAGCAGTAAAAATAAATGACACTACAGTTACTGGGACTAAGATGGAAAAACACCAATCAGAATTCAATGGTTTAAAAACAAGTTGCTGCAGAGTGAAGTTGATAAGCACAGGAAGAGATCAACATCCCCCCACAGTCAGGTAGTCTGGTCAGACATTAAGAAGCACTGAACTGAATCAAACCAAAATATAAAATTAATATATTCATATATAAAAAGGAAAAAAAAATCCAAATGCTCTCTAGAACATATCCCCCATTGCTCTTCTACTGATACAGAAGACCAGGCTCAAATCATTGCCAGTGAAGGCTACAAGGAGTAATTTTAAAGCCATGGGAGATCAGGATCCAATTCCATCTCATCTTTTTCACCTTCTACCTTTTATGTGCTTCTTTAATCTTCCTTGGCAAGCACCCATCACTTCTGAAATCTCAATGTACTCTCTAGGTCAGAAGAGGGAATGTAAAACAACAGAAATGAAATCAGGCTTCTGAAGAGGTCCCAAAGTCTTTAACCTGCCCTGCCCACAACAGAGAAGGGAAGAAGAGAGGGAAGATGCTGGGTAGGAAAGAAGGCTCAGGACAAGTGGGTAGAGGAGATGCTGAGGTTGGGAGGCACTGTCAGAAGGTATTTAAATACCTGGTTCTTGTCCAACAGGCTGAGATCTGTGACCAACTAACCCAGACCTCTCCTGAGTCCCTCTGCCACCCACTCCGCCACCTCAATCTTCTCTTGGCTAGAACATGGCACAACAGTCAGGGAATCCTGGCTCAGGGTCTGGCCAGGGCTCTCCTTTCATCATCCTCAAATTTCCCTCTTCCTGCCATCAGTTTCTGTGTGTTGTCCAGAAGGATACAGCTGGTTTGAAGTTGCAGGTGGTCAACATGTTCCTGCTCCAGCCTCTGACACTTGAAATAGGGCAAGATGAGTGAGAGTAAATCTCAGCCAGCTTCAACACCTGCTCTGCTCAAAGCTCCCACAGATACAGGACCTGGATGGGAAGCTCCACTCCTAATTCACTTCTCACTTTGAGCAAAGAGAGAGAAATAGCTCAAAGGGATGAAGGTTAACTACATTGTAACCTGGGTTTTCAGAAAAAGATCACCTATTTGACCATCACTCCTTTTACTGTGATCAAGCACTGATCACTTTCTTTCTACACCTCTTTCAGGGTATTTTATTTAGATATTTAATGCAAAAGCAATATCTAAGACTAACAGTTTAAAATAAATTATAACAATTAAAATGAAATTTTTATGAACTACAGCTTATTTTGCAAGGAATCTTGACTGTTAAGAGCTTCTCACTAGATTTTACCAAGCAGATGCTATCAAATTGATTGTATTAATCTAAATAACCACCTAATTTATGTAAATTTCCATGTCCTTATTTATCTCATTATAATGGACTTTTAAAAAAATTGTCTTGCAACTTCAAAGTTATATATTGCCTTAATAAATATTTTAATATTTAATTACTAATAATTTTATTTGCCTGAATAATACCAAAATGATGATTTTTCTTACAAAATAAGTGTCCATAAGAATACCTACTTGCTTGTGGGAAGAAAATGGGAATTTCCACTGCAGAATGACAGATCAATCTATACACAAGGGCTGAGCACTCCCAGACTTTCCAATAAAAGCATTTGAGTTAAGGTGAATTAAACTTTCAAGAAGCATTTAAAATGCAGAGTTTACTACATTAAAATTCAGGTATTTTATTAGCTACTAGAGAGTCAGTGAGAAAAGGAACATAAATCACTAATATGATCCTAAGCACAGAGTGAAAACATAAATTGCTGCTGTGGTATGTGACAGCACCAGGCAGCTTTGGACACAGGGTGTTTCACTGCTCTTCAAATATTTGGTCTGTCCATCAAACTACTTTGACAAGTGACAAGTTCTCCAAGGGGTAATCAACCAATATCCCAGGAAGCAATTGTTTACTTATCACTTCATCTAGCCAGCTCAATTCTTTTCAGGCAACAAGCCTTTTTTGAATAATGCCAGCACAAGTGCTGGAATATTAAGCATTTACCTTTAAAAAGATTTCCTTACTTGGGAGAGACTTCAACAACAAAGGACAGAAACTGAGAAAAGCTGTACAAATTGCTCCATCAAATGCTTGTTTAAAGAGGCTGCTGTATAGAATGATACAGTAAATGTTTCTTATTTAAGAGACTAGAAAGAAGACACCTGCTTCAGGCAAGAAAATACAAGCCCCATAAGTTCTGGGAATAAGTAAAAGGACAACTAAGACAATACTATGTGAAATTTTAGCCCCTTTTCAGTCCTGAAATTCAGTTTAAATTAGTCTAAACTAGGTAATTCACAGATTGATTTCTATAATTTAATTTCATAAACCCTTTTGAAAGGCCTAAATCTCAAAAGCATTGCAGACAGAAGGATTTCTTCTTAAAATGCAAATAAAATTATTTTAATCAATGCATATACATTGCACAGTACTCCAAATGCCTATAAATAATCTTTAAATAAAAAACATTAAATAGTTCTTTACATATTTATGTTGTTGATGACAGGGCAATGTTCCATCAGAACACTGTCAGTCTCTTATTTTTTAATACATAAAATCTGACCTGAGAACTAAATATTTACTTTCAGTCATAGCTGGAGTCCATAATCTGTATTTGGTGTATTGCAGGAATAGAACATTTTCTTCTGTTCCACAGAAGTCTATAGGTTTGTCTTAAATATAGAGATTATGATAGGTGCAATTCATAGAAACACAGAACACACCATTCCTGCTCACCTCTGTGACACAAGTGCATGAAGGCACAGAAGAATTAATTAGATTTGACTTCTTTGATGTCACTCTCCAACTCAGCCTTTTAGTTATCAGTTGCTGGAGTAAGTGTGAATCAATTGTTTCTATCAAAATCAAACACTAAAACAAGCATGTCAATTGGATCTTAAGGAGGGCAATGTCATGAAAGAGACTCCTTAAGGGGAAAAAAGTCCAAACCCATCTGGTTTCACTGTGTTACCAGTGAGTGTGATGCAATTACAGCTGAGATGCAAGAAATAACAAGAGGTGAAGGAGAATGCAAAACTAATATTGTGGTGTCCTATTCCAGAGAAAAAATATTTAACTAAATTTTAACATCAAAATGAACATTAGAGAGACAGAACAAGAGTCTATGATACTTGACCTTGTTTTGTGTTTGTCTAGGTAAAAGTATCTGTTAGAGGATTAAAACTTCCGAGACTTTGTTTTATAAGGTCAAGTTACAAGAAAAACCAGGCAGACTGACTTAAGATAAAAACTAGATGGGGTTCCAGAGGAACAACTGTCCTGATCCTAAAGCCTTATGGGCCATAAGAGTGAGGATCATAATCTCCAGTGACTACACGGAGAAGTAAATAAACACAACTGGAAAGTACAAGCTACTGACTGGTGGCTCAGCCCTTTGCATCCTCAGAAACATAACACAGTAGAGCAAACAAAACCAGTAAAATCTTTATTGGCTCAAAACATTTTCCAGAGTGTGAATCAGCCTCTAATACTGCAGGTAAACACCTGAATATCTCCAGCTCTAATCTGGAGCACTGCAGTGTTTGTGGCAGAACTGACTCATCAGGCTTCCTGGAGCTTTTTTGGGGAACTGACCCCCTGAAAGAGGATCAGGAGTGCCAGAGATGAAGTGAAAGGCAGTTGAAAAGATGTGAACATAAGGGCACACTGGAGCCACAGGAAGGCTCAGATACCAATGACAGCATGAATTCATGGGACAGAAGAATATGATAGGAAGGATTAGGAAGAAATGTATAATAAATGGTGAGACAGAGAGCAAAGAAGATTAACTCAGGGGAACTCAGGGCAGGTCTGAGATAAGGGTAAGGGAGAGGAGCAGACTGAAATAAGTTGACAGGCCAACCAGAAGATTGACTTAGGAGTGCTGCAAAGGAAACTAAAGCAGTTGTTTCCTGCAACTTAGGAAAGATTATTTAGTAATTACGTTAGTAATTAATTGACTTTTCCTCACTAACCTCTTCACTACTCAGCCACACAGAGCACTTTGCTGCCACACAGGCTGGGCTGGGCATCCGGTGGGACATAAAGCCTGTGGCTCACACTAGCACACTCCAGAGCCATTTCTATGTGGGTATGGTGAGTATCTGTATCTTTTTTATGATAAATAAAGCACCAATCCTTCTATGATGTGAGTGCAGTTTGTGGTTTGGGTGAGCTCCCTTAGTAATTACTCTTCAATTGTGGTTATTCAGCCATCTGTCTAACAATTTCAAAAGCATTAACCACAACTTTTTTTTTTTCCCCTGTGATGTGGAGTAATGTCAAATGCTTTGCTGAAGTCAGGAGATATGTCCTCTTTTTTCCTCTTCTCTGTGAAGCTTATTATCTCATCAAAGGCAGAAACCAGGTTAGCTTGACATGATTTATTTTTGTGAATCCCTACCACGTTCCTCTATTAATCTGCTTTAAAAATTTGCAGATTGTCCACTGCATTGTTTGTGCTGGTACTTCAACTGCTCATTTTGGCATGTGCCTAGCAATGTTTATTTTTTTTTATTCCTCTTTCCTAAAGATAAATAGTTCTAATGGGTGTTCTCTGCTGATCAAGTTTACCAGTCAAACTTTCAATTGAGTGTAGGCTGTTTCTCCTACTATCCAGGTAAACCAAATGGATCAAGGGCAGACTCGAGGCATCTTGATCCATGCCTCAGCTACACTATTATTTTATTACTGAAACATCTGACATTAGTTTTTCCACCATTGCTACAGATAAGTGTGTTCTCTGCTGATTCCTGTGTATTACACTGACAGGGAGAGAGTACTGCCTTCTCACCAGTGGTTTCTGACTGTTACATATTTTTTTTCAATGCTTTCATCCTTACTGTTGAGTGAAAGTCACTCTAAAAAGAGAAATATAATCCAGACAAGTGTGGCCAACACAGCTCTGTCCACCCTAGACAAGTACCAGAAGTTGCAGAGCAGACACAGCCACAGGTCACTATTTCTTCCACCCAGACCAACACTTCCCAAATCCAGTTTTCATGCAGGAAGTGTCATCCCACCTATAGGAGCTCATGTCGTCACTTTGTAAGACTTAGGTAAAGCAAATGCAATTTTATTATTGCATTTATTAGGATTTTTCAGTAGTTTTTAACTGTCCTCTTGGATTTTAGGGGTGGATGCCAAGCAGCTGCAGATATTGAGGAAATTTGAATACAGGATAAAA
>VZTY01031369.1:0-34094 GCA_013400935.1 Turnix velox
AGTTTGGTGACCAGGTAGCAGCAGAAAGACATCTTGCAAGAAGGCAGCTGGCAGCTGGCAAGGTGTGGGGAGGATAAATGCTACACTAGCTCACTGTAAATAGGAGAGGAAATGTCCCTGTATTTAATGATGTCCTGCTTGAGAAACAGCTGCAGAGCACCATACATCAGGTGCTGGCATCTTTCATCATGACCAGAGGAGCTGGCAAGCACCAAAGTGCCGAAGAGCAGGTGCTGAATAGGATGTTTATATAGTTATGATGGTAGGGTTGGTTGATTGCTTCAATAACAACAAAGCCCACATCCATATAAGGATGAATCCTGAAGCACCCACTGACAGCTGTATGCACCAGTCCCCATGCAGGACTGTGCTCACTCTGCTGCTGCTTCACTGTCCCTGTGAAGAAGGGGTTGCAGTCAGTGCTGGGACATGCAGCAAAGTTAATCTTTCAAAGCCAGCACTGTGCCAAAGGCAGAAGCTCATGGAAGAGGAAGGTTTAGTAATTTGCAGAGCCAAAATCCATGGCTTAACCCCTGGCAGCCCCACCTCCTTTGTATGTGATGATAAAACTGTCAATCTGTCTCCCTGAGGGAATCCTCTCCAGCAATGGACATAACCTTGAATATCATTCTCTGCCTATTTCAGCTCCTCCTACTTCTGCTTTGGCACACAGTTTCTCCTGAACCTATCACAGTGTGATGAAGGAAACCCTGGCCAGAAGACCTGAAACTTCATTTCCCTGGTAGGCTTGGCCAACACACCTAGATTTCCCGTAACTGGTATTGCCACATCAGTCACTGAAGAAAAGTCAGTACAGGACTGTGATGAAGGTTCAGTAGTGATGACATAAGTGATGACTCATTGTGGAAAGACCAAAATTACTTGGAGGAAATCAGACTCAAACTAATATATAAACAGTAGATGGGTTAGATAAGATCAGAACCTTGTGATTCCATGTGAACAACATTAATCTTTGACAGCTGTAATGAACCATATTAACCTTTGTCAGCTGTATGGAAAGGAGGTATATGTGACAACATTATTAGCAGTTAGGGAAAAAATTGAACTCACTGACTTGTTCTGAAATTGTTATGTGGAAATAGAAATGATTCTCAACAGAAAATACAAGATTTATATCGTGAATACAAGACTCATTAGAGCAGATTCAGAGGAGGGCTATGGGGATAATTAGAGGGCTGGAAGAACTCTCCTGTGAGGACAGGCTGAGAGAGCTGGGGCTGTTCAGTCTGGAGAAGAGAAGGCTGTGGGGAGACCTCATAGTAGCGTGCCAGTGCCTGAAGGAGCTACAGGAAATCTGGGGAGGGGCTCTTTGCCAGGGCATGGAGTGACAGGGGCAATGATTTTCAACTAGAGCAGGGCAAGTTCAGATTAGACAATTAGAAGTTCTTCCCATGAGAGTAGTGATACACTGCAACAGGTTGCCCAGAGAGGAGGTGGAGGCCCCATCCCTGCAGACATCCAAGGCCAGGCTTGATGAGTCACAGAGCGACCTCATCTAGGATGTCCCTGCTCACTGCAGGGGGTTGGACTAGCTGGGCTTTGAAGGTCCTTTCCAGCTCAACAGATTTTATGATTCAAATACGCAGTTTAAGTCTTGAGGTCACCAGTACAACGCCTTTCTGTCCTGGAGATGCAGCTGGCAAACATAAGCACTTGCAATTGTTATTTTGGAAGGCTCCCCGGTAATCATTCCATTCTATGATTCTAAAAATTTAAGATAATGAGGGATCACGAGGAACACCAGGTAGGCCACAGCAAAAGGGGGAGAATACAGAAGTCCCTGCCACCAGAGAAGAAAAGCCTGTTAGTGATATGAGCATATATCATGCTGCAAAATGCTCTGGTGCCAGTCACTACCTGGATGTCAAAGGCTCAAGAAAGCACCTTGGAAATTAGAGTTACTTGAGGGCAACTACTGTGTTTGCTCAACCTCTTCAAGGCACATGATCTTAAGGGTCAAGATAAGGTTTAATTGAACTGCAAAGTGCATGAATCTAAACAGTTGTACAATCTAACCATAGCAATAAGATAAGTTGCAGCACATGCAAACATGGTATGTAATTTCTATCATCTTTCCTATACCAGGCACATAACAAGAGAAGCACCAAATTGAGTCTTAAGGTCACCAAGCCAATGCATCTGGAGCAATGCTATTTTTAAAGTTAGTTCTTCTTGTACCAAAATACAGCCACCCCAAATTCACTGGCTACTCATACAATGCATTTCAGCAACACAGGCCATCAGATCACAGTTTCTGGTAGCTTCACCTTTACCACTGAACCTTCCATCCTAATCGATCTATCTCAAACTCCTTTCCCTTTTTTCATCTTAAGTTGCTAGTTCCTTCCACTTTCCCCTTTTAGATTCCTTTTGCAACACTCTTTAACTTACTCTCCAGTATTAATTCCTTCTGAATATTATCAGACTAAATTGTCACGTTTCTGTGCATCTAGATGCTAAATCACCTCGAAACTTTAGCATAAAGAACAAATAAAGAAAAAAAGAACACTGCTGAACCATGAACTCAACAGGAATGCAAAGTCATCCAGAGCATCACTGGTGTACTGTACAGTAGGGCTTAACACAATACTATGAAAGTGTCAGACAACTGGGATAAGTAAAAGGAAAATTAGACCTCCTGTTATATTTTCATAAGCAAGTGCTTATCTCTTGAGCTACTTCCCACTGTGCAAACTCACGAAAAAAGAAGGTTGAATGCCTTTGCCTTTCTCTAGCCACAACACAAGTAAACCCTCCAGATATGACTCTTTAGGTGAAAGGATGAATTCAGAGAATTACTGTGCTCACTGAATTATTATCACACATATATGTGGGCATATGCATACATATAATAGTGCTGGTGCAGGCCTAAGGTCAGAAGATTATTTTTCAAGATGTTTCATGTGACCTGTCAAGTGTGAAATGAGACTCCTCTATGTCTGAAGTTTAAAACAACTATCATGATGGATTAACTGCCCTGATGTAAAAGGGACTGGAGCATTACCACTCCAGAGCAGATGAGGCAGCCCATAGGCCTCCTGCCAGTGCATTTAGACAAGACAAATGCTAATCCAGCACAAATGTGGCATATTCTAAAGGAACATAATGAAAATGTATAAATTCAGCTTAGACAAAACAGCCGTTCTTGAATCAGAAAAGGGCGGTCATTTAAATCATTGTTTGGGCAGCCTGAAAATACATTCCTGACCGTTTAAAGGCAAAATACGAAGCACTGACAGCAAGCCCTCTCCTGAAATTAAACAAATGACATCTGTGGTCACAAAATTAGCAAATTATCTACTGCACGGTGAATTTTGTGAGGCACATGTTAGACACTATGCCCAAAGATAGAGCTGCAAATTGCAATGTCAGTTGCAAAAGATAGATTTTCCTGAAGGTTTTTGTATTTTTTTTAATCCCCAAGAAGATTGCACTGTCTGCAACCCTGCATGTTCCACATTTCCAGATATCAGACGTGGCATTGTCAGTTTGCCCTTTGGCTTTTCATTGGCAGAAGGTTTCTAAGCCTTTCTTCTATTCCAAGTTGATAATGTGACTAAAAAAAGGAAAAAAATCACAGAGTTAACTCAGTGCATAGCTCTCAGACACAATGCTTCCTTAAACCTACGAAGTGAAAATGAGCTGAAACTTTGGTTTACACTGAATTCAGAGCATTCAGATTCTTATCCTTTTAATCATAGAATGGTTTGGGTTGGAACCCAACTCCCCCACTACACCTCCCACTACACCAGGTTACCCAGTGCCTCATCCAGCCTGGCCTTGAACACCTTCATGGAGGAGGCAACCTCACAGGATTTTATCACCATGTTCCAGTGTCTCACCACCCTCACAAGAAAGAGCTTATTTCTTCTGTCCAGCCTAAATCTCCCTTCTTCCAATTTGCATCCAATACTCCTAGTCCTGCACTCAAAAGTACATTTGAGCAAGCTTGAGCCATCCAGGTCCAAACCTGAAAGCATGTTATTTAGCCTTTGACAGGACAAAGTTTAGTGTGCGCCTTGGTAAGGGTAGGTAGGTCAGTCACTACATTAGTGTCCCAAAGGATGAATGACACGTCAAAGGGAGTAACCAGTTGCAATAATGTGAATGAATTTGAACCAGTCCCTCTAAATGCAAAATTGGGTATCCCTGCCAGGTGTGTCCCATGTTAGGGAGCTATGACACCCTTCACCTTATACCTGCAGCCTGGCTAGTAGCTGTGTCAATGCAGCTGCATCAACTAACCATAAAAATAATGCTGGTTTCAGCTGTGGGTTGTGGATGCCCCCTCAGTCCCTGGAGGTGTTTAAGGCCAGGCGGGATTAGGTGCTGAGCAACGTGGTCTGGTGGGAGGTGTCCCTGCCCATGAAAGGGTGTTGGAACTAGATGATCTTTATGGTCCCTTCCAACCCAAACCATTCTATGATTCTATGGTTCTATGATTTGAGCAGCACCAGCATATGGCATATTAAGGCATGGACCCTAAAGTCCCTGCTCAGTCTCCATTTGTAGTATATTAAGGCAGGAACTTCAGGCAGGGTGATCAAAGACCCTTTGCTGAGCTGCTGTCTGTTTATGTAGCAGCTTTTTGCAAGCAGTCATTTTCCATCCAAGCAATTATATTTTATGTTACTTTCCAAGCCTAAAATCTACCAACTAAACATCTGCTATCTACGCAAATACCAGGTGTCCTCCTCCTTGTTTCTGATAGATCTTGTTCACTGCTCCCATGGCTTCATTCCAACAAGTACCATCATATCTTTCTCCCAAGGTTGATCCTTGTCTGCAGAGCTTAACAATTCTGCTCTCTGTATCCCCACTCCAGTGTTTCAACTGAGACAGCCTTTTGTTTTGGGTTTTGCACTCAGTAAGGCATAATTTGTTAATGAGGTTCCCCCACTCTGTGTGAGACCATCAGACTATTCAGACTATGCAGTAAGCTACAACTTCCTGCAACCCCCAAAAATTCTGCACTTCAGATGAATTTCAGGGGGTCAGACAACCAAAACCACCATGTATTTTCTTCAGCCTTATTCCCATCACTATGGAAGAAGGACTAAGGTACAGCTCCTGTTCCAGCTGTGGGACACTGCCTGTGTCCTCCATAGTTCTCTGTAGTTCCTCACACCAGGACTGCCTTGCTGGGCAAAGATGAGTTTTTGTTTTGGATTTCAATGAGCACCTTCAATAAGGAGCTCCCTTGTGCCTCAGAGCACAGGACCTGAGTGCTGATGCTTTCATCTGGCAGATTTTGATTGATTTGTAATTTTTACAGCTGCTTTACAGCAGTGGCATTCAATTTGGTTTTTTGTCTTTCATTGCTTCAAGTTTTTCCAACAGAAGCAGAGAGCTATGTCCATCAAGTGAAAGCCTTTAGTGACAGGGTTTTTTTCACACTGTTTTGTTTTCTGTGGTCTATCAGGCTGAAAGCCATGAGTAGAGTGGAGCAGAAAATGTAACCTGAAATTTACTGGCAAGTAGAATGGTGAAAGTGCACTGAGAGTGAAACTTTTCAAGCATGCAAGAGTCTGCAGAGAGGCAGTTTGAAATCAAAGCCTGCTAAATACCTTCACTGGAGAACAGATCACAGCACAGCTGCTGTGTTGGTTGGTTCTTTTTTGTGCTACTTTCCCACACATGTTTCTTTACCTTTAATTTCTGGGTTCCCAGTACAACAGAGTCATGTATATACTGGAGATAGTTTAGAAAGATGATGAAGAGCCAGGAGCATGTTACCTTTAAAAAAGGGCTAAGAGACCTGAGAGTGTTCATCTTTGAGAAGAGCAGGCCTTGAGGGGATCTTACCAATGTGCACCAATGTACTGATGGATGAAGCCCAGAGTCACTGATCCAGAGGCAGTGAGCACAAATTGAAACACAGGAGACTCCACATGAACATCATGGAGTCACATGATGTCAGGGGTTGGAAGGATCATCTAGTCCAACCCCTGTGCCAGAGCAGCATCACTCAAACCAGGCTGGACAAGAGCATGTCCAGGAAGGGTTTGAATGTCTCCAGAGAAGGAGGTTCCACAGCCTCTCGGGGCAGCCTGTTCTAGTGTTCTGCCATCCTTACCATGAAAAAAGTTTTTTATATTTCTGTGGAACCTCCTGCGTTCCAGTTTGCACCCATTTCCCAATGTTCTGTCATTGGAGGTCACTGAGAAGAGCCTGGCTCCATCTTCCTGACACTCACCCTTTATGTATTTATAGAAATTAATGAGGTCACTCCTCCGTCTTCTCCAAGCTAAAGAGACCCAGCTCCCTCAGCCTGCACTGAGGAGACCAGCCCTGTAACAGCAAAAGGCCTGAGGAAGACTGAGATGGCAAGCAGATATTGGCCTATGTGTCTGGTCTGACTGTTGTGGAAATCAGAAAACGTATTACTGTGTCCTTAGCCCCTATTGCTAGGTTTCAGGAATGAGCCAACAACCCACTTGCCCCTCTGTGGTACAGAAGGCTGTATCACATTTCCAATAGGGCAGTGCTCAGAGAGCAAGTGCAGCCTGGCCTTGGGATGCTCCTGACAAGCCCATAAAATTCCTGGTCAGGTTCCACTTAACTCTCTAGCATCTTCCTGGGACATGAAGTGTTCCCCACCAGGTACCAGCCCCAGCGCTGTCTTGTGAAACCACACAGGGAAGATGTTTTCTTCACACAGACCTCTAGGCTGTGGTCAGATGTCATCTCAATGATGATGACATCCTATTTCCTCTGACATTTGCAAACAGTTTCCATGCACTGAATTGCAAGTCCATCATATCTGAGAAATCTTGAAAACAGATGAGTGGCTCCACAGAAGTGTGAAGCTTCTAGCTGGATCAGACTCTTTTAGCACTTCTCTGGTGGCACACAGGGCTTTAAAGGAACTGTGCTGGAACAAGCCAGCTGTACTATCAAGCAGTGTTTGAATGAACTCTGATGAGCATTGTTGTTTTCTTTCCAGACTGACAGGAGTGCACACTACAAAAGCAGCTGTGCAGAGGATGTAGAGAGTTGTTCAGGTGCTTCCCCTAAAGCAGCAGTGCCAGGCTTTGCATCACTCTCACAGACTCCACTCTCTTCAATATCCTTTTGAAAGCTTTGTTTTCTGGAAATGGTATCACCTTTCTCCTTTGTGAAAAACAAGAAAAAGTGAAACAGAAGACCTTTGTGACATTCAGCCACAGCATGCTGACTGAATGTCTAGCACTGCTGTGATTTCTCTGAAAATGAAACAGTTTGTGGCAGAGGCTTTGGAGGGTCATGAGATCATTCACTGCAAGGAGAGGTTGCTTGTTTCCCCTGTCTGCCTGCACAGAGGAGACCTACAAGTGCATGGAGGAGTAAAGAGCGCTTGATGAGGGTAACCATCAAACGGAATTATTGCCCATGCTAAGAGGTGGCCTCTTCTCATGACTTGCAGAAGCATTGACAGCTGTTTTCGGGAATGATTGCACCGCAAATGAGCCCCCAGGTAGTGCAACACTGGTGGTGGCAACAAAGGCTGCAGAGGTCCCTGTTTCATGACACCAGATGGTCAGATTTAGTTATGGAATGGCTGTGGGCACAGAATAATGAGCAATATATGCTATGATTCAGGGATCACTCCCAACATTCAATTACAGGGTCCTGCCCGCTCGGGAGTACATGGCAGCTGCCTCTGCCCTTAGCCCAGATTCAGCTATATTTTGAGGGAGCAGCTGGTCTCACAAGAATTACCCACATATCCTGCAGGTGATGACTGGCCCCAACAGGAATATGTGGAAAACTAAGGTGTCCCAAAGGATCAGCCCTGCTGAAGATGTGGGGAGCTGGTGATAGAATCACCAGCAGCAAGACCCACAGCATGGGCCACGACAAAGGCTCACCCTGTGCATCTACTGTACCATGCTGACTAGTTGTTTCCAGTGGCACCACTGATGTGGAGGAATGATTTGGGGTGCTACCCACTTCCATTCACCCATGCAGCAACAACTTGAGCAGGGTTGAGTGAGGATTCATCAGGACATCCTTCCAAACTCCTTCCTCCCAGCCCCATTAAGGGGGCATGCTTTTACATCGTGCTTTTGTGGGTGAGAAAAAAGCCCTGGCAGCTCCATCCACCCTCACTGCCCTTCTCTGAATTTGCCCTAATGTCCATTCCCCACAACTTCTACCTGCAGATGCTCTCTGCTGGTCGCATTAGGGCATTTCCAGCTTACTGTGTGCATGATGTTGTGCCATCAGCTGTCTCACTCAGAAATGAACCGAATAGTTGCACCACCTCTGAGTGAGGGAGTTATTTCCTCAGCACAGTCACACAGTCAAGCCTAGTCCTTGGCATTTTGCTCCAAAACTGGGCAGAATCAATAACTTAAAGCAGCAGAAGGTATTTTCAAACCTGGCTCAGTCTGGCTGGCACTGTTGACAGGTTTGTACAACCTATCCCCACAATGCCTCACTTTTACACAAGGCTTATGTTGTAGTTAAAAATTGAAGTGGGACGTCCTGAGGGATGATTATTTACCTTGGGCTGCTGAAGCAACACACCCTGACCCCAGGTCTCTAGCACCATGCTGGCCAGGACATCACTTCTTCAGCAGGGTCTGCTCCCTCAGGCCAGCTCCCAACCAAGAAAAACTCTTTGCTAGATGGGAAAAGGGCTGGCAATGAGAAAAAAACCCAGTATGCAGTATTAGTACAGTTGGGCCTTCAGAAAACCTTCCCATGTGAAATAGCTGGCTATCAAAAGCACAGTGCAAGGAACAGGCAAGGGAGCAGTACAATCTGCAAAGCTCATTGAAGTCCAAAAGCTAATTTGAAATCTTTTATGGGGATTACCAGCAAATACCCACCATAAAGATAATACTAAATACAGCCTAGAAATAAACAGCATGGAATGCAATGCAGGTTAAAAGCACTCAGTTTCAGTTTGCTTTCTCCGAGGTCATGGCTCTGTGGTTGTTAGGAATGAGTAGCACCACACAAGCAGAACAGAGCCTCTGGGTTTTCATGGCATTTACTTGGGTGTTGATGAAACCTGAAGTTCCTGAGCCTGGCCTCAGCTTTCACATGGTGCAGCCACCTCTGTGGGTACACAGCAGATATCACTGTCACTTTTCTAGGCATGAATGAAGGGCTATGGTAGATACCTCTGTTTCTAAGGCAAAAAAAAAAGTTGATCTTCTCCTGTGGTAGCACCCAGGAACTTTGCCCAAATTGATCAGTATGTGGCACTGTTTTTGGCATTGTTTTGTCAGGAAGGTGGCCACAAAACTTGGAGCACTTTCCTGAGCAGGCAGTATCACCTGAAAGAACAACTCCAAGGTAGCCACAATGACTTAAACCCGAAGGCAATGCTTGCAGACACAGACAGCTGTAAAAGGCTATTATCAACAAAGGTATTGGTTGGGAAATGGCAATTACATCTGAAAAAGACTAGTTGCAATCAACACTGCTCACAAATATCAGTATATATATTCAAAAGGGTGGGAGGGAGAAGATATCCACTGCCTTATGCACCATTATGTCAGTCAAACCACAGTAAAGATGGTGGAAGATCCTAGATTTCATACTTTTATCCTCTTTTTTGCACTGAAACGAATGAAAAAATTGGGGAATCCAGCCCTGTGGCTGCTAGATAACTACTGAAGCTTCTCAGGAATAACATGTACCACCTGATGGAAAATTTCAAGGTTAGGATCTCTGTTTGACTGTATTTCTGCAATGTCTGGTCTCTTGTTGAAAGGATACTAGGCTAAAACAAAAGGTCTTTTTGACGAGTAAAAATGTAGACATCTCCAGACTGCAGCCAGATATGCATGCAAGAAGTTTTTTCATTTACTAAACAAAAAAAGTTATATATTTAATATAAAAGAAAGAGAAGGAGGATTATTAAGAGGATGCTATCTAGGTTTTTCTCTTTAGATGCACAAACATATGTTGCCTTACCTTTATTTAAAATTATGTAAAATACAGGATACTAAAGAAAAAAATATAGAGCAGTTGCTATGAAAATTAATCCATTGACTTTAAAAGTGAATATATTGCATTTAAATACAATATGCACATGCTTATGTTGCTTATCTAGCTTAAAGCTAAACCTAATCCAATATGCAAGTTGAATCCTCACAACTTAAAACGTTTTATGACTAAGCTGCATGCTTTAATGGCCAGTCATAAAACCTATATCACTTAGCTCAACATCCAGAAAACAGCACATGCACTGAAACTGGGGCTAAACCATTGAAGGCATCGCTGTCTGAGAGTGAGAGTCCTCTGCAATTTGTACTACTGTTGGTTGTGTTTAGGGCAGCCATGGCTCCCCTCCTCCTGATAGCTACCAGACCCTTCATGGAACTCTTCCACCCCTAAAGCAGCAAAAAAACCCAACCAACCAAAAATGCTGCCCCTAAATGTTTTCAACTCAACCCCAGTGCTTCCTCTGCTTTATGACTAGATTTAGTTTACTTAAACAGCTTTGTAAAGGGTTTTGCAGCCAGAGAAAAGGAGGTGCATTCAGAAACCATCTGTTCACGAGGGCCTCTGTCCAACTGTCTCTGTGCCTTGAAGCTGTAAGGTGTTCCGATTTCTGCTGCTTAAGATCTGTTTGGAGGCATGCATATGCCTATGCCTTGCATACCCTTGCCAAGCACAAGAGCCAGCACAGAGTATTCCCCAGTTCATCTGATCCGAAGGGACTGATCTCAGGGTCACAAAATAGGTGCTGGACAAATAGCAACTCTGCAACAAGTTTTTGAATGCCAGCATAACCAGACAAAAGCGGAAGACATATTACAGCCAGAGAGTATCTGAATCCTTTGTTTTACTCAGCCTGCCCCAGCCTGCTGCTCTTAAGCATCTCCAGAGAATCCATCACCCCATCTCTGCAGGCCCTGGTAGCACTTACCAGGTTTTGGGCACAAGGCTCTGGCACAGAGGCTGGCACACTGAACCAAGCAGAAAGCCATTCTGCACCCACCACAGATGGTGCCCATTCCCGATGCTCAACCATGACTTAGGAGCAGGACTCGCTGGTGCGCAGCATGTTGGTGCCTGTTAAGCCTCCACATTTTTGTTCCAGTGAGCAGTGGGCTCTTCCTACAAGCAAGAACTCCAAGAGGGTGTACACTGACAGTACATACATGATTTGCTTCTCCATGAACTAGTAATCATGGAGGGAGAAGAACAGCAGAAGTGGAGAGAGCAATGTGGTCCCTACATAAGGCACACAGAGGAGGATACACATAGACCTGCTGTTGATCAGGGAGAGCCTGCATTTGGCTTAAGAGGGAAGAAATGGGAAGCAAGAGGAGAGAGAGCAAGCCTCAAGGTAAGATGATGGCAGTGGAGGGGGAGGGGCGAGTGAAGGGGGAAAGTTGATAGGGAGATGGAGTACACTGGTACAGAGGAATGCTGGATTTGAGGGATAGTTTCCCGCACCTAGAAAAGATGACTCTCATCCAAAATGCACTGAATGTGCTTGGAATCTGTGCCCAGAAGCATACATCAAGGGTACACAAAACCTATTTATTTTCTTTCTTTACCCTGATTTCAGAAATGAGTGATGGAGCTAGCAATCACAGCCAACGACTGCAATCAGCAATCCATTTCCATTGTTTCCATTTCAGATTGAAAAGGAGATAATTTGCTTATGGTTGAGAGCAATAGAGTGCTTTTCCCCCTTATTTATACTGAGGTAAAATTATTCCAGATTTATAACCCAGATGCTTGCAGCAAGGGCTGAATGCTGCTCCCTGGGTGAATGCACACATTTGTTCATCAACACATAATGCAAACATAAAGTCATGCCAGCCCTGCATTATACTCCTGAAGTGAATGTACTCTTCACTTGAAGGCAAGGTGTAGGCAGGAGAGCCTTATTAGGGAAGCCTAGAAATGCCTAGTGTACTTTCAGTTCGCGTTTTCATCAACAGAAGTTGAAAACCTTCAAAAGCCTGAGCCCAGTCAAACTGTCAAACAGTACACAGAGACTAAGCTTGTGAAGTCCAGGCTTGGTTTTCTTCTGTTTTGTTTCATTTTGGGTTGTTTTGTTGGGTTTTTTTGTTTTGTTTTTGTTTTTTAAATATCTGGTGAAAAAACGAGAGATTGCATAGTCATTGATTGCTGCTGCTACAAACTATCTGGAAATTCTGAGCCTCTCCTCAGCCAACTTTACCTGCAGTTAATTAATTAACATGGGAAAAGCAAAAGCCTGAATATTTAGATGCTTTATATAGCTGCTTGTGCTAGCTCGCCATTTGGGCAGACACAGGGCACAGAGGTATAAGAAACATATATGAGAGACCAATCATGTTCCTGGTCTCCACAAAGGAAAATTGTGGGGACTTTGAAAGAGCCATTAAAAAGACTCAAGCACTTGCTATCAAAGGTTTTACCAGAGATACAAGATACGTTTGGTTCTGCATTCAAGTATGTTCTCTGGCACACATGTTGTAGTTTTACAAAGTAATGGTGTGCATGGGTCAGCCAGGAGGTTATGCTGTCATAGAGAGACACTATCTAGTAGCTTATCAATATCTGAAGAGAGCCTATAGAAAGACTGGGGTAGGACATTATTAATAGGGTACAGGATGACAGGACTAGGAGTAATGGATGCAAATTCAAAGAGGGGAGATTTAGGCTGAATCTAAGAAAGAATTTCCATACTGTGAGGGTGGTGAGACACTGGAATAGGCTGCCCAGAGAGGTTGTGAATGCCCTCTCCTTGATGGTGTTTAAGGCTAGACTGGATGAGGCACTGAGCAACCTGGTCTAGTGGGATGTGTCCCTGTCCATGGCAGGGGCATTGGAATTAGATGATCTTTAAGGTTCCTTCCAACCCAAACCATCCTATCTCTGGATAAATGGGACAAGAGGAACTTCCTGAAGTTCAGCAAGTAGAAACTGAAAATCCTGCACCTGGGGAGGAACAACCACAGGCACCAGTATATGCTGGTGACTGTCTGGAAAGTTCATCACAAAAGGGTTTGGAGGGGCACCAAGTTAAACATGATCCAGCAGGATGCCCTTGCTGCAAAGAAGGCTAATGGTGTCCTGAGCTGCACAAAAGCTGCCAGGAGGTCAAGAGAGGTAATCCTTCCTCAGCACTAATGTGGCCATCCCTCAAGGAAGTCTATGGAAATGATGCAAAAAAGCTGAAGGAACTGAAGAATATGATATTTGAGGGAAGGCTGAGGGATCTACTCTCTCTTTTTCAGTCTGCTTGGAAAAGAGAAAGTTCAAGGGAGATCTTATCTCTGTCCACAAATGCTTCATGAGGGTGATGTAAAGGAGATGGAGTGAGACTTCTCTCACTGGTGGCCAGTGACACAACCACAGGCAATACGCACAAGCTGAAACACTAGATGCTGAGTCTGAACATCATCACTGTTGCTATGGGAGTGGCTGGACAGGTTTCAAGAGAGTTCATGAGAGTTCATACTTGGATGTGCAGCGCAGATTTAGATTTAGATTTGATACTAGGAAGAAGTTACTCACCATGAGGTTGGTGAGGCACTGGAATAGGTTGCCTGGAAAGGTGGTGGAGGCCCCACCTCTGGAGAAATTCAAGGCCAGGCTTGATGAACCTCTGAGCAACCTGATCTAGTGCAGGATGTCCCTGCTCACTGCAGGGATGCTAAAGTAGATGCCCTTTGAGGGTCCCTTCCAACTCAACACATTCTACGGATTCAGTCCTGAGCAACCTGTAGTAGCTGACCATGCTTTGAGCTGGGGCCTGGACTAAGTGTCCAGAGATCACTTCCAGTTCAGTTACTCTACAAGCCTACAATCTGCAGATAATTAATTCTTTGTGGATAGAACTGCACTGCAACTTCCTGAGAGCAGCCTGTACATCTACTATTGAAAGAGCTCAAGATCAAGGTCCTGTGCTGCAAGGATACTCATGGCACTCATGCTTTTGGTGCTGTTGGTTGCAGCAATGATTATCAACCTTATAATGAAGAATACAATTCTCCCAAGATGTGTGAAACACCTTAATCCACCATTTGCAGTGGGAGCTACAGTTCTGATCTGGAGCAACAATGCAGCAGAACGTCAGGACCTTCAGGCACTTGCCACCTCCAGCAGCCTGTGAAAAAGGCCAAAAATACTTTCAGCCTATTTACCATGACAGAATCAGCTTCCTGGGGAGTGAGAAGCTCAAAACAACTCACAGCTAGGGAAGGAAGGGGAGCTGAGGGGGGGGGAACATCATGATGGGAATAAATTGACTAGTTTGACAATGCTTTTGAGAAGGGAAAAGCTACTGAGTTTTGGAGACTCAGTAGGGTGTTTTCCTTCAGGATGCAATTTAGTGTTGAGACTTAAAGCAACAGCAGGGAATGGTATCCATGCAATGCAAAATGCCACAATTTTGTGGCCAGTGAACTGGCTCCCGTGGTCCTGAAAAGCAGCAGCCACCATCCATGCCAGCCATTTGGAGGGAGTGTGACTTCCCCTTTTGCTTGGCACAGCTCCAAGGGCACATGGCTCCAGGGCATGACTCTACTGCTGGGCTTGGGCAATGTCACTTAGACAATGCAGTAGCCGGCCTTGAGCCAGAGCCTCTGCACAGCTGCTTTCTGGGCTTGACTGTATTGCCATAAGTGTTGATAAAGAATGAGTCCAGTGTTCAAGTGCAACAGGCTGCCCTCAGGCAGAGAGAGAGGCATCAGCTTCTGTTTAATCAGAGAACAGAGGAAAGGCTGAGGGAGCTGGGTCTCTTTAGCTTGGAGAAGAGGAGACTGAGAGGTGACCTCATTCATGTTTATAAATGTGTAAAGGCTGAATGTCAGGAGGATGGAGCCAGGCTCTTCTCAGTGACATCCAGTGAGGGGCAGTGGGTGTAAGATGGGACACAGGAAGTTACACAGAAATATGAGAAAAAACTACTTCACAGTGAGGGTGACAGAAAGGTGGAACAGGTTGGCCAGAGAGTGTGGGGAATCTCCTTCATTGGAGACATTCAAAACCCATCTGGATGCATTCCTGTATAATCTGGGTGTTTCTGCTCCAACAGGGGTATTGGACTAGATGGTTCCCTCCAATCCCTGTGATTCTGTAATTCTGTGAAATGCCCGGTTTTACTTCTGGTGCTCATTTCAGGTGCAGCTTTAAGCAGAATGAAGTCATCCCTATTAACCAACACCTGCTGCAGGCAGGAGCAATCTGTTTGACAGACAGAGCAGTGTCTGTAATTCTGGCTGCACAAAGGCTGTCTTTATGGAAGTGCCTCAGGATGACAGCTCCCTCCCTACGGAGTTAGCCTGCTGCTGACGCATGGTGGCTTGTGTCAGTTTGTCTGCGTGCAGACACCACACACTTCACATTCACAGGCACTCATCACTGGCCACGTGCTACGCAGCTCTGCTTAATTATCATCTTAATTACAGGAGGGAGCCTGGAACACTGCAACATTTCAAGTCTGCGCTGTTCCAGAATCTGGCAGTGAGAGGGTTCCCAGCCCTTGCCAGACGGGTCAGACAGGTCACAGTAACAGGACAATACTCTGTCTAACCTCTGCCAGCTCTCCTTTCCCCCACTTCCCTGGTAAAGCACTATCTGTTTTAAATAAATGAGATTCACTGGGTTCCAGAGCACTGGCAGAGACCCCTCATGAGATACTAGTTGTTCAGCTTAAGTAAGTTCTAATTAAATTTAATGTAGTACTTACAGTGTGATTTATGATGTTTGCTTAGCTTTACTCAGCACAAGTAGCTAGATTTGCCAAAGCCTTCCAGCTGCAATAGAGTTGATTTTCTTAGCAACTTTCCTAGCAGCTGGTTTTGTGCCGTGTTTTGTCTTTTAGTAGACACATAATTGTAATTGCATTGCCCAGATATTTCTTTGCCGTAGGTCTCCCCTTTTTTGGAGGCAGGGGGGGTGGCTTAGCCCAGGCTAACCTTACTGCTGTGCCTTCCACCTAAATTTGAGGCCTAAGATTCAGCTGCAAGACACCAGGGTCAACCTTTCTTAGAAGGTACACATCTGAGAGTGAGTGTGTGAAGGCTGGGACCACTCACAGTGGCCCCAGCAGGTTAAGGACACAGGTGGTGCACATGAGTGCTTCAAGGGGGTGTGAACACACCAGTGGTGAACTCTCTTTTTGCATCATGGCAGGGAAATCTGCCGTCAGCAATTTCAAGAGTAAACACCGTCAACTCAAATAAAGTCCCCAGCCTCAGACACTCCCAGACTTGGCCAAGGTCCAGATCTGTCTACTCCAGCTGTAGCTCCTCCCTCTCTCAGCCAATGGGCCAGAAGCAACAAGCCATCTGTATTGTGCTAGCCATCTGCAGGAGTCAGTGAGCCCCTGAAGGCTCCAAGACACTGGAAGCCAAAGTGAGAATGTCCTGGAGTGGTCCGTATCCAAGAGAAAAATGTAGCTGCATTTTGTGATGCCTTGCTGCTCAGCAGCACAGCTGTGGCCATTGCAGGCTGGCCTTCTTCCTCTGCCAGACATTCAAGGGGAAGAAGATGATTCCTGAGAGCAAGCCTTGAGGAGCACTATGGGGGTCTCAGCCTCTGAGCCTCCAGGCACCTGTACAGGCTGGGAGGAGTGGTCCTTGAGAGCAGCTCGGCAGAGAAGGACCTGGGGGTCCTGATGGATGAGAGACTTAACATGAGCCAGCAGTGCGCTCTCGCAGCTCGGAAAGCAAATGGGATCCTGGGCTCCATCAGGCGAGGGGTGGTCAGCAGGGATAGGGAGGTGATCCTCCCACTCTACTCGGCTCTTGTGAGGCCCCATCTGGAGTACTGTGTCCAGGTGTGGAGCCCTCAGTACAAAAAAGACATAGAGACTTTGGAAAGGGTCCAGAGCAACATCACGAGGATGATCAGGGGGCTGGAGCACCTCCCCTATGATGACAGGCTGAGGGAGTTAGGCTTGTTCAGCCTTGAGAAGAGAAGGCTGCGGGGTGACCTCATTGCAGCCTTTCAATACCTGAAGGGAACTTACACCCAGGAAGGGAGTAAACTCTTTGAAAGGGCTGACAATAGCAGGACTAGGGGAAATGGATACAGGTTGAAGGAGGGAAGATTTAGGTTGGATATTAGGGGGAAGTTCTTTACTAGGAGGGTGGTTAGGTCCTGGAACAGGCTGCCGAGGGAGGTTGTGGATGCCCCGTCCTTGGAGGTGTTCAAGAGCAGGCTGGACGAGGCCGTGGGCAACCTCATCTAGTAGATGTGTTTGTTAGGTGGCCCTGCTAGGCAGGGGGGTTGGAGTTACATGATCCTTGGGGTCCCTTCCAACCCGGGTCTTCTGTGATTCTTCTGTGATTCTGTGATTCTGAGAAAGAATCCTTAAAAACATTCCTAAGGTTTCACTCTCTGTGTCAGTCTCCCTTGATACCCAACATGCTGAAAAAGTCTTCAGATTTGCCCATATTCCTTTACTCTGTAGCATTTAACACTGTAATCACAACTTTCTTCTCACTATTTCTGTTCTTCTTCCTTCCCTCACGTTGCTGTCCTAGGGAAAAAATCCCTTTTATAAAGGCCTTCAAGAACAAACCAATGTCCCACCAGAGAGAAGCAGGAGCCAGTGAAACTGAACAGAAAAGGAGGCAAATGATAGAAGCAATGAGCCTAGATTTTGGGGGTCTGCCCTATTAAGGAAGCAGAGTCTTTAAATTCTCCCTCAGTGTGGAGTTACTGAGATAGTCCAAAAGGGTTAAATGAATAAAACATCATTCAAGCTGGTAAGGAGAGTCCATAAAAAGAAAAAAAATACTTTGTGCCTTCCTCTGGCTTCATTTTAGAGGTGAAGTGAAGCTGGATGCTAGCCCAAATGGCTCGTGATATATTTAACTTTGAGCTGCTGGGTTTTTTAATATTAGAAAAACACTGTTTTACCTGTCTAGCCTGCCTACAGAAAGGAAAAGGCTCATCAAATTCAAGGCTTCTTGCAAGGTAATGCTTTGTTACTAGTACACATGTAACAACATATAGAAGTTCATACATTAAAAAGTATGTGTGTATAAATGCATTTATGTAATTTGCTTGCAGGTATGTGCAAATAATTTAAAAAAAGTATTATAGATGCTGACAGGATCCCCTAAAATCTTCAAAGTTTTTCATTTCTGTGGGGTTAGAAGGTCACCACTGAATGTGGGACTGCATTTTAGAAGTGGAATGTGTGGGTCTCCTGTTGTCTCAGCTGCTCTCTCAGTGTTTTGGTATCAGAGAAAAGGAAAAGGACATTGCTGCCAACATTAAGTTGGTGTGGAATAGGTAGAGGTGCACTCTTACAGTCAGCAAGCAAGCCCTAAAAAGACAAAAACTTCTCACCATACAGCAAGAGCTGGGGGCGAAACACTATCAGAGCTTTATAATTCATTTGAGCTCTCCACACCAGATCTAAGTTTAAAACAGGCCCAGAGGATGCAAAGCCCAAGTCAGGAACAATAACTCACTTCATGTCAAAGCCAGGCAAAGATATTTCTTTTGACAAGTCCCGATTCATGCTCCCAGTGAGCTCACTGGCTTCCTGCACAGGCACACGAGCCTGACCTCTCCAATTCACCCACACATCAGCCTTGTATAAAACAGCCATTAACCAGCCAGCACATGGGTTTGTCTGAGGCCATTCCCTCCCATCAGCAACAGGAAAAAGAGAGATGAGAGGGGGAAAACGTGGAGGGATGAGACAAGAACCAAGTAGTAATCCACTAAATTCAATGGCCAGCTGTCTGGCTTGCATCTCTTCATTGATCATCCAAGCTCACATCAACACTTAGGCAAAAATATTTGGTGCCAACCAAAGATCAAGGAGAAGCAGCACGTTCTCCTCAGTACAGAATTTATTTAATAATGCATTACAAAATCTGTGTTGGAAAGTATCAGGGATACTACTTTTTTTTTGTTCCTTAATTTACAGGAATAAGCCAGGTAGTTACTTTAACCTTAGCTAAGGGTGAAGACAAGCATCACAAATATCACCTATGGAAAAGTTTAGATGTGCTTCTTTCCACATAGAAAAGTGCTGCACAAAGCATTCAAAATATGTTAACCTAAAACTGCTTTTGAAAGGAAATCACACTGGACTTAAACTTGCAAAGCCTGAGGATCTATAGGACTGGCTGGTCTGCTGGGAGTTGAAAAAGATGGGTTTGAAGGGAGAACTGGACACTGATCTACATGTATGACTTAGAAATAGTATAAATTCAGTAGAAACTTCTACTAAAAACACGAACATTTTCAGACAAGATTTGCAGTACAGTTAACAGCAATATCCTACATGTAACCAGACTCTTAACACAAACTCAGCAGTGGCTGAATTGGCCTGAGGTGCTTCATTAGACTTTGCCTCCTTACTGAAAAAATTCAGACTCTGAAGAGCAGACAAATAAGAAGTTAAATCGGAAAGTAGGCAATTTAAGAATTATCCCTTATTATCAGTTGTCTGACAGCTTGCCATGGAAACTAGTTTGTGCAAAGCAGAAGAGTAAACAAATTTTAAAGTGGTCCAAAGTCAAAGGCTCAGGACACACCAAGTCAGGAGTTTTGGGGCATGGGGGCTTTTGGGATTGTGTGTGGTTGTGAGAATCTGTTCTCTTTTTGTTAAAAGCTCATACCATATCACTGGTTTGAGTGACAGTGCACTTCTACATCACAGAAGCAGGAAACATACATTCTTTCCCTAAAGCCAGTGTGAAGGTAGCAATGACTTTCCCAAAGGAAGTTCTCATCTGCCCAGAGATGCAACACTTACTGGCACAGGGCAGCCCAGTTTATGTGAAGGAAACACATTTACCTAAATTTGTGCATTCATGCTTTCAATATACAAGAGCTGGATCCATGCAGCATCATGTTGTAACTAGTTAGAAACTTAATTTTATGCCTGCAATTCTGTTACAACACCATCCTCTCTTTCAAGTATTATTCAGACAAGCCTAGAGAGAATTTAAGCTGAAGCCACTTTGTACAACTGTAAAGAGTTTGTTTACTGCCATACAAAACTTTAGGTTTCTTTAGCCTCAACAGCCAGAGTTTGGGATTACAGCTGCTGGAGGACTTGTTCAACTCTAGAATAGCTGCAGCTCATGCCCACCTCAACATTACACCTTCAGAGAGCAGGTTTGAGGATTAAAAGAAATTTTCAGAAATTACATATGTGTTCAGAAAGAAACCAGCTTCTGCAGCTGATAAAGCAAAGAGGAAATACACATAGTGAGCAGTCAGTATCAGGAGACAGAACATTAATGAAAAGAAAGCCAAGGGGGAAGGACTCCATTTGAAGGTCAAGAATAAAAATCAACCATTATTTAATAGTAGGTAGGGAAGTAATAAAAAGCATTCAGAGAAAGGAGATTCAGACATTGTCCTGTGTGGCAGCAAGTGTATTGAGCATAAAATACATTCAGGAATACTTTTTTGTATTACTAGCTTTCAAGTGCCACAGTCTCTTACTAGGTTGCACATGAAGATGTTAAGTTTTAGGGAAGAGATAAGAAAAAAACCAAACACCTGGATGACAGAGGAAGTACAGAGGGCTTTCTTGATAGAGTAGGCATTGAGCAACCTGGTCTAGTGAGAGGTGTCCCTGCTCATGGCAGGGGCACTAGAACTAGATAATCTTTAAGGTTCCTTCCAAACCAAACTATTCTATGAAGTAGAAAGCATGTTATTCCCACTCCTCAATTTCAACATTCTTTGTGTCATAAGACACATCTCCAAAACCTGAATTCAGGATGACTACCAAGGAATAATAAGAAACTGTCTGTCCAGATATAAGGTTGTTACACAACATAGGTTTAAGGATTAGGGATAACACGAAGACAGATTAAGGCACATGTGGGTTAATTTCAGCATAACAAAGCAAGCAAAAACATACAGCCCAGATGAAAAAAAAAAACCCTTCAAAACAAAAGGCACAGACACTTATTTCTTAGAAGGTTAATTAGAAGTCAAATCTGGATTTGTCTAAACTGCTATAAATAAAGCCCATCTTCTTACAGCACATTTGAACAAAAGAAAGCCACCTGTACTCCAAACAGATTGTATTCAAAATTTATTTTTAAATAAAAGAAAAAGACAATGATTTAAAATAAACATCGTGTACTCTACACATCTGTAGTTCAGCACAACATTCCATTAGCCTTCAAAAGTTCTCTCACAGCTTCTTATACAACATGTAACAAGTGTTGGTTTTCATTTCATAATCAATCTAACAGTACTCACATGAAACTATTTGCTTAAGTGAAGCTTTATTTTTCGTGACTAAAAATGGTACTAATACAAAAGCACCTGTTGAACAATTATCCCCACCTATTTTTTTTTTTAAATGAAGTCTGTTCAGCCTTTTTTTTTTTTTTGGTTCTGTTCCATTGCCTGCATAGAAATCAGCATAAAGCTACCTTGCAAGCTAAGCTTCACTTTAGCAGTGCAATGAATGGCATCAAACTTCATGATACAAATGAAGATACAAACATTGTTAGCAAAACTCAGCCATGTAAGAACAGTATGAGAGTCAGGATGTTTGTGGGTCACAACTAGACTAGCTTTCTGTGTGCAACTTTCCTCGGGAAATGTGCTGTTTTCCCCCGATTCACATGAAGAGAATGATGCATGCATCAAAAGCCTTTGATCATACAGAAATGCCCATTAAAAGAGTTCCATTGTATAAGGCAAAAGAGATAAAGATGAATGAAGCATTTTGGCCCAGAGTATGCTTTACAACATATATTGCATTGGTGTAGCATATGATAGGTAAGGGATTGGCTCAGTAAGTTGAAAGTGTCCATTTTATAAACACGTCATTATTGCTAATGTGCTACACATTATCACCCAACTTTTAAAGCTGCTTTATTGGCATTACTCTTGTAATTAGCAGCTCACATTCATGGTGAAAATATGCTATTTCATATGGAAGAAGGTAAAGCAGCATAAATTCAATTAGGAAAACAAAAGGCTTGTGCAACATCCCTCTCTAGCTTTGCTGCATTTTTAAAGTGTTCAAAGAAAACAAGTCCAGTTCACCACAAATTAGGAAGTCTCACAATGGGGTAGGAAACCAAGCTACAGGGAGCAGAGAGGAAGGGAGGAGGGGGGAAAACAAAAAAACAAACAAACAAACAAACAAAAACCAAAAAAAACCACCACGGCATGCATTATGATCTAGTCCTTTTAGTCATACCATTGGAATAAGAGTCAAATTTAAAAGGCTAGGCTAGCAGTAGAAGGCAAAAAGCCAAGAGTAGACTTAGTTTGATATTTAAATTAATATTACAATTTTAATCAGTAACAGCAAACTCATCTGGCCTGTAAATATAGTCATTATCTACTGCAAATGAATGCTTATCACTAGTGCAGGTATGTATGTTCACTTTAAAAAGATATTAAATACCTGCATCATGAAATTACATTCTTAAGACATAGGGTAAGAAAATAGGTCATGTGTGAAATGTTCCTGAAATGTATTTCTGCTCCCTTCTATCCCCTATATTACAACTCACACACATGCATCCCTCCCCAAAGCATTCACCCTTAAAAAAGGGATGGAAATATTGAAGGGGGCCAGCCTGGCTAGTTACAGCACAGTGCTTAACAAGGTTCAAGACAGAACCAGATCAGAGTTGGCCAAAAGATGCCCACAATACACATCTGCGATCAGCAATTCCTTCAAATCATTCTATCAAACTCAGTCCACTTTTGGTTCATTGCAGTGACTGAAGTATTTCATATATACATATAAACACAAGAATCCAGCTTTATTTTGTTTTTGCAAAGTGTTTTTACCTTTCCATTCACTTTGTTCTGCAGCAACTACAAGAGGTAGGCATAAAGCATTTACGAGCTTCTTTCCCAAAGCCCTATTACTAGCTCAATTCAGTGGGATATAACAGAAATCAGCTGTTCCTTCCATGGTTTTAATAGGTACAGCCTTGTACAATCCAGCTGGGAAATAGTTATGTGAACCCTGGATTTGGTAGGCTAGCACAGCATGGATTAAGAAGCTGTTCATATCCACGAGGTTCCTTTTTTTTTAAAAAGAAAGTGTTTACTGCAGAGCATTCAGATAGAACGCAGATTTTTCCATTTCTTTTTGTACATAGGATCAAGGTACCATTTGGCCAAGACTTCAGATGTATTTTCACAGATGCAAGTGCCATGCAAAAATAAATTAGAGAACAGATACCAAAACATAAAAGTAGTAAACTACTGAAGGTAGATTTTTCTCAAAAGTATTTTATATAAACAATTTATAATACCTTTTCCCCCCTCTTTTTTTTTTGACATTCACAGTTACAAAGCTGCAGCTATACATCAAGAATTTCTTCCGCAGTGCCCCCGCAACGTAATCTGTAGCGTCCTGTCCTCCAGCTGATAGTGGGGTCCCACAGGGCAGAAAGGAAAATATAAATTGTCATGGATTCTCTGATGAACCAAGCTACTGCATAATCGAGTTTTGAGAAACACAGAGCACCACCCTAGGATTGTAAGAAAACAAACAAATATTTAAACATATGTTTTAAATTAACATTCTTTTGGAACAATCTATTTGTCTTATGGACAAATCTATTTTAAAGCTTATTATGCAGATTTATGTATCAATAGCATATTGTTTTTTATAAGCAAAGATATGATTCAAGATATGATTACCCTTATTAAACATGAAGAATTTGGCAGAATAACCCAGGTGGTTTGAAGAGAGACTTCTATGCAGAGAAAAAGGCAATGAGAAGTGTAACAATTCCACTTCTTAAAATGTTTTCAAAGCTCTGTAAAAGCCTGTGTTCAATCAGACTCTGGGGTTTTGCCACAAACCACAAGAATAAACATCACCCCTGCACATTTCCAGAGGCATAAAATTCAAAGAAATAAGCATTTGGACTATTATTTAGGAAAGGCAGAAACAAAAAAAGTTTATAGCCTCTCAATATTTTATGCTCCTTTGAGAATTTCTAGCTACACACAGATCTGGAAAGCTAGGAGGTTTCAGAAGAGGCAAAGTAAGCCAAAATTTTGCAAAATGAGAAGTGAAATCAGAAGGGTGACTGCTAAGCTGACCTTCTGGAGTCCTACAGGAACAAGGCCCAATTTTTATTTTTATTTTTTAAATTATTTCCAGTGTGCCTAAGGCTGCCAAAAGTACTTCTCAGTATGAAGAGTAGTATTTGTTGGATCTGAGCACACAAATCACGGATCAGATTTGGATGGAATACAATCACAGCAAAAAGTAGTCCGAACAGGTCCTACAGCATCAGAAGACCAAGTGCTAATTTGTGCCATTTTTGTATATTAAAATTTTGAGGCCTAACTTCTAAAAATGAAATCTTCCCACCTCTAGAAGAAAGCTACAGCAGTTCTGCAAGTCCATTACTACCAAAATGGAGTGGAAAATGTACATAAGAGCACATATTCAAATAATACAAAGGTAAAATTAAGATAAAAGAAAGAAACATGTAATCCTAAAGTGCTTTTCTTGCACAGTTAAATAAAACCTTAAAATTTCTGGATACAGCTAGGTAGGCTGGAAAGGATTAAGGAAACAGATAGCAAAACATTCAGAGCCTGGACACAGGCAGGTGCAAACAGAAAAACATAATTACTACCAAACATACTTAACTCATTTTTCCACTGACTCTCAGACTGAGAAGTAAGAATTTCCTTGTCTCAAGAGATTTTGTTATTTAACTAAGGCTAATCTTTTTGCCTGAAATAAATGGCACTAGTAACTTCCATAATGTCAGAGAAATGAAGCTACATACCTGAACACCTCTTAGTTGAATGTAGTCAAATATAAACCACGCCAAGCAGTGACACATAAAAAACACCATCATATCCCATCTAAACACATGATGTGCTGCCCAGCCAATAACCAGACTGGCAACAAAGCACTCCGAGATAGGCTCACAAATTATCGTGGCAGGCAACATATTTATTCTCAGTTTGGCCCACCTAAAAAAAAAGACAGACAAATTAATTCTGACTGAGCATTACATTCTCCTTTATGTCCTCCTCCCCCATCACATGAAAAGATGACCCACTGTGATCCTTCTGGACATTAAACCCATTTAATTTACACCTCCATATAAAATATGGTAAATATTCTTCCTTAGCATTTAAAAGGTACTAATGAGAGCCTTTGGGGAGGTTTTTAAGTATCAATCATGCTTCTGTGCTAAGACAGTGCCTCTCTCACAACACTACCAAGAAGATGTGCACTGGAACTTCAGCATTCTGGATGTTAGCTCTAATTAACTTGGAAAATTCCCTCTCATTATCAGGTTATTCACATGAGAAACAGGTGACAGAGGTCAGTGGAAGGAAAAATTAAAATTTTACCTGATCATTCTGGACTGAAACTGTGAAATTGAATATGAACCAGAGTTCTGCATTGCAACTTGTGTAGCCATCGCAAACTTCCAGCCCCTGAAAAGTAAATTTATTATTATACAAAAATTCAAATAAGACACAAAAACCCAATTCCAGGGCAAACACTGAAGAATTTTATTAGGCTTGAAGAGTTTGTGGCATATCTAATACACTACTACAATATGCATAAGCAAAAAAATCATACTTTATCAAGACACCCCATTGAAAAAAAGAATAAATGCTATTTGAATAATACTTAAAGCAAGCTGTCAAACTTTTTCTAAAGGAACTGACAATTACATGGCCAGACTTATTTTAGCATGTCATAGGCTTACTGGTTGCATATATTCAAAGCTGACTCAAACACCTATACTTATAGTACCTACTATGTGTTTAGAAAAGAATTTAAGCTGCACTTAAAGGAATAAGCTCACTTCAGTCATCTTACCGGTCAGCTATAGCTTTGGCCATAAAGTAATCTTCAGCAATATATTGTGCAAAAGCTATGAGTCCTCCTGCTTGGTCCAAGACATCCTTGCGCATCAAGCACGACATTCCTGTTACACACTTAAAGCCAGTCAAGTTGGCTGAAATATATGACCTTGGATGTGACGTACCAAAGTAAACCTGCAAAAAACAAGATAAGGCTTTAAACTCTATGTATTTATGCAAGTACTACATGCTGGCAACTTCTTTTTCCCCTCCAAAATGCTTGGAAAAAAAAAAAGTGCTAGAGACAATTACAGCCATGTCTTATCCACCCAGAGAAACCTATCCTACCACTAAACCTCAGGTCTAGTAGCAATATTGGCTGTTTTCAGACATCTAGTAGCAGGTTTTAAAGCCACACATTAAACTACTGTATTTCATTTGATATTTAATTTCTAAATTTAGATTGTGCTTATTAAAAATCCATTAATTACCAAGCTTAATCACTATTACTCATATGTTATTTGGTGATAGAGACATGCTGTCTCTTTCCTCTTGGAAGGATTAACTGCATTGCAGTACACATGCTCTTAGAAACTTACTATAAAGTTGCACAGAAACTGAAATTTGTTTACTTAATGTACTTGCAAAAAAAAGTTGCAATGAAAAAAATCAGATTGTGAGATTCAGTAACTTTAACTAGGAGTTACCCTTAAAGAGACAGGGGAAATAAATGAATGCTAGGTCCTCTCACTAACATTCTTCTTACTGATGCCCTTCACAGCACTTTTATTAGCATTCACTCAAGAAGAGGCTAATTGGATCCCTTATCCAGGAATACAGAAGCAGTTGTGGTGATTCTTGCTACTTTAGCATGGCAGTACTAAGAGCTCACTGCTCTTATCTTGTGAGAGGAAATTCATACTTTGACATGAAAGTTTCATGAGCTGTCTCTACACAATGAAGGAGTACTGAATTTAACTGCATTTTCATCTCTTGAATTTCTACTTCTGCTTGAGGCCAAAATGCCTTATACACACCAACTTAGAATAAGAGGTAGTTGATTAATTTAAATGCCTTGAGACACAAGGAACAAACAGGAAAATGCCATTTCATTCTATGAAAGAGGACTGAATGAGGAAGAAGAGGGGGAGAATTATACACACGAGTTGTATGAAGATGGTGAACAGGAATTAACTGTTCACTTTCTTTTCCAAAAGAAGTGTTAGGACACATGAAATTACACCATAGAAGAAGAACAAGAGTCAGAGAGAACAAGGTAGAGATTTCTCTGACATACAGCAGATCTGTGGAATTTTCTAGTAAAAACAGGTATGGATGTTCCAAAGCCACATGAACTCAAGCAAAAAAAAAAAAAAAAAAATAAAAAATCAGGNCCAAAATGAACCCAAGAAAAAAAAAAAAAAAAAAAAAAAAAATTAAAAATCAGGTAAGAAACTTGTTCTTACCAGAATACCAATGTATGGAAAATTATAAATATGCAAGTCTGCTTCCCGCTCAGAAAGGCTTTTGGCTTTCTTTTTGACAGTATTACAAGCCAACAGGATGCAAGTCTTGCTTGTGTTCTCCTTTCCTCAAGGGCTCTGCTTATAGCCTCTCTGGAAACAAGAATTTGTGTGAAGTGGACTTTGTTCTTATTTATCATGGCTGTTTGTGTGCCTTTTCAGATATCAAAATAAAATCGATGGCCCTTTCTAACTAAGTGCTTGAAAGTTCTCCAGCTTCAGTTATTTTTTTAAAATTGAATCCATCATTTTCATTCTCTCATCTTTACTGGTACTGTAAACTTAAATATGGAATAAATGCTGAGAGCACCACAGTGGGATTGTTGAGCATTTAAGTTATCCTAGATAGTCTGAAGCCTGACTGCAACTGAAAATAAACATTTTCTCAAACAGAAGGGGCAAGAGGCACTACACAACTTTTAGTCAGCTGGATTCTGCAAGAATACCCAAACCAACAACAACACACTCACTTGTTCAAGGGTAGCAGCAAATCCCTGTCTATCTGCAACATAGGGAAGCCCATGGACCAAGCCTACTTTTTCAGTCATCTGATTGGCCATATCTGTCAGTGTGTCTGGAGTCACTAAATGACAAGTGGAAGAAAAACAGTTCATTGAGCAATTCAGTCATTAGCAGATTATTATAGAGAGTAATTTTCATTATATTAACCACACCAGGAGCACATAGGCTTTAGTGCACAGTATTTTGGAGGAACAGAAGCCAAAAAAAAAAAAAAAACCAAAAAACCAAACCACTTCTAATTTTCAACAACAAATGCAATGGAAACCATTTCAACACTTTTAAAAAATTGTATTTTCATCTTTAAATAGAGATCAAAGACTTAAATCTGGAAAAAAATTTCCCTATATAGAACTTTCATTTCTACACGTGTTCTATGTCAAAATAACCTCCACCAACTGCATGCCTACAGTGAATAAGAGCAATAAAGCACATGGCACATTTCAGACACATACCTCTGATGCCACTATCACAAATCCATATGAGATCATACTTGGCAACTTCATAGCCAGGCATTAAATTATTGATCTTGGGGTTGATGCCAACCTTCTTGCCACCTAAAAAATATAAACACCAAATAATGTATGGCATTTTCTTTAGAATTCAGGCTCAATGTCCAAAATTTTAGATATACCAACTGAAGAACAGTGTGTTTATTCATCAATTCCTTAAGTCTACTTTTATGAAAAGGACTATTATTTATTCCTTCATTTCCACATTTTACATCTTACTACAGTTATGAAGAGAATTATAAAGGAAAAAGTACTCAAATGCTTCCCCAAAATGGCAGTATTACACAGTTAAAGTAATTAAAAGCATAACAGAATTGCAAAGTTCACTACTGCATTCTCTAAGGTAAATATTCTCTACCTCATATTTCCTAAGACTACGGATTATGATTATACTGTAATTTTAGCAGAAAGATGAAAAGAATAAAGTCAGACACACTCCTTCACTACCAACTGACAGGTGTGATCAAGTTTGTTTCATATCAGAGAGAAAAATTACATTTGAGTACCTAATTCTAATGCCTCTTCCCTCCTCTAATTCAAATGTAAAGTGAAGAATTATAGAATAGTTTGGGTTGGAAAGGACATTTAAAGGTCTACTCCAACCCCTCTGTAACGAGCAGGTACACCTTCAACTAAACCAGGTTAATCAAGAGCCCCATTCTGATCTTGACATTGATGTTGAATGTTTTCAGGGATGGGGGGGAGGGCACCTACCACCTCTCCAGGCAATTTTTGCCAGGGTTTCACCAACATCATTGTAAGAAGTGTTTTCCTATCAAGACTAAATTAAGAAAGCCTTACAGGTCTACTCCTGATAAAAAAAAGGGACTGTTGCAGCATCTCTGAGCTCAAACAGACATCACTCAGTCACTTCCTACGCAGTCAGTTTCTTGGACTGAAACTGCTGTTTCAGATTTAGAAGGAAAAAGTTGAGTGGGTTCTGTAAATCATTTTCCCAATGTTCTTCTGGACTGGTATCACAGATTGTGACTACAAACTTACTTTTCTTCCCCAAACTTACAAAGAAACTGTAAAACCAACACCGGACGAACAAGATAATTTATATCAGAATACTGTATATTGAGCTGGAGACCTAGTAACATTTTACAAGTAGGAGTCCCACTGCTTACCTATGAACAATCTAGCATCAACATTTGGGTATTTGCCAAGAAGCTTTTTGCAGACATCAATGGCTGGATCATCATGATCTTGTACACAAAGCAGCACTTCATACTAGGAAAAACAAAGAAGTATACACACATGTATATATTTACGCACAATATCAATATGGTCTGGGGAACAAAATTTACTGTATCAAATTGAATAAAAACAAAGAGCACTGTTACAAAATTACCAGTAAAACCAGAGGGATTGGTTTACACCTAAAATTACTTTTTTGATGCACAACCAGATGATTGCTAAAAGAAACCTATATCCCAATAGGCTCCTGTACCAAGAATTACCAGTTTATCTCTTATCAAAAGAGCTTCTTCCAGGCATGAAGTGAAACATGACAGTATAGAAGGTAAAGTTTGTATCTCCACTATTATTTTTGTTCACATGTGAACCTCAAATCCAATCTTATTGTCAATAAGGTTACACCACACAAAATATTAAAAGAATGATGCTATGATGATACACTTGACTGCATACCTCTGAATTACACCTTCCTTCACCAGAGTTGGAAGACAATTCACACAGAAGTATATGTACACTTAATTGCATTACAAAGTTGAGCTCCAGAACATGTACATCTAACACATATTTTTCCTTATTAGAGTAACAGTTAAAAATGAACCAGAGGTAAAGGAAAACTACAGCTGTTTCAACAATTAAGCTACATGCTTGTTAGACAAGCTACAGGCAGTGGGGGAGGAAAGTGCCTTTTAAGAATCACTAAATAATTTGAAGCAACTTTACAAGCTTTGATGGAGCATTTCTTTTTCTGCATTAAACAGATTCCTTGAATACATTCTTGATAATACATCCATTCAATGAAAAAAAGGTATTGTTAAGAAAACCTCAAAAACTGCGTGCAGAATATTATGGAAAATTTAAGTCATTAATCACGAAAAAAGGAGTTGACTCGGTCTAGGACTACAAACTATCAAACACATCTCTGCCCTTTCAGAACACAAACCCAAAAGCCAATTCGCCTATATAGCAAGCTGTATTTGATGTCTACCATTCTGCCTGCATTAAGAAAAAAAAGACCCATCTCATTAAAGACAAGTTCTTCCACAACAGAAGAATCCCAAAAGCAGGAACACAATAGAAATTGTCCAATAAATAACTTTTATTGCCGATTCAATTAAATAAGCACCTAGCAAAAATAGTTCTTTCACCAAGTAACTAATCTTCAAGTCACAGTTGCAATGACACTTCTATATCTAGATTCTCCAAGAAATTCAGCTATAAGTCTTTGACATCCAACATTTGATAACAGAAAAGTTACACTATATCTCAGAGATATATTTAACTGGAATTCTGTCTGGCCTCTCAAGTGATCTCTTCTACATTGATGGATATCATACTGCAATAAACACCACAATACAGGAATAACAATTAAATTAACCTCAGTGCAGGGAGCGTTTCATCCCTGAGCCTTGGTCATATTCCTTTACACTAAGCTTTTTTAATATCAGTGAATTTTGTTTACATCACACTAAGATAAGAAATAATGCATTTGCCATAGAAGGAAGAAAGTTTCAAGGCATGGTCAAGTAGCACAGTTCTAGCCCAAGCTCCTGATAACACTTTCATAGGAAGGAAAAACAAACAAAAAACCCAAAACAGGCTAAGAAGTATACATACTTTAGGGTAATCCAGTTCAAAAAAGGTTTCCAAATTGCTGATCAGATTAGGATCCACACCTTTTAACGGCTTTAGCAGTGAAACACCAGGAAGCTTGCTATATGGCTGTTTATCTGTGGTTTTCTTATTGAGGTGGAGCCGTCTATAAGGAGAAACATATACCACCACATAAATAAACTAGAGAATTCCATTCAAAATAAAAATTAGAACTAGAAAAGATTGTAAGTCAAAATTCCTAAAAAAAACCAAAAAAGTTATGCAGAACTTCAAAACATATAGCAAGCTGAAAACACAAGGAAAACTAACCATTGTAAAATACTCAAAAAAAAAACCCAACAAAAAAACCCCCAAACAGACAAGGGCCAATCAGCTATAGCCAAAAAAACCCTAGAAACGAGACATCAAACTGAGTCAGAAACACAGATAAACTGAGAACAGAATTCCAGTCACTGGTATTTCAGCAAACATAATACTCCTGTGTGAAAAAAAGCAAAATTATTTTCTCAGAGTTTGAGGTGCAAGTATAAAAATCAAACTTACATAAAGTATGTATACACATTTAATTCAAGTAACCAAAAGTATTTGTTGGAGTATTTAATTGCAGCAGTATTTAATTGTACCAAATAGTATCAGTTAACACTTAAAAATATTCACACTTGTAAATTTGTAAGAGACAGCCTCAGAAAAGGGGAATAGAGTTGCTTCATCCTGGTTAAATGGTGAAAAAAAATAAAACCAAGTTCCAAGGAAGTATGCTCCTGAAAAATGTGCCAGACCAAGTGAAATTACTGAATTAATGAAGGAGTTCCAGTAAGAGAAAAGACTGAATCGGCTCTTTGGAGTTATTTTTTCTTGAAATAGGACAGTGACATCACATTTGTTACATCAGTCATGCCCCTAGCATGCTCCTCCCAGTTAGGTTAGCAGCTGGACAATAGAGAATAAGCAATGGGGTCACTGAAAACACACAGGAGAGCAAAACAGATTATGTCCTTGCAGTGGACAAGGAGTAAACTGAAACAGCTTTGCTGAGCAACTAACCAAAAGAAGTTGGACCAAAGAAATAAAAATGATAGTTCAGATAACTACCACAGAAAAGTTTCCTCACCAGTTTTCACAAAAATAACAAACAGGGGCTTTTTATGGCAGTAAGAAGGGAAAGGCTCACAAATACAACTTTAACAGGGAAGAGTAAAAGGTAGATAACAAAGAAAATGCGTTCTCCATTTAAAGCTGCCTATAGCAATGCCTTGTACAGAGCCAAAAGCCTTGATGAACAGGAAAGAGGTGGCAGAATCAGTGCACAAAAGGTAACGAGAGAAAAGATGATAGACTTGAAGCAGGACAAAGAATAAGCACTAAGTGATACTGGAAGGCATCCCGTTACACACCATGCTGGCTGGCATACAGGACTATGCAGGTGAGATAATTACATAAGGATAACCCTGCACATGGTGTAAGAGAAGCAAATCTTGAAATACATGCAGATGAGCCCTGCAGTATTATCAAGAGCTATTCAGTTATGAAACACCATACACAACATAGCTCAGTATGGTAAGACTGTCTCTAATGCACAGTCTTAAAAATAAGATTCTACTTCATCTTCTATTCATAATGCTGCACAGAAGTGGCAGCCTGCCATCCTGAAAGCACTGTGGTATTGTGACACCAAGGTAAAGCAATTTCCATGCCAGTAATTGCAATGCTTGGTTACAGTCTATGGAGCAAGAGGCAAATTAACACTAAACCAGATCATTTTACACTAGAGGATGACTACTTGCAAAGTGGCATCTTCTGAGGAATTAAAAATACTATTAAAGCCCTACCATTATTTTAAAAAAAGAAAAAGTTACAATATTCAAACTCAAGATAATATTTAACATTGAAGTCAAAATAACAGACTAAATTCAAACAATATTAGCATTGTTGATGCAGGCCTCTTCTGAAGTTGCCTGCTGTAGAGCACACCCTGAAATCTGCAAAGCAGAGGCAAGATGAAGCAGTAACACCACACCACAACTAACTGCTTGGTGATGCCCCTGCAGTGGACACGGAGTAACCTGAAACAGCCTTGATGAACGATCAACAGCCAAAGAATGACAGTCAGATAGCTACCACAGAATACACCACATGTGTAACAACTCGTAACTTTGTAAAAGATGCCAGTTGAGCACTATCAGTAGGAACTTTCAGGTCCCAGGTGTGAGACACCAGATTATTTTTAAGCACTTTTTGCAGCTACATTAAATGGATCAGCCTGCAATCCCCAGGCAGTGAAACTGTGAAATCCCTTCTAAGCAGCCTGGTGCCAGTGTACATAGGTGGGGAAAGAAATAGCTGCAGGATGCATAGCAGCATGAGGGGCAATAGTTCAAATGTATCACATGAGAGGCATCTGCAAAAAAATACCTCTAGCTTGGCTCCATTGTCGGATAAAAATCCACAGGTGGAACTGTAATCTAGATTCCTTTTTTCAAAGGTATTTACAAATATTTTGAAGACAAAATCCAACTACTGAGTTACCACCATCCTATATATTAGATAAATTCTTGCTAACTTGTATCAAAGCAAGCAAGGAAACAGTCAAACTGCATTTCCTTCTCTTGCTTCATGCAGGGCAAGAGTAATTCAGAAAAAAGCTCACTACAGTAGGTGGACCGCTGGGTTTCCCAGCTGATACAGTAACATATAACTTTTTAAATGCAGCTGAAAAAACCTAAACAGTCTTCATTTAGATGGAAAAAGAAAATGTATCAGAACTGGAAACATTAGTTAACTGGGAGGAGTACAAACAGGTTGTCCAAGTAACAAGGGAAAAGATTAGGAAAGCTAAAGCAGAGGTGGAATTAAAGCTGGCCAGGGACATAAAGGGTAACAAGAATAACTTTTACAAATATGTCAATGAAAAGAGGAAGACTAGGGAAGATGTGGGCCCTTTCCATAAAGAAACTGGAGAGCTAGTCACAGGGGATTTGGAGAAGGCTGAGGTACT
>VZTY01031369.1:34232-48816 GCA_013400935.1 Turnix velox
TGTCCCTGCCTATGGCAGGGGGGTTGGAACTCGATGATCTTTGAGGTCCCTTCCAACCCAAACTATTCTATGATTCTATGATTCATTTACTCATTTTAACCTTCCCTCAGCAGCTACTTTGTTTAGAAAGTCAGTCCATTGGGGAAGGTACAAAATTCTAGATTAGAAATTTGTTAACAGATACTTAAATACTGCAAGACAGCTGTAACAAGGTGCAAAAAGCACTGAAGGCTGTGGCTCCACAGGCCATTGAGAAATTAGCAGGTCATTATTTCTGCAGAGGGCAGCTTCCCTGCTTCTACTTCTGAATGGACACACTCCTCAATTCCCTGTTCATTTTTGTGGTAGTGACCTGAGCCATCTCACAGGCATTTGTAATGCTGAAGTGCAGACAGATCTGGGATTGAACAAGGGCATAAAATGCAAGATTATCCTGCTACTTTTGGCACCAGGAAGTTCTTCCTGTATATAATGTTTTATGCGTACCTTGTGTTAAAGCATTTCCAGAAGTCAGTATGATTAGGCACAGAATAAAAAGTTAAATTAGCTAGGAATACACCACACCATTAAAATACAACTGGAAAGAGACTGAAGAGTTCAAATAGTTTTCCAGATAACTCCTAAGTTTATGAAAGAGTTAGCAGCAACCTCACACCATAAACACTAGTATTAACCCTCTTGGGATCCTACCACCTTAACGTAATGGTATAATGACAATTGTCCCTTTAGGCATAAAGATAATAAACCCCACAGATGGGATCCAATTTATTTATATAAAGACATGAATTCAAGACAGCATCTGGCTCAGGAGCAAGTTTTTCCCTGGATTGAAGGGGTCCCCACAAGCAGCCTTTGTCTCAACCCTTGCTCCCCTAACCCCCCAGGAAGCAAACCGGACAGGTGGTATGGAGATATGAAAGTAGCACAAGAGAACACTGCAATGACACAACAGAGCCTCAGTAACACTATTACCAAGCACCTCTTTCTCATTAAGCACACAGGGGCATGGTACTGGGAACTAAGAGATCACTTCTTTTTAGGGACCCTCCTAGACTTCAGATTGATCTAGTCCACAACTTTCAAATCCGACAAAAAACCAACATCATCTGTGGCCACAGGCCACTTGGGAATAATTCTGTCCATTTGCTACAGCAAGAACTAAACACCTTGATCTTATTTTCAACCTTTTCCCCTCCTGCAGTGGAGCTTTGTAATCTAACTGAATCAGTTTAACTACAGGCTGCTGCTCAGAGGGACTTCTTTCCCCTTTTTCCCTTAGGATGTGCTGTTTTTCAGTGGTGCTGACATTCATGTAATACCATAGTGACCTAGTTGAGAGACAAACTTCCACATAGCGATAACTCCATATGAATTGTTAGCATTTTGTCAGTTTAACTTAGCAAGCATACAGTATGAAAGGATGCAGATTTAGTAGCAGCAAAGATCACATCTGTTCCTTCTCTGTCCCACCATAACACCAGCCAAACAAGACATTGTACCATTATCAATGTCCATACAATCCTGCTTCAACTCACCTAACAAAGATAAACCTAGCTTCTTCCTTCCCACTTCATTGTCTTCTGGGCAGGCTGGAAGAAGCTTCAGGGCATGCTCAAGAAAGTGAATAAGCTGCTAAGACCATGGGAGAAGATGAGAAACAAGGTTTCCTTCTTCCTCAGGCTTCACTGGGCTTTCAGAAGAGCCGAGTTCCCCGTGAATGAGCAGCATAAACCCACTCACCATAGAGTCCAAGGAGGATCAGTACCAGCATAAAGCAAGCATCATAAAGCAACCTTTCTTTAGAGGCATACACAAGGATTTGGGTCAGGCTCCAGAAAACTATTCCACAACTAACTCTGCATTACAGTTCTTTGCAGCAGTCACTCCCTTATAACTTGCTCTCCACCCTTTATTTGCCTGCTAGAAACAGCAAACTAGAATTAATTACTAGCTTAAAACTCTGCTAGCGTCCACAAGTGACTCTTAAAGTAATACTTACAGCATGCTACCCTTCTACCTCTCTTGTCTGAAGGGAAGAGATCACCCCGCAGAAATGTGCAGGTGCCAGCTCAGGATGGCTTTGCTTGGCCTGGCCCAGGTCAATCCATGCCACCAGCCAACTCCAACATTCTCAGGTAGGCAGCCTTTTCCATCCTCCACTCTTGCTTACATCCAATTCAATGGCCATATGGAATCAACTGACCCATCAACCTAACAGTTGCGTAAGTGTCAGATCCAACAGCAGGAAAGAGTAGAAATATACAGCCAGGGACAAGTGGAAAAGACATAAGAGGAAAACTCAATATCAATTCTAGTATGGTAGCAACTGTAATAAAAAAATTAATATTTCACTTGGTCTGGATAAAATGCCCGGAGATAGAGAGAAGTTGACAACTCTGAAAGAATGAAGTCATATGTAAGATTCAGGTGCCCACTTTGTAGTACAGATTTCCTCTGCCTGCCAGCAGAGAAATAGTCATGGGCTTGTGCACCCCTACAAAAAAGAAAACAGCCCTGAGAACAAAGAATCTATCCTACTATTTGCACAGGATAGGTTTATGTTGAAAAGCACACTGCAATTGCTTCATCACATGCCACTTGAGGGCAGAAGGCAGATCAAGTATGTCATTGACTTCCAATGCCTACTTTCTTCTGATCTACACACACCACACAGATAAAAAGGGACTTCATAATGTAATGCACTGAGATCTCAATGACTAGTAGAGAGGGGAAATTTTTAAAAGCCAACCTTAAAAACAAGTTCCAAAATAGCTAAAGTCAAAGCTCAGAGAAAAGAACATCCATTAAATGTTATTCAGATGGAACTGAGAGAGAGAATCCAGACTGTGATGATGGTTATTTTTCAGAAGGTAAGCATCAATTTATTCTCCTGGTTTTGTGAAGCAGTCAGTGGTGGTAAACAAAAATAAAATCATCGTGTAGAACAGCACAAATCCTACCAAGTGCTATCTGTCTTTTTGAAATACAAAGATGAAATTTTAAGAAGTGTCTTCCAAATGCTATCACAAAAGCCCCATTCAATAGATGCTCCTGTGATTTATTTTCTTTTTCAAAAAGGGAAAGAGAGGGAATTCAAACATGTTTTACAAGTTTTAACCTGAAAAGAATTTATCTTTCAGGAGGAATTACAAAGAAACACCACAAACCTCATCTTAAAATAGCAAGCACTCCCTTTTCTGAATCTAGACATTCCTCTCCTACTGCCTTCCCTGTTCCTACACCTGCACAATAGAAGAGATACAAATAGGCTCTAGAGTTAAACGTGTAGGAACCCTTTTGCTATCCAAATCCTAGACAATTTACAATCCAGCAAACTGAAATGAAGTGCGTTTAGCAAAACCGAGTTGTCTACAATGTAACTATTACTGGATTGCATTAAGCATTAAAGTGGAAAGAGCTTCCCCTTTCAGTCTATCTGCAGGCTGCAATTAAAAGAGTAGCTCCATTTCTGTTTTCCCACAACCTCAGACCTACTGGTGACTATAAAGCAGTCAGTGCCACAAGATAAATGAGATCAGCTTGCTGATCAGAGAACTATCCCACAGAAAAAGCAAGCTCCCTCATCTGAGTCACCACGTAGCCACGTGCTCACTAAAGGCAGATTAGAACAGCAGAAATATTTAGAAAGGTGTAGGGGTGGGAGGAGATTTGGATTATCCCTCTGAGCTTCAAATCAAGAATCACTGCAGCGTAGAAAGAAAAATGGTTTTTGACCAGACTCCTTGAAACAAATGTTATGCAACTTCAGAGAGCTGCATCCAGTGAGATTTGTGTTTTATTTACAAAAGCACTAACTCTGAGACAGATAAGACAACCACAGCAGAGAGCTTTTAGAACAGGATCAACTCCTCACTGTTAAAGTTCAGTATCTTTTAAAACACAAAACTTAGGAAGATCTACTGTGAGACTGAATTTGTTTTTCTGGCTTTCATTTTGCTAATCTATAGGATTAAAATAGCTCATCCCTATCCATTTCATAAGACACTGGTTTTATTTAAGCATTTGCTAAACATTAGATTATGTGATTTCTACAGATCCCAGGCTGCCCTTTAATGCCCCAAGTGCCAAAGGCTGCTGTCACACATCAACATCTTCCAGTTTCTTCTCCCTAAAAGCTTCCAAAATACTTAACTACCAGTAACAGAATTGTGTAATGACTGAACAGAAAATACATTAACAAATCATAAAGCAGATTACATGCCAGTATTTTCTGTTTTCAGTGGATGACAGGACATTTTTTATTCAATTAGTTGCCAGTGTTTACAGAGTACAAACTGCATACCACAGAAGCAGAAGTCTCACTTAAACACTACTTCACACAAATGTGAACACATGCTCACAGGCCCTATTACCCTCAGATGAGATAAAAAAAATTGTAAAGCTTGTCTGAACTATACAGCTATCAGTGAGACGCTCATGATAAATGCCATGGAGAGTCTGAATAAGCATCCTTTAAGGAACATCAGAAATTTTAGAAAGCAACTACAAAAAAACCCTAACTTTCTGAAAGAAAGTGTTAGGCTAAAGCAATACTTCTACACTTAAGCACCATATTTGACATTTCAGAAAGGCAGTTTTTGGAGGTTTTTTTTTTTGGATATGTGGAGAGGAGAGAAACAAATAAAACAAGCCAACAGATACAAGCCAGAAGATTGATGTGGCACATTTCACCTGTGTCCTCAAAAAAAAAAACTAAAAAAACCCACCCCAAAACAAACCCACCAGACCACCTTGTTCAAAGACACTTAAAAAAAAAAAGCCATTTACATCCCTCACCACTACTCAATCTGCATAATAAAAAGATCTGCTTGGAAATGCTGTTATGAACTATATGTACTGCTTCTCAAAATGCTTAAAAGAAAGTGTGGAGGATCTAAATTTTGCAATACTTCATCGATATTTCAAAATGTTAATAGGTACAACCCTTGACAATGTACTTCATCCACTCATTATACCAGCTCATACTGTGTGGTCAGTATAGCAGGCAGGAGAAAAAAGCAGACAAAGAAACCTGAAAATCCTGTATACTCCTCCCTTTCCCATGGTCCACCACAGCTACTTGTGAAAATGAAGACAGGAAGAATGTTTCATTTTCCAGCTGCTACTTCTATAATTATTAGCATTCAACATATGTTCTTACGAAGGAGACAAGTCTGAAAATTCTCTTCTTTTAACCCAGAACCTTATGTTAGCAAGCCTTGCAAGAAAAATGCATGTTGATTTAAGCTAGAGGCATAACTCTTCAATAATTGCTTGGTATATTGAGCAAAATCTGATTTTCAACAGCTTGATTATTCCGTGTCCAACAAGAGAATTTTTTTTCTACCTAACAAGAAAGTATAGTACACAACCCATTACCACATCAAAGCAGTAGCCGTAACAAATAGATAGGTATATTGAACCAACACCTCAAGATAAACACTTAGTGAGAACAGGACACTTGCACACAGTATGAAAATAAATGTTTCACCTTATCTACAGATTTCTCTTCATGGCCTGTACAGCTGACAAGATGAGCCCTATATATGGAGGTAAATTAAAAACCACCTCAGTCTTTCATTTTACAGAGCAGTGTTTCTGAAGAGGCAAGACAATGATTCAAGTGCTATAAATCAGACCAAACCAAACCACCAACAAACTGTCAAAAATACATTATTAGTAATCCTACTAATTCAATTATAAGAAATAGGTCCACTAGACGTAACTGTCAACTGCACAAAAATTGCTTTAAGAAATACAATTCCAAAAGCAAGAAGTTAGAAGTAGCATTGCCAATATAGTACTAATCTTCCACTTTGTACAATGCTTCAATTCAGCTTTCTTAGTTCAGACCTGTAAAGAAGTTTTTACCTTATTTGTCCAAAAGGCAGCTTAAGACTTTCTTTATGCATGATACAACTTCAGTAATTTGCCTCAAGGTAGGAATTCACCCAGGCCATGAGAGGGTATAAGTTTACCCTAGGTCCTCATCCACTATGATCCACATATTTAAGAAAATTCAGAACTAGTCCCTTTGCAGTTAGCCAAGTTAAAGTTTTTTTATCGTTATAAATATTTTGCTGCAGATCAAAGTAATTGTTTTAAATCACAATCTTGCTTTTGCTTTTTACTCAAGTGTGTTAAAGAACCCAATTTCAGTTAAAAAGCAAAAGTCTAGTGGACTCCCGGTACCACTGTTTGGCACTAAACAATTTCCAGGGGGCACAAGTAAAGGTGCTTAGGTAAACCAGTAAAACCAGTTACATATTTAGCATACTACTGAGCAATTCTGACAGAAAACTCACAAATTAATTTCTAAAGTCACTTACCTACCACTCTACTCAACCATCTTAATCAAAAATTAGGCCTTTGTTGAAACATGATTCATCCAAGCCCTTGATTTCTTTAAACTCTTTCTGAAGCCATCATATCCTGACAAAAATATTATATTCTTCCTCATCCCATCCTTCAATTTCTTCCACTCCAGCTGACACGCAAGGCTGGATGCTTTTCTGGCCTCCAAGAGCTGCACTAACCCAACTCATTTCATTGCCATCTTACATATTCCAAATCTTGTAGTCTCTTGTGGTTTGCTTTTAAAAGCCCACCTGTCCTTCCTCCCCAACAACAAAAGCCCATTCAGTAATACAAAACCTCAATGAATTATGATTTTTTAGTTATTTACAGTAAGATTAACTCCTGCTTTCTCCAGACCTTTCTTCTCCTACAAACTACCTAAATTTAAGTCTTGTGACTACATAAGACAAATTTCAAGTGTCAGATAAATTTTGACTTGTTTAAAAAAAGAAACATACATAACTTACATCCTTCACACAACCTTCTTCCTAGTCAATTTCTCCATAGTAGTCATGGTGTCATCTTTCACAAAACCACAGAACAAAGGCTGGAAGGCATCTCTTGTTATCAGCTACTGCAGTAGTCTGGCTCAAAGGGTGGTTATCACAGTAGGTAGCTTAGGAGTATTGAGTCAGCCTTGCCTACCTCCAAGGATGGAGTCTCCACAATCTCTCTGGAAAGCTTGTTTCAGTGTGTGATCATGAAAGTAACTTATTTGTTTAAAATAAAAATATAATTTGAATGTATGTTTCTTGCTTTGCATCCCACCACCAGCACACTACTGAAAAATCTTCCTCACATCTCTCCACCCCTCCAAACAAAGCAAATATAAACACCCCAAAAATCAGTGATGATGGTATACTCCAAAGTCCTCCCCATGCTCTCAGCCCTTCCTTGAATGTCAGATGCTGCAATGCCACCTTCATCTTCATAGACTTAAACCAGATTTGCTCCAAAGTATAGTCTCAGGGTTGGAAGGGACCTTCACTCCAATGTCTAGAATAAGTGTTGGAAGGGACCTTCAAAAGCCATCCAGTCCAGCCCTCTGCAGTGAGAGGGGACATACCCATGTATCTCACACATGGGAGTCCAAAACTCAGGTCTACACTCCAGACATAGCCATACTGGCTACTTACTTGCAGGTCTTTCTTCATCAAGCTACTTTCTAGAAAATCATCACCTAGCTGTGCTGATGCATAGTGTTAATGCCTGCCAATGTGACTTGGCATTTTCTTTGGTTGAGCTTCAGGAAATCCCTGACAGATCCTTTCTTCATCATGTTTGGCTCACTCTGAATGGTGGCACACCCACCCAGTATGACAGCCACTCCGCCCAGTTCACTATCACCAACAAGCTAGTACCACCCCCATGGGTCACTAACAAAGACACTAAACAGTGCTGGCACCAGCACTGACACATGATGATTTTGTACATCTCAAACACAGAAGATTGAACATTTCACCTTCAATCACAAGATGTGACTGTCTCTTCACAAAGCAAAGTGCTGAAATTCGGTCCAGCTTTGGGCAGAGGAGCTGGAAAAGAACCTTATAGGCATTTCAAGCTTGAAGGATGCCAAATTCATTCAAGGGACTGAAAAACATGTCTCTCAGCTCTGCCATATGTTCCCATATCCTCTCATTTCCCTGTGTTTCTCCCCAGTAACCACACTTGATTTCCTATCTTCGCATTTGTGCCCTTCAAATTTGCCTCTGCACTTGCTCAGTAGAAGGAACCATCAAGTTACGTAGATGTAACACTGGCAGCAATTATCTTAAGTTTTCTGCATTAAATGGGGTTCATCCTCACTGCAGATTATTGCAGGCAGGGATACTGAAATAATGAGCAGGAAGATAAAAACATCACACAAGCTCAACCAGAACCCTCAGATAGCCTTACAGCTTTTCATGCTTCCCCAGTGTCCCACTTTGTGGTAAAACATTCAAACCCTCTTTTACTTGCTTTTAAGGCTGCAAGATTTTCTGTAGAAAGGCATTACTAACATAGAGCATGAGTTTGCTTCATTCCCTGTTTCACACATCCAGGAGCACAGACAACAACCTACTGTTGACATTTTACATCAAGCTTATCAGCTACATAACTGTAAAAAGTAGAAGTAGACAGACTACTTGGAAATTTTCAGCTTACATGGTTAATTTTCAATAAAAAGTCAAATGGAGACTAATCCAACAGCAGATGAAGCATTCTGCATGTGATAGATGTCTTCCAAGCAATTCCTGGAGAAGCTCCAGTAAAATCAGAGCTTCTCAGTTTTCTGTTTGAGTTAGAATATCAAAGAGTACTTCTAATTTCAAAAAAGGAGTATCTGCACTATCTCCAAATTTTATCAAAGCGTTAAGCTCTTTTACATCTCATAACAGCTAATAGCAACAGATGAGTTCTCTAAAGACCTCCTTTTAAGTCATATCTATAGTACATAGTCATATTAAGTCACATCTATCGTATAGACTCTTGTCTCCTGTCTGTGACAAAGCTGCCTCTGAAGCACCCCTGCAAAACAAGGAAAACAACGGTATGACAGCACAATGAAAAGCTACTACTGTTCTTTAGCCAATCTGCTGTCACCCACTGACAGAAGAAAAATCTAAGACAGTCCAAAGAAAGACATAGTCCCACCAAGAAGCAAAAAGGTGAAAAGCAGATAGCAGAAGATAAGCAGAGAGGTCAGAAAACAGATCAGGAAACAAACAATGGACTGAGCAGGAAGGAAAGGACAGAAAGAAAAACAGGGTGATGAGACAATCAAACAGGGCAGAGAGAAATACAATCATCATCTTCTTAAGAATGGCAGTAGATTGCTAAACAAAAGATCAAAATGAGTTCATGTAACAGAACACCAGAAGTCAAACATCAGCTATGTGGGAGATTTTGTTTAGGTTTGTAAGCCATGTTTAGAGACCTCTTCAACCTTGCAGAAGTACAATCAAGAAACTTGAGTTCCAGGTACCTGTGCAAATTGAATTTCCTCCCCATGTGCATCTGCATTACACTAAGGCTATTAATCACTTTCACTTACATTCAGGTGTTTTATTCCATTTATATTTCTGAAAGTCTTGTGTTTCACTCAGCAGACAGAGTACAATGTACGATTACATCCAAATGCCACATGAAAGGAAAATACATCATTTCTTCATTGGCAACAGTAACTTGCAGACAATTAAACAAGCTAAATTCAGCAACTTATTTATCAATTAAATGGCATGCACTACCCTTCCAATTTACACCTGGGAACCATGGCAATGAACAACCTCAGTATTAACTAACTGCAGATGCCTTCAAGAAAAATAAACAACATACATCAAGTGCTATAGTAACAATTACCACTGACAAGAGTTAAAATAACAATGGAGACTCAAAACCAGAATATGGCACAATGAAACCAGCTTTGTGGACTAAGCACACAGTGCAGTGAGATATAAACTTAAGAGAACACCGAACATTTCCCAGTAACTGTGTGGCAGAGGCAGTATTTGGTGCCAGTCACCAAAGATTGAACTTGACTTTCCTAACTTAAAAGCCATTCTATTGCCTATCCTTGGTCATATAACAGGTTTACATTAACATTTCAGCTTGGAGTTCAAGTTGAAATTGGGATCAACAACAAAAACTGAGAGTTATTCAGAGGAAAAAAAACCCGAAACCTTGCACTCTTTTTTTGAGGCTAAAGTTGGAAGACATGGTAGGGAAACAGAAATCCAGATTGATTATGCCTAAATAGGCTTTGCCTACCGGCTTTATTTTTGAAAGTTGCCTTGCATGTTCAGAAGGCTCCAGTTATTACTGAGCTAAAACTATCTGTTTTGAAATACAGCCAAAACAGCACAGATCTTGCTAACCAGTGATTCAGAATTACATAAGTGAAGAATGCTAATCCTCCCTCAAAAAAACAGGTCCAGTTTGTTCTTGGGGTTTTTTTGGACTTATTCCCTTATTTCAGAGGGATTCTATTCTAATCTTTGCATGTCCTTCAAACAAAAGTTAGCAAGAATCATTAAACAGCAATTTTAATAGATCACTAAAGTAGAAAACCTCACTCCTCATTTCCTGACAAACACTTCAGATAATAATATGAATGTTTTTTCCTTCAGATGGTTTTAGAGCCAATACATCAGATAATCTCCATCAGGAATTCTTCCCATTGGATCAGTCGGTGAATCATCTCCAACTAAAGACTCTATATGCCAGCAAGGAAGGGTCTTCATAAAGGTCCCGAGTCAGGTTTAAAGCATAGCAGCTCAAACAGGTCAAATATCACGGCCTTACTATGCAGAGTGCTATATGTAGACTGCACTTTACTCAATTACTAGCTGTAAAAAAACTGCCATTTGGTCCATGCTGATTGCATTTCTTCATTGACTCAGAATTACTGAGGCAGCACCAAACCAAGATTGTATAATGTGAGAGATTATTAAAGCAATTTATGAAAACTGGCCTTTTGATTTAACTGTGCCTACTTGCACTTCATTACTTCTACCCACCTGTTTATTTTAAAGCAGTATGAAATCAACTCATCCTACTTTACTTACTTATAAATAAATATCTTCAAAGTAGAGAAAGGCACTGGGAGAAAGAGGTGGCAAGAATCATATTTTGCAAATCCAATACAGAAGAACAGACATTTCTCCTCACCCTTGCACATGGCTTTAAAATATGAAGCTTTTGCCTACCTAAGGTAATCACCACACAAACCAATACAGCTGAAATGCTGTCATGACCTTAACCTTGACAACTGCTGACAGCACTACAAGACAAAAAAAAGCTTACTTCCTTGAATAATCCCATTCATCTACTTAATTTATGCTTGTTCTAAGCATTTTGTGAAATCAAGCATCCTCAGACACTGAAGGAGGACTGCCTAGACCACACCAGCTTTGCTGACATGCTTCACCATTATTTTAGTTCTCTGATGGCATAGATCCATGCTTCCAACAGTGTTGAAGGGACAAACACCCCCAAGAACTTTAAAAAAGGGCAAAACCAACAAGCTGCCCATAAAGAGAAAATAGGAAGACTAACTGAATTAGAATAGAATCATGAAATATTTTGGGTTGGAAGGGACTAAAGTCTTTAAAAAGATCAAGTTCCAACCACACCCCCCCCCAACATGGGCAGGGACACCTCCCACTAGATCAGGCTGCTTAGTGCCCTGTCCAGACTGACCTTAAACACCTCCATAAAGGGGGGGCACCCACAACCTCTCTGGTTCACTTCCTGTATCAGGTATAGTGTAAGTAGTTTTTAGTACTTGACACCTATTACCTAACTCTGCTTTAATACTATATCCTCCCATGGATATCCAAAAGGGCTAAAGGCTTCCCCATCATAACTAATTGCTCTAGGAAAGGAAACAGTGTGCTGTGCCCACTGCCTAGGGCAGAACAGCTTATGTGAGATTAGGCCCAGCTACCAACAGAGTTTTCAGGCCATGGTATTAGCGGTCACTATCTCCCTAGTGTTCCTTCCCCTAAACACACTCCAACAGTTGAAACAAAGTTGATTACCTCCCTCTGCTAAATCCTCTTCATGGGGGTATCTTGCTTGCAGGACCAGGTCATTCCTCCAAACAACCCCACAGCCTCCCTTACTTACGTAGGCTCTACATGTGGCACGCGTTCCATACTCACCAGAGCAGTGCTGTCTCCAGCCATCAGCTAAATTCCACCAGCTCACTTCCCAGCACCACCACATCCACTGCAAGGACATCTCCCCTGGGATGGCTGCTGTAAGTAACTGACATTTTTAAAATTCCATCACAAGCAAAGGGCAGGTGCATGGCCACACTATGAAGAACAGCACTCCTGTTTCCACATATCTGTCAAATCACCATGGCTGGCACAGATCTTCCACAACAGCCCAGCAACCCACCACACTTGCAATCTGGTCATTTCAGCATTACCAGCTGCTCACTCCCAACCAAGGGCCACCTTCAAGCACTGAACAGCAAACACACCTGTTACCACCAGTCCATTTCTTTGACAATGAGAGTCAGCTCCTGGCTCTGAACCTGCTGCAACGGTGGTATGTCAAAAGTCCCACTGGAAGCATACTTACAGAGGTCCCACAGGTTGTGATTAGACTATCCCAATTCTTGCACATCACCTTTGCAGCTGGCAAGTTGTTCACCTGCTAACACACTGTTTACATTAATTCCCCATAGATAATAAACACACACATAACAAAAACAACTCCCCCCCAAGTTTCAAATGCCTGCAAATAATCCAGCTCTAGGCCCCTATCAGGTCCAGGTTCTACCTGCACTCCTTACCAACTTCTGTCACAGGCAAAACAGTTTCAACTCAGGAAATTTTTAAGTTATTGCAAATTAATAGCCAACCAATTATCAATATGGGTACTTAAGGGAAAGGAACAAAAAAAAAAGAGAAATAACCAAACATTTATGGAAGCACTTTCTGTTCTCCTTCCCCAGGCTCAGCTTCAGTCAAAGACCTTTCCACCTCTTCACCTTTCTATCTTAACTGCTCTTTCCATTGCTCCTCACACTCAGTCCCTCCCAAGCCCTCCAGCACACCGATGCAGGAGGCAAGGGTCAGTGTGTAATGGTTTTTCTGCCACACCTTGCCTCTTACTCACCTTCCTCCACTGCTGTTTTTTCCTCAACTGTCACCCCACTCCAGCAGGTGTGCCTGCTCTGGTGTGACTTACCTACAGGCTGCAGACCCTTCAACAGAGTCTCTGAACCTACATGAGTCTGCCAGGGGCTGCAGTTTCCTAAGGGTTGGGTTACCCAGGGTCTGCTGCCCCCCAGGTGGGGTGTGTGCACGTGTCTCAGCACAAGCTGAGCTACAGTACTTTCAGGGCTATCTGTACATGGCTCTGGCATAGCTTATTTGTAGCCCACAGTCCACTTAAGAGAGTCCCTGCTCCAGGGTGCACCCTCCCCAGGAGGCAGTCCCTTTGAGGGTGTAGATCCCACAGCATGGGCTGTCCAACAATGTCCCCTTCCTCTGGTTCTCCTGTATCCTCTCCTCTCTTAACTCCTAGCATATCTCATTCATCTTCCTCCTGTATAGCCTCTCACATGCCTTACACCAGATCCCCATTCGTGTCTCCTGCCCCTTTCTTTCTTAAAGGTTCATGAGCCACAGCATCATACACACGTATCTGATAGGCTGAAGGTTTAGCAAGGAACGAGTTCACCTCAGCAGCTTCAAAGCAGTCAAGAATCAGCTATGACCATGGTAGCCCATAGCCTCTTCCCTCCATAGGAACTCTTGCAACTCCCTAGTACAGAAATCCTGCCATGTGCCCAAGACAATCCATACAGCTACTTTTCAAGCAAGAAGGTAATTGTCCAAGACAAACAACTTACAGTACATAAAAATTGCTAGAGCTTAAGTGATTTCACATTAAAAAAAAGAAGAACAAACAAAAAAAGCAAAGTAATAGTGACCAAGTGCAGCAGAAACAAATCTTAACATCCATGACTTTTAAGGAGAGCTCCTCTTCAACAAGGGCTGAGGCTCATCACAAATACCTAACAGATGCGTGGGGAACAGCGAACAGCAAGAAAGGAGACCAGATAAGCACAAGCAAAGCAAACTGAAATTTGGGCATTTTCTAATCCCTGTAGTGCAACAGCAGTAGCCTTTTATTTAAGGGAGTAAAAACATAGGCTTCTACAGAAAGAGGTGTGTTCTTAACTCTTTCCCCACATATCCACAGTTAATTCCTCCGCCAGGCTCAAGCAGGAATTTGCTTTGCTTGTCAGCCACCAAAACAAACACTACCCACAAACTCTTTTAAAGGCAGTTTTTCCCCTGGAATTATCTAAGAAGGGTCTGGACACACTAGGCATACCTCTTCTAACTACTGCGACGATTGCTTCTCAGAGGAAGGGAAGAAAATAATAATGATAATAAAAAACCGCCGAGGTGTACATAGGTACATATATATAGCTCGAATTCTGTCTGGTTGGGAGAGGGTACTGCGCTCTGCCGTAGACTCCTCGCAGGGTCAAAAAGAAAAGCACACAATTTGTAACCACTCTGTGTCCTGGCCTGTCACAACCAGCGGGAGAGCCTTGTTTTACAGGTGTATCAGCAAAAAAACACCCAAATCCAAGCCTTCTCCAGCAGCGCTACGGGCGGCGGAGCACAGACCGAGGTGCGAAAGCAGAAGCCGGCAGAAAAGGGGTTTTCTCCCGAGGACGGACGGCAGGGGGCCGGCCGTGTCCTCTCACAATAGC
>VZTY01031369.1:49014-92677 GCA_013400935.1 Turnix velox
GCTGAAGGGGGGGGAGAGGGCGGGTGAGAGAACAACGGCGCCGCCATCCCCTCCTTCCCCTCCCCGTCACCACCACCACCACCACCCTACCCGCCACCCGCACTTACGTGTAGATGATAGACATGAAGTGCATAAGCCAGAGCACGACGAAGAGGATGAGCCCGAAGATGGCGAGACCCTCCAGGGCCAGAGCCAGCACCGCCATCCCCGGGGGTGAGGCTGCTCAAGCAAGAGCCGACAGGAGAGGAAGACCGAAGAGAAGAAGAAAGGGAGGATGGGCGGCCTAGCGGCGGACGAGCTTTCAAAATGCCTCTTGCTGCCGCTGCTGCTCTACCGGCCTGGCCTNGTCACAACCAGCGGGAGAGCCTTGTTTTACAGGTGTATCAGCAAAAAAACACCCAAATCCAAGCCTTCTCCAGCAGCGCTACGGGCGGCGGAGCACAGACCGAGGTGCGAAAGCAGAAGCCGGCAGAGAGGGGGTTTTCTCCCGAGGACGGACGGCAGGGGGCCGGCCGTGTCCTCTCACAATAGCCCACCCGGACCCTAGAGCGCCGGCGGCTCTCAGGTGAGCCCCAGCCCCGCTAGTGGGCCAGGGGGGCTCCCGAAGGCTGGCACCCGCGGGAGGGGAAGGCGAGGACCGGGGCCCGCGGTCCCACTCCTCAGAGGCGCGATGGGGAGCGGAGGGGGGAGGCTGAAGGGGGGGGAGCCAGCCTGCCTCCTGCTGCCGCCGCCCGCCCCCGCCTTTCTGTCAGGCTCAGGCCCCGCCCGCCCCGCGCTGGCGGCCGGCCCAGCGGAGGCGTGGCGGCAGGTCACGGGGACGAGGGTGGAGAGGGGGGGTGCGCGGTTAGATCCCCCTTCTCCCTGGGCACTGCCCGGCGCTGCCCGCGTGACCTTGGGTGTACGACAATCCTTTCCACCCTCCTTTTGCCTCTCGCGGGCGGCGGCGACAGGCGGAGGCAGCCTATCCCGGCCCGGCCCGGCCCGGCCGCCGCCCAGGAGGGTGCGGTGGCGCGGGAGGCTGCCGGCCCTTTCGTCCTCAGGCTTTTGAAGGCTGGTGGATTTTAAAAACCCTCCCGGACCCGCAAAGGCTGTATCGGCTCGGCTGGGGCGGGAAGGGGGCACAAGAAGGACATGAACTTGTTGGAGAGGGTCCAGAGGAGGGCTCAGAACTCTGAGAGGTCTGAAGGACCTCTGCTGTGAGCGCAGGCTGAGGGAATCGGAGATGTTCAGGATGGAAGAGAGAAAGCTCCGGGGAGACCTCACAGCGGCCTCCCAGTGCCTGAAGGGGCTACAGGAGGGGCTGTTTGCCAGGACATGGAGTCACAGGATGAGAGGCAATGCTTTCAAACTAGAGCAAGGCAGGGTTAGGTCAGCCACTAGGAAGCTCTTCACCATGAGGGTGGTCAGACACTGGCACAGGTTGCCTCGAGATGTGGTGGCCACATCCCTTGATGACAATCAAGGCCAGGCTTGATGAGGCTCTGAGCAACCTGATCTGCCGGATGTCTCTGACCACTGCAGGGGGACTGGGCTAGATGACCTTTGAAGGTCTCATCCGACTCTATGATTCCATGAGAACAGGTCAGGCCCATATAGGTCTGCATAGCTTCTGTTGTTTTGGGTTTTTTCTGTTTAATAGTTTTTGGGCCTGAAGGGTTTCCTCATGGGTCTCAAGTGCTGTTTGTAGGTGAGGTGCCCACCTGCAAGCCTCTGATGGTGCTGAGCCTTCCTGAGGCAGACCCTCTCCTGGAGCCCCACAGGGTGATGCTCATGGTCACCCCACAGCTACTCTTATCCCAGTCCTCTGCACTGGGAAATCTGCCTGGCTGCTTCCATTTCTTGGCTGGATTAGGATTAGTGCCCAGTTAATGAGCCTGTCACTTGTTACTAATTGTCTAAGTCATCTAAGACATTCTGCGTTTGTTTGGTTTTAATGTTTGTAGCAATTCCTGTTATTCTGATGCTGCCACCCTGCTTTTTGAGCAGATTCCTGCAGAGGATCTTCCCACTGCTTCTGTTCTGCTCTTTGGGATTGCCACAGCGCTTTGGACCTGGTGACAGAAACGACAGGTTATCTCTTCTGCTTGTTGTGAAACAGGCAAACACACACTGCATCATCTGTTTTAAATTTAACTCACATTAGTCTGGGGTATGCTGCGGAAAGACAAAATTACCCGTGTGCTTTTGCCAGCTCACTGAGCTTGCTAGATTCCGGTCAGCTCTGGTCTAGAAGAAATTCAACCATACATAAGATATTACATTTACCTGTGCATCAAAAGGTACACACTTTCCTCAGGACACCTGACTAGTAGTACAAGTTGAACATTGCAGTGTATACACACCCTTTAATAGTTGGGGTTTTTTGGTCCATGGTTCTTGATTAATGATGCATATGAAAGACTGTTCATTAATTCTGCATAAGAGCTTAAGTTGTGGGGTTTTTTATTTTTAAATCATTTCAGTCACCCTAATGATTTGGAACTAGAGGAATTCACTTTCATGGTAGTTTTTATGTTGTATGAAAAGTTAAGTTGTAGATTTAAAGGCAATTTACTGTCAGAAAATTTAAGATCTCACATGATGTGGAAATTTGCACTAAATTTCAATTAAAGGCACCATTTAAAGTTGAAAGTTAAAAACTACTGCTAATTTGAGGAACAGCAGGTAGGGTATCAGTCCAACCTAAAGCCAGCATTGTATCTGAAGTCTCTTAGTTCCTGCTTAACATATGTTCCCAGAAAAATCATGTTGTCCAGCAGCATGCCTTTCCACTGGCTTCAGTGTTTTCTTCATAAAACTTCCAAGGTAAAATTTTAAAGTAATTTATTTTCAAATTCCCCTGTTACAGATTGTGTCCGTTTCTCATTTGTAACTAAAAGCAGCAGTAATTTTTTATATTTTTCTGTTTGTTCCTGCAGTTGGTGTCTAACAATCAAGTTTATATTGACTTCATTATTGCCTCAATAATCTTCCATAAATTTTTAGCCATGATTTGAGTTGTGCTCAATATTGTCAGTCACGAGGTCAGTCTTGACAGAGAATTACTGATACATACATACTTATCTGCTTGGATCGAATTTCTCTCCCAAGGCAGAAAGAGCCAATGCAAAACAGTATCTTGCATTATGATATGACAGTACAGGGAACTTAGGAAGATTGGAGGCCTCTCTTCAGTGGTCAGCTGAGCAAACAATCACAGTTTGTTAACATTTTTCTGGTTTTGGAGAAGTGTTGCTGTGAAGCAGTAAAGCTTATTCTTTCTCCTAGAAGGTATTGTCCAGTAGATTACATTGACATGCTGCTTGTTTTGCAATAGCCTGGGTAAACAGCTCCATGCAAATAAACACTGCTGAAGTTTCTTCATAAATGAAATTAACAAAGATTATTTAACTTGCTACAGGCTCTTATACTTCAGCAAAAACATACGGATAGATGAGTAGTCCTCAAACAATATTGCTCAGGAAAATACCAAGCTGGAATAAATAACTTTTAGAAAAGTTATTTCTTTCTAATATCCTATCTCAGACAGAATTGTGTTCTGCTGGTTTTGTTGTTTAGAATCAGAGAATAGTTTGGGTTGGAAGGGACCTTAAAGAAGAACTTCTCTCTCATGAATTTAAGAGAAAAAGCTACAGTAATCAATGCTCAAGCAAATGTCTGGTTTTAAGTAGGAAGCTTCAATATATTTATAGAATCACAGTATTCTCTCCAACAGAGTTGGAATGGACCTTCAAAGGTCATCTGATTTCCCTCCCTGCAGTGAGCAGGGACCTCCTGCACTAGATCTGGCTGCTGAGAGCCTCATCAAACCTGGCCTTCAATGTCTTCACGGATGGGGCCTCTACCACCTCTCTGGGCAACATTGTTCCAGTGAGATCTCCAAGGAGATTGCTTGAGAGCTTGGTTGAGGAAAGTTAGGTGGGGTATTGCCTTTAACCAGAGTAGTTTCTCTGGTTGGACCCTGCCACATGCTGAATTTAAGCAGGTGCATTAAGCTTAGAGGGGAGCAAAGAAAAGAATAATGGTTCCCTGGAACAAGGGGCCATCTGGAGCTGTGATGGTGGTAGAGGATGTGCTGTTGGACTCCCCTCTTTTGGTGGACAGTGCAGCGTTTCACAGAAAGCCTGTGCCTGTGTTCTTCAGACAGTGCAAATCATCTTTGAAGATGCCTCATCATGCCTTGGGGGCATGATACACCCTGGTGTTTTAATCATATGCTTTGGACTTAGACTAATGTGAACTCTATTTAAATTAAAAAGAATCAAACAAACAGCAGCCCTTCCCATATACTATGGAGCTGCTCTTCTTGATTCATTCATGATTTTGCCAAAGTTTTGCTTAACAGTGTTGGTTTGCAACTTTGGAAGAGTCCTAAATGGTCTAGGTATAAGACTTGTTACAAAAATTACGCAATGAAAACATTTACTTGTAATTTTGAACTGATAAAAAGGGGTATATATATTTAGATCATTAGAGAAAGTGCATCAGTATATTGACCTGTAGTACTCCTGGTTTTAGTTTCTGAGGAGGCTGTGGAGACCAAAACCCCAAAAGCTTCTCTTGCTCGTCTTCTACAGAAGTTTTTAAACCCTACACAGACTTTACAGTATCCTCCTAAATCATCAGAGTTTTTGCTGAAAATCCACATTTACATAAACTTTGGAAAGAGAAGGTTGCAATCTTGTTCTCCACCTTGTGATGCCAAAAGAGTTTATCAGCTGATTTACAGTTAAATTTGTATTTTAAATGTGCTGAAATGCTATTTCACAGCACAGGTGTGCCTTTACTACTGTTTTCTAAATATACACTCCCCAGTTTGCTATATAGTCATGGTTTCTGCTCATAAGCATTTTTCTTCATGAAAATTGGGAAACAGAGACAGGTGGGGTAAATTTTCTGTGTGCATAATGATTTGATCCATGTATGAATCTGCAGTCCGAAACTGCTTTGTAAAAGCACAAATTGCATAGCTTTGAGACAAATTTTTCAGTTGTAATAGCTTGAAATCTAAAAATCCTGCCTCCAAGGCCAAGCAGGGTGTTAGAAATGTGTAAGTGACCTCTTACTAAAACAGCTCTCTTTTCCTCTTCTTTGAATAAAATCAAAGGAATGTGTATATTACTGTTCAGCACATTTGTTACTATACAAATGTTTTAACTCGCAGCTTCCTCTTGTTTAAATCTCTTCTGTTCAGATTAGAACAAAGAAGTATGGATTCATTAGTTGGATTTGATGCAGAAATGTATGCAATTACTCTCTGCCTGTTTATCTCCTTACCTAAATGCATGTAGTATTTTATTCATGTCTGAGACCACTTGTAAATACTGAGGAAAAATCTGGCTAGTGAGGGGAGGAGAGGAGAAAATCCCAACTAATTGGACAACTCTGCCTGTATCCTCTTTATTTGGCAACAAAAAGCTATCTAATCAGCTATAAAGTGGCCCATGAGGTCTAACAAATGCAGCTCCAGCCTAGCTGCAGTACAGGATGTCTCTTGTCTGGTAGAGTATCTCATCAAATCAAACAGAAAAATTACAAATGCCCAGGAATGGAAAAAGTTAAAACTGCAGCTACAATGAAACCTTTTAAGTGTGAATCTGTGAGGAAGGAGTCTTCACCATGTTTAATCTTCAGGAATCTTTTTGTAAGATAATGTGAAAGCACTTTTTGAAAAAAGAATTCTCAAATAATATCATAAGACTTATTAAATGTTTGAATTACATGGTGTTTTTCTTGAGAAATTATTCCAAGTGCATACTAATCTGTAAAGCACTTCCCATGTATTGCTGATGAAGACAGCATTAAACTGGAAAAACAAAGTAAATAATTTCATGCAGAACATGAATCACAGACCAGCTGAGCTTGGAAGAAAACTCTGATCACCTATTTCAATCTACTGGCTAATGAGAGTCAACTTTGCTTAGTCTGGAGTCTGTTTTCATCTTCCTTACTCCTCCCTGAGCCTTCTCCAGACTGAACAGTCTCTCTCAGCCCCTCATATGTCTGGTGCTCCAATCCATCTGTCATCTTCGTGGCCCTAAGCTGGACTCACTCCACTATGTCCCAACTTCTGCTGTCATCACCACATATACTAATGTGAGCCAGGGTGCAGTTGGCCTTCTTTGTTACCATGACACATTGCTGCTTATGATCATTTTTGTGTCCACTAGCACTCTTAGGTCCTTCTCTCCAAGTCTGATTTCTGGAGAGCTGGCTCACACTTTCTTCTTTCGTGGAGATGTCATGTAGTGCTGACCCCACTGCTGACCCCTGGTGCTCTCCAGTAGCTACTGGTTGCCTGTCTTGCACCCAGCTCTTCTCAGATTCCTTTTTATGTCTGATTTTGCTCAGGAGCAATTTTTAACCTTTTCCCTGCAAACTCCCTGAATATCTTTTGTTTCTTACTGCTTTTCCCTGAGTCTCCTTTGAAGTTCTTACTTTTCACTATAGACGCCCAGTGGAGCACAATCTTCCTTGCATTTTAATGGCTCTTTAACATGCCTTGCCCAGGCATCCTGTTCTCTTGTTTTCTGAGTCTCATCTTAATTGATTTACTCCATCCTTGCTTGCTCCAGAGACTATGTTCTGCCACAGGGTTTTGTTCTCCAGAAGTGTTTTCTTTGTCTTATCCTCTGTTAGGAATTCCAGAGATACTCCCTTTTAATTTTCAATAATCAATAAGCAAGAACAATGTGGATTTGTTATAAGTGAGTGTTAAAGCTCCTTTTTTTTTCTCTGTTCTAATCTGCCTTTTTTTTCCCTTTACCTTCCTTTATCTTCATTCATTTTTACTGTGAGATAAAAAAGTCCTCTTTAAAGGGAAAGGATATTATTTTCCAGTGTAGAGGCTCTGACAAAATTATTGTATCTACACACCAATGTCTTCTTTTGCTTAAAAAAAAAAAGTCCTATAAACAATATCATGCTGCCCTCATCTCCTGGAATACAAAACCATCTGGCCACAATATTTCAATTATTGATGCACCACAGGCTAAGGAGGATGGCTACAAGTGCCTCCCTGTGTGATGACCCAAGAAAAAGGGGCAGCGATCAGAAGAGAGCATCTGGTTGAAGCAGCTTAGTATCAGTGTTATTTCTCAAAGCTTTTTTCCCTGGAATTGATGAGAGTCCTTCATTGGCAATATTATTTGAGGTAAACCGGGAAACATTACATATATATTTGTACAATCAGAGGGGATTTTTTTAAGCTGTATATCCTCTCAATTTTGGGGGTTAGTTTTGTTTCAGAAATAATCTGTGTATTTAAAAAGTCATGCCTCTAAGGGATACTAAGTTAACAGTTTGTCTGTAAGACCAAAATCTGTTTGCAAGTGTGTTTATGGAACTTTGCATTCTGGTCAGAATATATGCCAAAATATAATTGGTTTTAATGACTAAAAAACTGTATTAGAAGCATACGGAATACTAACATAGAGGGGTAGTGTTATCATGTTACAAATTTATGTTTTTCAACAATAATTCTGAGAATAAACTTTGCTTTTCTTATAAGTATTTTGAAAGAAGAATACTCATTGTCCAGTCAGACACACTATGCATGGGATTTTCACTCTGTATTCATGGTGCCCTTTTGGCCATTGACATCACCTCATAATGGTTAATGTCCTGTATGGACAATTTTATTTTATAAAGATAAGAAGAATCAGACAGAACTACAAATTGATTACAAAGGCAAACCTTCCATGACTTTTGGAAGACCAAGCACTCTTCCTGTGAGAGTTTCTGAGACATGTTTCTGAGACATGTACGAACATGCTTGCAAATAAAAATCTCCCATAAGTAAATACTGAGTGAAAGTTATAAACTATACTATCAATAGAAACATTTAATCAAGTGAGGTTTTTTGCTTGAATCCAACAGAAATTGATGCCAGAATGTTAGAGGATCAAAAAGATGAGTGCTTTTATGAGCTGAGCGCAAGAGCAAAAAACAGTGAAATCAATGGAAAACACACTAAGGGGAACATAGTCCACCCACAGAAGAAGTGAACTCAGCAACGATGTTTCATGGCTGACCATGAGACTAGATTTAAATTTTTTTTATGTTTCTTGCAGCAAATATTTGATGATTCTGTCAACAAATACTTGATGCTGCGAGAACATGAATAGGTAGAACTGTCTATATGTGTCTATAGACACTGACACTGAAATAAGTCCCTCAGAAAGCAACTGGTGCACTTCTGGGCCCCAACACTGGAGGCCTACAGTACAAAAGTGGTGGCCAGGATGGTAGGTGGCTCCTGTGTTCAGTGGGAGGAGATCCAGGATTAGCTGGAAAGCCTCTCAGCCCTTTCTCACTACTACAGCCATGGGAGCCTGGAAGCAAAACTGCCTTGGCTGGGTAGATGAGCAAAATTGTAGAAGTTCTTTGGCCCTTACTTATCAAAGCACCACAGAATTAGGGGAGTAGAGGAAACGTGCTTTTAGAGCAGAGTCTGGCTTAGAAATCAGGTTCAGCTTCGTCTTGAAGCAGAATGCCTGGCAATTTCTGCGATCCACAATTAGCACATTGATTACACGGTGTCTCTTGTGATTGAAAATGGACATCAAGACATCTCACAGGGTTTCCTAGTCATGTCTCAAGGGCTGGAATTACAGCATGCTCTACTAGCTCTGTCCGAGGCATCCCTGAGGAGTGTCTCTTTCCCAGGTACCTGCAAAGATATAAAGTCTTTCCAAACCACTGGAATGTTGTCAGGAATCAGTCTGCACTCTCATATGGAGTGATGTGGTCTCCTTCTTGAAATATTTGCAGACAGAAGGTGGATGTAGCCAGAACTTTAGACCCCCATGAGATATCCATGCTTGTTTTCATTGTGGAGAGTCACATGGCAAAGCAGAAAGTGAAAGACATAGCTTGGCTTGTCTCTGCCCAGGTGCTGCTGAATGAAATTCAGGATAGTGTAGCCTAAGCAAAAAAACTGTTAGAGGAATATTAATCTGGCTTTTTCTGATTGCTTCTTAAAATATTTTAATAGCTATCACTTGCTTTAGAAACAATTATTCCTAAATAGTTGCTAGCACAGTATTTCAATCAATCAAATATGAATCATAGAATCATAGAATAGTTTGGGTTGGAAGGGACCTTAAAGATCATCGAGTTCCAACCCCCCTGCCATAGGCAGGGACACCTCCCACTAGACCAGGCTGCCCAGTGCCCTGTCCAGCCTAGTCTTGAACACCTCCAGAGAGGGGGCATCCACAACCTCCCTGGGCAACCTGTTCCAGTATTTCACCACCCTCACTGTAAAGAATTTCTTTCTTATGTCTAGTCTAAATCTATCCCCCTCTAATTTATATCCATTGTTTCTAGCTTATATCCATTGCTTCTAGGTTATATCCATTGTTTCTAGTTTATATCCATTGTTTTTATTTTATATCCATTGTTTCCAGATGATTCCAGAATGATTCCAGAGATGCTCACTTGACTTTTAGTACTGCTTCTTCATCTTACCACTCTGTTTGCTGACATCACAGTTTCCTTCTTTAGTGAAACCAGGCTTAAAATTAGAAGTCTGCTCATGGGGACATGATGAAAACATGTATTTCACCACAACTCTGAGAGAGTTTCCTGACTCTTTCTTAGGAGTGCCTCTTATTAACCATGTCAAAGGCAGGTATACATCCTGCAAACGCAGTATTTCTCTACTTGCTGTTTAAAGAAGTCACAATTAACAGACCCCAGTATCTCAGAAGCTCCTCTATCCCAAAATGTGCTTATGGCATAGCCCAGAACTGATGTTTCAAACAGAGAAATGTCTTTTCCAGAAGGATACAACTAATCTTTTGTTGTGGGCTTGGAGTTAGTCCACCGTTTTCACAATCAGGTGCTGAGCTGGGCAATGCTAACAGGTCATTATGATCTCAGTAGCCACTCCTGCATTAGCTGGGAGGTTCAGAGAGTCCGAAGAGCCAAGACCAGTGGGGAATCCTTTACAAAGAAACTCTGAGATTGGTGCTTCAGATGCCCTCACCACTCTTACCCAGATTACAGGGATCATCAGTCCTGAGTTTCCACGTTTTCCACAGTAGTTATGGGTTCTGGTTTTGCCAGTGACAAAGCGCCAGTTAGAAGCAATGACAGCAGGTACCCAGCATGGTTACCTGACATGTCTGAGCTGCTAAGTTTCTCATGATGTCTTTGTGGTCCTTTGTCCTTCTGCTGTGGTTATTTAATTACCACTCTCACTGCGAAGCAGCTGTTAAGTGGCTCAAAAGACTGATATTACATGGAGTCTAGACAGGCACAGTTTGAAACCAGAGTTTTCAGTTTCTCTATAGATAACTGATGCTATCTCAGTTTCTGCTTCTAAAAATATTCAGCATTTCCATATCATTTTTAGGTTCTTTATAAATGAAAGATCACCCTCAGTTGTGTTGCCATGACAGTGGGGAAAGCTGATGGGGAAATTAACAAATTTCAGTTGCCATTTAAGCCCATTACAAAAGCCCTGCAGTTTAATGCTCTTCTAAATTTCTTTGCAAAGGAATATTCTTGTAATTAAGCACACAGTAGGTGAGAGAGAGGGCTAAGCCTTTATGCATTACAAAGGAGGCAGCTTTGAATAAAGTCAGAATTGCTTTTACAATGGTGATTTTATAAAACTCTTTGTGCATTCTCTTTACTGTAACCAGAACATATTTTGGGGGGTTTTAGTGCAAATATTAAGTGTTGTGTGAATGGATGTATTCTGGGTACCACTAGTTAGAAGAGATATGGGATTACTAGAGCTCTTAGCATCATGGTCTTTTCATGCCATTCTTGACATTGATCCAGATAGTGACTGTTACATAAAGATGTACAGTTAGGCATTAATTTAGTTTAGTGTGGATGGATGGCAGAAAGGTGTCCAAAATTATGCCCTTGAAATGGCATATATACCTTCCTGCTTCTGGAATCATCTGCCCTTAGCAACCTCAGTTGCTCAGTTGCCATTTGTCTGTCAGGCTTGCATGAGTAAGGGCAGAGTCTTGCCAGGAGCAGCAGCAGAAGCAGCTGGTTAATACCATGTCAGCATTGCTGGTATCAACCTGGACATCAGAGAAGAAACAGCAGGAGCAGCTGCAGGATCCATCAAATTTTTGCCTTGTTAAGGAGCATAATCTGTCTGAGATACTGAAAAAAAGTGAACAAGCAGATGACTGAGCAGTTTCTCCAACTAATCTCTTAATTTTGTCCTTCTGCTTGTCTGTGTAGAAAGCCCTGTTGTGGACAAAACTGCTCTTGAATGAGTCTTAGAATCATAGAATCACAGAATGTGTTGAATTGGAAAGGACCTTCAAAGGCCAGCTAGTTTGACCCCCTGCAATAAGCAGGGATATCTTGCACTCGGATAAGGTTGCACTGAATGTCTCCAGGGATGGGGTCTCCGCCACCTCTCTGGTCCAGTCTTCCCTTCACTGAGCTTGGAGATGTCACACAAGTTTTGGCACTGAGTCTGGTGACACAGCTGCAATGCCCTTCCTCAGTAAATCATAGCTGGTGGACTACCTCAAACACAAAGGGACAGATTTTATTCCATGTACTCATCATCTTGAGTCATTGTTGATATTGCATTATGTATTCCAACCCTGTGCTGTCAGTGTAAGGTGTGACAATTAATTCTGATAAGTGGAAAGCAAACATCTACAAATTACTACATCCTCCACAAGGGGTTATTACAAGATTGTATCTTCTCATACATTTCTTAGTGGCTTGCTATGGGTTTTATTACAGTTAAAGTTTTATTTTCAGGCATATAATTGTGGTAAGTTCAGATACAGAAATACTTTGCTCTCTTTCTGTGCCTTACACACTCAAGGACCCAATTGTCTTCAGCGGACTCCATTACTGTCAAATCAAAAATACCATATGTATTATCTCCCTGAAAACTTGCCTTTGTCCTTTCTTTTCCTTCTTAAGCAAAAGGCAATAAATATTTGATGTGTGCTTGAGAGCAAACATTAGATGTAGCAAAATGGACGATGTTGCTTGGCAGTCAGTTTTCTTGCATTGTATTTGTGTGCTCACTGCAGCTTTACCTTGCTTTTCACCAGGGCGTGACAGACTCTGTTTCTCAATGCCATTAAAGAGCAGGAGGCTCAGCTTGGAGACTTGTGTCGTATGAAAAGGTGTGGCTTCAAAAGAAACTCCAGACAATTTCCAACAGGAACTTACTCATCACTGAGTCTTTTCACAGTTATCTACTTAAGAGAATGGAGCAGGCAAAAAGACTCTCGTTGGGCAATAAAGCTATGCGTGGCATGAAGTCATCAGTTTTCCAAAAAGGCAAAAATCCAAATTCAGAGTTCTCTGGCTGGTTCAGACATTCACTTGGCAATTCACTGATTGGTGAGAGGGTTGTGTGATCAAAAATCTTGTGATTGATTGGCCACAGAGCTTCTCACCATCCCTAGGGAATGGGGAGGAGGTGCCAGAGCCTTCGTGGGGAGCAGGCGCACCACACAGGGGTTGAATGCAACTTCTGAGAGTATCTTTAGGAAAACCTACCAGTAAGGGATAAGAGCGGAGACCATGGTGTCCTGCAGGCAGGGTTTGGCACAATGGTATGAGTCTACCCTCTGAGAAACTGCCAAGTTGTTTCTGTGTTAACATCAAAGCTCCAGCAAGAGAACTCCTAACTCTCCTGGATCTGTTCCATGCACGGATTCTGTCATATCCAGAGGCAGTGTGAAAAACACGTGGCAATTAAAATCAGCTAGTTAAGAGATATTGAATCATGGTTGTGAAAACTTTCATAGCATTTACCTAATTCTGGGAAAACAAAATAAATGACTGCTGTGTTTTACTGCATCTATTCATATCCTCTCAGTTAAAGCACAGATCTCAGCACAGTTAAATAAGTCCTGGGTTCAGATCAGGTAGGACTCTGTTACATGTTCCTACAAACTATTATGCATTAAAACACCTTTTTAAGCACAGCAGCTGAATGAGTTTTGCTATAATAATCTCAGAGTAAGCTAAATAATGCAAGCAGTAGCAGTGTGTTCAGAAATACAAAACATACAAAACTATAAAAGTATTTTTGTATTAAGGGTGCAAAATGACTTTCTAACACTAAATTAGGGCTTAATTTTAAATTGTGTTCTTCTTAAGAAAGCCACTGCTGTATTGATTTGCACATTATTGGGTTCTTCTCTTTGATCCCAATGGAAAAGCAAATGCAGTTTCAGTGTATGTATCAGTTGACTGGGAAGATTATTCTCAGCAGCTTCAAACAACTCCATGAGTGGCAAATCAACAGTTTCAGAATATGAAATACTAGTTACAGTGAACTTGAGCTGCTTAATGATTCCGAAGGTTATTGAAGATTTTGCCAAATGTTTTAATCAAACAAGAATCTCCTAGTTATGCTTTCCAAGACAGTTGATAAGATTGTGTGATTAATACTTGCTCACTTCAATGAACCAAGCCTTTCTTTAAAGAGATAAACATGAAGAATAAATATCTTCTGTTATACTCATAATTGCTACTTAATTTGGCATCTGAATAGTGCAGTTATTTTCTGATAAATACAGGATATCTCAAATGCTTTCTCCTTTATTCCCAAAGCTTCTCTTACCTTTGTAATTCCCTGTGGGGAATTACAGGGTGTTGTTTAGCTCTGGAAGTGAGGATTGACCTTGGGAGAAAGATACAATGGGACTTGTTGGAATGAAGCCATGGGAGCAGCAAACTGTACTGGGAACAAGATTTAACAGAAACAAGAAGGACACCGGGTATTTGTGTAGATGTTCTGTCAGTAGGCACTAGGAGAGAAAATAACTGCTTGCTGACAATCTGCTCTAAAAGCCACTCTGTAACTCAGTAAAGGCTCTGATGCTTTTACCATCATGATGTGTCAGTTGTGTGTTTACCGTCACATGCTGTCTGAACAGGGTCCTCAGGGTCCATGCCCTGGTGTGCCATAAGAGCAGCTCTAGGACAGTGCCTGAATATGGCACCATCAGTTCCCCCATTATACTGAACTAGATTTTGCATAACACCAGCTTTCACATTCTTGTGAAACATGAGATCTGTCTCATTTACAAATATTCAGAGGCACAGTGGATAATCCTTGGAATCACAAAAGAAACAACTCTGTACAAGTACCTGAAAGAAGAAAGACTGCCCAGGGAAGTGATTGAAGCAACATCCCTGCAGCTATTCAAGAGATGAGTGGACACAGAGATATGGTTTAAGGATGGTTCTTGTTGAGACTTGAGTTGATGGTTGGACTTGATGATCTGAAAGGTCCCTTCCAACCAAGGCAGTTCTATTACTATATGGTTTAAAAAACCCAGTCCACCCCAAACTGTGCTCATATTCAGTGTCAAAGAGACAGCAGAAAAACATCCCCAAAGTAGGTGGGTAATATGAGAGGAAATGCTGATATCACAACCGCCACACATCTTTTTCTGTGCCTTAGATTACTGTCTATGGATTCAACTTCTCGATTCTGTGCCCTTAATATCTGAGATGTCCTTGGGCAAAGTAAGAGCTCCCCAAATTCTTTACAGTTCTTGATTTTGTGCAGTGATGTCTACTCCTCCTAATTTCTTTTTCATGAACCGCAGTCCTATCACACATGGATATAAGAGAAAAGTGCCCATCTGTCTCAGAAGAGTCTTCCTAGCTCCTGCTTCTGGCTGTACAGCCCTATTTCTTCCTTGCAGTGGACACCATGCTCTGAATCTGCTTCTCTGTCTCTCCCCTTGGAAGATGACTCCTATCTCACAGCTGGAGAAAATCCATCTTTGGGGAATTGTGCAAAAGTGACCTTGAAATAAGAGGCAAGGGGATACCTTGAATACACAACAAAAGTCATCAGGAGAGACTTGGCAGAGTTTGTTTGACACATATGATGTAGATGCTTTGAACAGTGAGATCAGAATGGGTAGCAAAGTTTCAAAGAGTTAACTTGACCTTTAGAGCCTGGAGGACCTTAAGTCCTACCTCTACTCAGTGACCATGCTGTCTGAGCACCTCTCTTGTTGACAGCACTCATTGTTAGAACCTTTCATATGTGTTTACTGACTGGGCACATAGACTCTTGTGCCCTTGCTGCTCACTGTAGCTTGATGCTGACATTTCCACTAGTCCAGTTCCTTTGTGCTGTATTCCTGCTCAGTGGTCAAGAGCACACACTGGCTTAACTTTGTTATATGACCCAGTTATAAGTAAATAACTTTGCTATATGACCCAGCAATTTTTCCACTTCAGTCCAGCTTCATCTCTTTTACTTCCAATTTGGGGTCCTTTTGCAGGCTCTTGAATTTTAAAGACAGATAGCCAAGGTACTCCATTGATACAAATTACAATAAAATTAACTACATTGTAGATCATACTTAAAACATGGGGTATGAAGTAGGTGCCATAGGTGTGGGCCAGCCAAAAAGAAGGTATCTGTAAACTCCAGGTACTTAGTCCTGCAGGACTAGATGAAGTCCAGAAAGCTATGTGCAACTCACCATCCCAACCATTTTCTTCCACAGTTTTCTGATGAGCTCCTTGGATCAGTGATCTGACTTCTGAAGTGCCTGCATAGAAGAAATCCTCTCCTGGCTAGATACAAGTGTTTCTCCAGCACTCTTTTATCACTTTTTGCCTTAGATCTAATGTAAAGGAACAAAGAGTTCACCCCACAGATCTGAGAACAGAAGGGAGATCCTGCACCAAGAAAGAGAATGCAATGAAATGGAAGTGTGTTACAGAGTGGGAAAAAAAAAAAAAAAGTAGAGGCTATAGTTTGAAAACAAAACTAAAACCCAACAACTAAAAAATAGCAACAAAACTCAAATGTTTATTGTTACAAAACCAGCTTGGGGAGGCAAAAAGAAAAGTGGATCAAGTCAGGAAGGTAAACCTTGACATTTACTGGAATATGCTGTAAGAGTGTTGTTCATAAAAATCTGTGTCAAGATTGTTTGGAAATTCAGCCAAATCCTGTATGGGTTTGGAACCTGTTGTCACTTTTATGAAGCCCACATTATGCCTGGCTCACAAGAAGCACTGTGTGTGAAGCTCCTGGTCACTGTCCTGAAAGCTGGATTTCTCACTGGAAAGAGAGACTGGCACAGCAATGTGCAGGAGGGTTTTGGCACATAGAATTACATATTTTTGCTTATATGTAATGAAGTGCAGCACTAGGAGTTATTACTGGCCAAGAGCTTTACTGAGAATCCCTGCAGCACACACTTGCATATCTCTGGTGGCTCTGGTTATGGTGCACACAGTACCTAACATTACCATCAGGACAAAAAAATCCCCAAACCCTTCTATTCCTAAGGTTCAATGTGATTGAAACCATATACCTAAGTAGTGAAGACAGTAACAGGAAAATTTGAAATCTTACAGGTTTTCTCTAAAATGTTTAATCCTTAAACACATTAAGTCTCTATCTAATATGTAAAATACAAAAAAAAAAGGTGCAACTACAGAAATACAGACAATAATGTGTTTACTGAAAATATAGGGAAGTGTATATTCATGGTAGATCTATAAGGACACAGCTTCAATTATATGATGTTTTTCTTTTTAGAAACAGAGTGACAACTCCCTTGAGGAAGGTACCTACAACTGGACATAATACTTCAGATGCAGCCTCACCAGTGCCAAGGAGAGGGGGAGGATCACTTCCCTACCTGCTGGCCACTCCCTTTCCAGTTCACCCCAGGAGACAATTTGCCTTCTTGGTTCCAAGGGCTCACTGCTGCCTCATGGTCAACTTGCTGCTCACCAGGACTCCAAGTCCCTCTCTGCAGAGCTGTTTTCCAGCAGGTCAGCCCATAATCTGTACTGGTATATGGGGTTTGTTCCTCCCTAGATGAGCGTTATTCCTCCGTAGGTGCAGGACCCTGCATTCTCTTGTTGAATTTCATTAGGTTCTTCAATTATTTAATGAATTTAATTAATTTTGCTTATATATATTAGATTCAATTCGTCTCACTGAAGGAAAACAAAGCTAAATCAATTGCTATTGAATAATCGTTTTCCATCATTAATAGCTGTCTTAATTTTTCTTCTCTTGGGGTTCCTAGTCAGCAAACAGTTGCACGCTTGAGTTAATTTATCAGCATTGCCAACTTGCATAACTTTACCTTGTAATATTTCATGTTTTCGAAATGTCGGCATCTTCTAATGTTTGTTAAATAACAAATTGCTTTTTTATATATAATACAGGAGCATCATCTATGAATGAAGAGATAATTTGAGCCCATTGTAGTATGAAGTTCCATATTTGAACAAAGGGAACAAAATGCTTTACAATACAAAATTCCTAGGGCAGGGCCTGACTTGAGTGTTGGATACAAATGACACTGTATCTTTTTTGTGACTTACCTGCTGGTTTCTTTATGATTTGAGATAATGACGGGATTCTCTTTTGACCTGATTGTCTAGGCTTCTTATTTGATTTGTTCTGCTTAATATTTAAAAGGTGTTTTTAATCAATACCAGAAATATAATAACTAAAGTAATTATCTGCCATTTTAGAACATGTTTTTTCCTTTGCTCTGTCTTTAGATTTCCTTCCTTTCACTTTACCCATTTTTTGACAAATGTTTCCTTGTGTGTTTTTTCATTTTTTGTTAAACCTTGTCGTTTGACTGATGTAGCCTTTTATCACTCACCATCAATATCAGTTTGCCTTAATCCTCCTAACTTCTATCAAACATACTTTTCTTTGCATTCTCTAGAACAGTGGAAAAACTCCTGGAAAAGAAAAAAATCACACCACACTACAAGTCATCACTGATAAGCTGATACAAAGTTGTCCATGTGGTGATTCTGTATAATGATTAAAACATGCTGTTCTAATCTTTCAGAGCAGTGTATATCATTACCTGTGATAGTGCTGGCAATTATAGGCACTTGTATTTTTGAGGACTTATGCAAAAGGATGCTGTTGACCTTCTTTGCCATGTACACACTCTGGCTCCTGTGCAGCTGACAATCACCAAACAAGTCCACGTCCTTTCCCCAGGAGCAGCTTTTCAACCCCTCTTCCCAAGCCTGTAACCTGGCTTGAGCTGGGTGTGAAATAAGTGCAGGCCACAGCAGTTGACCAGTTTGAAGCTGAATTAACTGTCTGCCCATTGCTGGTATCAGAATGTTGGACCCAGGGGTGGCCTGGCAATAGCACCATTGTTGTCCCCCTGAAGAGACATCGTTGCATCTGGAGACGGAGACAATGGAGAGAGCTCAGCTCTTACTTGGAGTGTTTTTTGTTTCCAGACATCCCTTTGGAGATTTTGTGCTGGACCCTCTGGTTTTTTTTTTGATCCCAGAGCTGAGTCCAGCTTCTAGTGACCATGGGCCAGATTAACTGCTGCAGTGCCTCCAGGTAAGCTCTCCCCTTGGCTGAGGGACACACTGGCAGCCAGTGCCACCACAGCCACCATGCTCATTTGTGGCACCTTCTCTCTGCAGGGACATCCCTGAGGCCCTGCAGCAAGGCCAGCCTGCACCACTCGAGCCCCTGCAGCGCCATCAGGTAAAGGTGACCCAGGGCCAACAGACAAAGAAGAGGGACCTCATCCTCTACACAGACACCTTGGTCATCGCCAAGGCCCAGTAAGACTGGAAAAGCCCAGCTGCCTTTCCTCACTGGCCCTGCCTCCGGCCCCAGGCCTTGGCACCCTGCTGATGGATGTCCCCATGGCTGCGCCCACAGCAGAAGGATGCTGGAGGGGAGACGTGGAGCTCAGCCATCTCCAGCTCACTCCCTGTTGCTCCTTTTGACAGAGGTTCCAGCAGCCCAGTCCCGTTGCTCAACCTGGCCTTGGCCACGCTAAACATCTTCAGCAGCAGGAAGTGGAGGGCCAGCGATGACATGGAGGAGGAGGATGGCAAGGACTTCAAGTCCCTCATCCTGGTCTGGCCCTCTGGCAACTGTGTGGTCACCTTCTGGTGTGTACAAGTGCCAATTCTCCATGCTTCTGTCTTGCCCCACGGGGCTTTGTCCTACCTCTGTGGCCATCCCCATGAGGCAGGGCTGGGTGACAGCCCACCTCTGCCCATAGCGAGCACTTAGGGTCTTTCTACCCTCTTTCTGCAGCTCCCGGGTGGTGAAGGAGCAGTTGCTGAGCAGCCTTCTTGGGTAAGTCCTGCCTGGCCATGCAGCCTGGGGAAGCTGTCCTCAGGCAGCTTGGGTCTCACACCTCCCTTTCTCTGCCCTTTCCCTGTACACAGGCTGCCAGCAGGAGAGGAGGGAGCCCATGTCACCTGGCTGCCCTCCATCAAGCTGCTGATGAAGGAGCTCCAACATCGCAACCCTGTGAGTGTCTCTCATGTTTCTGCTCTGCTCCAGCCCAGTATCAGCTGCAGAGCTTCTGATCTTCTGCTCCTTTTCCCCTTAACTAGGTGATGACACTAAGCAGCAGCAGCCTGGAGAACCTAGTGGAGCAGCAGATGGAGGTGAGGAACACTTGGGCTGTGCTTTCAGCCGTCTCCACCCCTCACAGGTAGCCAGTGGCCAACACAGCTCAGTGCTCAACAGGTGCCCTTTCTGCTGAGGGGCTGCTGGCTGAACACAGAGCTTTTCTTGCAGGCTGGTGCCAGGGAACAGCCACCACCCATCCCTTCAGGCAGCCAACCTGGCCACATAGCTGGTGAGTTGGGAGAATTCAAGAACAGGACGTCCCTTTCCTCTATCAGGCAGCTCCATGGCTTTGTGACTGGAGAGAGCTGAGCCTCAAGGGCACTCATACAGAAATAATGACTCCACCCTTGATTTGGGCATCAAGGGAACAGAGCTGGGGAGCTTTGGGAGTCCTTCTCCTTCATTCCTCCTCTTCTCTTGGCAGCAGGCAGGACCCCTAGGATGTGGAAGAGGTCCTGGCCATTCACACGGAGAAGGTCCTCCACTTCTACAGAGGTGCCCAGAACATCAGGCTCAGGTCACCATGGAGGTCTTTTTGGCCACCCCCTGGAGGAGCTCTGCAGCCAGGATGGCACCCTGCCACAGCCAATCCAAGTGAGCATGCCTGGCCATGCGTGGCCATGCCTCTGGCTCTTGTGGTGATGCGATGGCCCCAGCAGAGGGGAACCATAAGGGTCTCGTGGCTAAATTTGGCTCCGCCCTTCCAACTCTTGCATCCTTTCCCAATGAGAAATGTAGAGTTGCCCATGGTTCCCCCTGCCCCCAGGGTGAGGTCTTCTGTCTCAAAATGTGTCTCCAGTCCAGCAAGTCTCCTCACCTGTGATCTGCAGGACCTGCTGGCTGTTCTGGATGAGCAGGGACCATCCACTGATGGAATCTTCCGGCTGTCTGTCAGCAAGAGTGCCACCAAGGTGCTCAGGGAGGCCCTAGATAGTGGAGCTGAGGTCCATCTGGAAAGTCAGCCAGTGCTCCTACTGGCAGTCATCTTGAAGGTGAGCCCTGCTGACCTGGGGCCCAGAGGCTCCTGCCTCTCTCAGCGCCCACCAACATCAGTGAGAGTAGGAGACAAAAGCAGGACACGTGTTCATGGGTCAGCATGCTGGGAATGCTGCCTGTGCTCCTGGGCAGGAGTGCCCAGAGACTCACCCACAGCCCTTGCCATTGCAGGACTTCCTCCGGGAGATCCCCTCAAAGCTCCTGCACGAGGAGCTTTATGAAGAGTGGATGACTGCCCTGCACAAGGCCAGTGGGGAAGAGAAATTGGCAGCCCTGAAGGAGTAAGTGTGGCCAGCAAGTTTCTTGCAGTGGCTGGGACTGTTGGTCAGGCATCACCAGCGAGCCTTCCCTCAGGTTGTCCTGGGAGAGATCAGCCTGTGTCACCTGCGTTGACAGCATCTCTTAACAGGCTGTTTCACTTCCCTCAGGGTGGCCAGCAAGTTGCCCCAAGGCAATGTCCTCCTTCTGAAGCGCTTGCTGTCATTGCTGGAAAACATCAGCAAGAACGTGGCCAGCACCAGAATGACAGCAAGGAACCTGGCAATCTGTATCGGGCCAAACCTGCTCAGCCCACCACAGGAGCAGACACTGGCCCTGGATGCCCTGGTGCAGTCCATGCAGAAGGTAGGCTGTGTTTGCCAGGTGCCTACAGCCTTCCAGGCTCAGCTTTGCTACTCAGAGGCACCAGGCTGCCTCCTCTCTTTGGCAAACACTGAGTGACTGCAAGAACTGCTGTGAGTGAAGAGCAGCCCAGTGCACAGCTTCAGCCCTCTATGCAGAAGCTAGCAAGCATTTGCTTTGTGTAGGTGACACATCTGACGGAGTTCCTCATTCAACATCGTGGAGATCTCTTTGAGGAAGAGGAAGCAGGGCTTGGGGCACTGGATGAGGAAGGACCATCAGAACAGGCAGAAGCAGAGGTAGGTCATAGATAGCCACAGATGACATGAGAAAAAGACTTCCCCCCTCCGAAAGAAGGACTGCAGCTGCAGGGAGAACAAGGACACTGGAAAAGCCAGGTCACCAAGCAGCCCACAGCTCTGCAAAAGGGTGGAGGAAGGCTGTTGCAGGTTGGCCATGGCAACAGAAGAGCCAAGAGAGCTGTTTCTGCTGAGCTGAGCAAAGCCCCTCAAGGGATCTGCTTTTCATAGCTGAGCCAGCAATTGGGCAGGTGGGTGCTTGTCACCTGTTAACGGCCACATTGCCATTGCAGGTGCCATCTCCAGTGTTTCCAGAAAGCCAAAGCCCACAGAGCCCACCACAGGAGAGCAGGTAAAATGAGCTTTGTTTAAGAGCAGAAGTGTTTTGAGTTTCTGGTGACTTTCACTTTCTAGCCTTACTCTTGAATGGAAAGTTTGCCAGGCTCTTCACGGAACAGCAGCAGGAAGCGAAGAGCAAGCTGTGGAGAGTGCAGCGACTGGCAGATGGAAAGGAAGATCAGGAAGGTGGAAAGGGAGCTGTTGGGGACAGGCAACTGAGGCCTGGTGAGTCCTGATGCCAGTTCTGCCTCTGTGGCTGAAGCCATGGGGCAGGTCTGGGACGTGGGCTGTCTCTGCCCACAGGATGGGGAGCAGCCAGTGCTTAGGCTCTTCCTCTGCTCTTTGTGCAGCTCCCAGGGGTGAAGATGCACAGGCTCACCACTCTCCTTGGCTAAGCCCTGCATGCCTGTGCAGAATGGGGAGCCTGTGCTTTGTCCCCAACCCCCGAGTTCCCTTGGATTTGCCCACCTCCTCTCCTCTGGAGGCAGAGGAGAGGGCACACCCTGGACAAGACATGCTTACCTGGACTGGCAGTGGCATGATACCATCCTGGCCAAAGAGAAAGCAGAGGGACCAGCCAAAGCAAGCCCTGCTGCCACCAAAGCCTGATGGCTGAAGCCAAGATCTCCCTCTGTGATCATGGCAAGAACATCCTCTACATCATATACATCTAGACTGTTGCTAAATAAGATAGAGCAAAGCCGTGTGGTGATGAAGCACCACCTGGCTGCTCCCAAAGCCTCTCAGATCTCTCCCCTCCCTGCCAAAATCAGTGGGGATTGTTTGACTGTGAATGAGGGACCAGAGGCTTCACCAAGCAGCTCAGTTCCCTCCTGTCACAGAACTGTGAGGATGGATGTGCCCTTTGAGAAAGGCCCAAAGAAGTCAGATAGCATCTGGCAATGGAGTGGAGAGCAGGGGCAGTGGTGAGACCAGGGCTGGACAGATGTTTCCTGAATGCAGCTGGGTAAAGCAGCTGCACCAACTCTACCCACTGGAGAGTTATACACAGCCATGAAGGCACCTCTCTCCAGCTGGGTAGCAGTGCATTGGCATGGTATGGCTGTGCACAAAGCACACATGTCACCTAGACCTGCACCATGTCTCAAGGAGAGATTCTTTATACTAACCGCCAGACATAGCATTTTATATTGTGAGTGGCTTCAAGCCGCAGCCACTGCATAGGACAGGCTTTGCACAAGGATATTTATGTGAATTTCCTTATCTGTGAACTCTCGTGTGCCAAAGATCTACCTTTACTAGTGAATCTAATCATTAATAAAGTCACAACTGACTCAAACTGAAAATGAGCATTATGAAGCTTTCATATAATTTTATAATACAGCCTTGCCAATCTACAAGCTGAGTCAGTAATATCTTTCATCTAATTACTTATTGTTCTTCGAATCAACAGCAAGAACATTCCTGTGACTATTCAGTCTTTTCTTTATAGTGAGGATAGAAGTCTGTTTTACAACATTCCCAAAAGAAAGATGTTTGGGCTCAATCATTCTTAGTGTGTTTTTCACCTAAGTAATTTGACTTCTGTTTGTTTGTCTCGATCAATACCCAATTATATACTGCATACAATAAGTCTGCAAGCTGCCTTGATTATGTATGTTTTTAATGTAAAGAAAAAATGTGTAGAAAGTAAGATTCACTGAACTCTTTTTTTTTTCCTCACTAAAAATGTCAGATAACAAAGAGAAAGACAGATGTTAGTGTTTTAACAATTCATTGATGCAATTCAAGATGGCTATTACACTATTATAAAAGATAACTATTACAGTGAAGAGAGAATTTACCTACATGTGAAAGGGAAAGAGCCTTCAATCTAACAAGACATTGGCGAGACCGCTTCCTACTTACAGACAAAGGAAAATAAGTCTGGGGGATGAAGTATTAAGCATGTCCAGATCTTCTGAAATACTTCAGAGAAAAGATGGACTATTAAACCAAACATAGTCCTTTAAATGAGAAAAAACATACATTCTGGGTACTGCATAGCTTCCCGAGAGAGTCTGTCAGGCAGGCATTCTGATGCAACCTCAGGAACATTTGAAATGGTGTAGATATTTTCCCTCTTTCCTAGAGATTTTTGTCTGAGTTGTTTACTTCAGATGCTGTGTTTGCATATGAGCTGGCTTGAAGTAAGTATCATTTACAGAGGTGAGAGAACAATACATTCAATCAAGGGAGCATTGAACTTGCAATATAGGGTGACAGTATACATTGATAAGTAACCCAGAGTTTTAGTAGGTTTTTGTCTGTGTTGACAAGTAGCACAGAAAGCTGCACAGGCTGAAATAACAAGAGTCAGAGGAGGAAAACTTTGCTTGGCCAAGCTGGGTCAAGATGAAAAAAATGAATGCTCACTTGGCACTAAAACCTGTAAAAGACACAAAGGAAAGCAAGAAGGAACTTTATAAGTAGAAAAAGCTGATTCAGAGAAAGTGTGGTGTGCTGTTGAATGATGAACACAACTTCTGTGATGGACTATACAGAGAAGGCTGGGTGCAATATTTTTAGCACCAAACTACACAGGAGAACATCGTTTCCTGACCTTCATGCATGCAGGTTTCATTTCAGAGGAGAGAGGCAGTTGGCAGTGGGAAAATAACAGTCTGGGGAATGCTTAAAGAAGCTACAAGAATTTAAATTTCTGAAGCCAGATGGAAACTGCCAGAAGGTGCCAAAAGCACTGACTGAGGTGATTGCATGGACACTTGTGTGGTCATATTCAATACTGTGGTGCTGGTGGGAGGTCTTCTACTGGTGGAAAAAGATTTAACTTTATGCCTATCTTTGTTAAAGGCAAGAGGAAAAGATAATTCTATTTAGTTTCACTTGAGTGAATGGAAATATAGTGTAGGGCATCCCCTTCTAAATGATTTTCAAAACAGTTACACATAAGACAACAAGTGGAGAGTCAATTTGGGTAAATCATTTTTGGCCTGCCCGATTGCTCACTGTGATGAAATGTGAATGAGGGAAAAGCACTGGCTATGGCTACCTTGACTTCAGTGAGACTTTTGTCACCATATCCTGAAGCAGTCTGTTTTGAAAAATAAAAAAAAACTGGGATAGATGAAAAGATTATTTGATGGATTGAATTTTGTTTGGATTAGCAAGACAGAAGAATAGCAGTTGGTGGCTTTTTTATTTGGGTGGATGCAAATCAATATCCCAAGGATCAATGCTGTACCATTATCACTAATTTTTCACTAATAAATCCCACAAATCATCAGAAAACAATGGGATGGTGAAAGAGAGAGATTTTACCTATGAACCGCCAGTGTTCTGTCTTCTGACCAAAGAGGAGTGTGGTCAGCAGAAGTGGTTGTGTCCTCCCACTTCATACTGGGGATACTGCACCCATTTTTGGGTATCCTGTTTGAAAGGAATATGCACAAGCTGAGCAAGTCCAAGATAACATGAGCAGCAAGAAGTGATGAAGGGACTTAAGGGGAAACTCAAGTAGTTATGAGGATGACAGACCCAAACAAATGAGAGACAAAGAAAAAAGTGGCAGTGGTCACACATTCCAGACTGTGAAGACAAGATTACACATTAGGAAAAATGTCTTTACCTGGAGGCAGAGTAGGACAGTAAGAGGGTCAATAAGATGAGCAGTAGAATCTTCACTCGAGATTTAAAAGATTCTTGGTTTTTTTGGTAACAAGAGCAGGCGCAGTTGAACAGAGATGGTCAAATTCAGTGATTCATCTTCATATCATTATTGCCAGAGGAGTTCAGTGGATCCTGGCTTGTTTGTTTCTTCTTTGTCCTATGTGTCTGAACTGTCAAATAACCACAGCAAGTATCAGCTCAGTGTCCCACCTGAACTAATACACAAGTATCAAATTTACTCCATTATACAAAAGAGCATTCCATAAACAGGGCTGTTGCCTTCATTAATCACAATCTATCAAGCAATAAATTATCAGGTGCACTTGTTTTTGTAACTGGCTTGTTTCTTTTTCCTTTTTTTTTTGTGTTTGTTTGTTTGTTGTTACTTTTCTGGAATGGTTTTAGAGTATGAGCTTTTTACTTCTATTGATTCTGTGACACTTACAAGGAATTTTGTCAGCACAAGTTCTTAACAAAGCATGTAAAAAAAACATCCTGCAATTGCAAAACAGCATTTCCATCTCTGACAGGAGCAGCTGCCAGAAGACAAGTACAATCAGCTGTCAATGTTGATGAAAGCACTTCCACTTGCGGTGCATGAGTACTTAGAAACCACTGAACAAAAACAGAATTAAAACTTTTACCACGGGTTCTCCCTCTTCATATCCTTATCTGTAGGCTCAGCATACACTCACATCAAGACCTTGTCTCTGCAGATTGCTTGAGTCTGGGCTGCAGAACTATGTCTGAAGACTTGGCATGATGTATAACATCCCTGAAATTTCATTTAATTTGGATTGGCTAAAGCTTTCTCTTTTGTATGCATGTTTGGCAGTACACAGGAAAACAAAAACAAAACAAAACAACTTGAAGATATCCCCAGAAGTCTGAGCTGCTTAACAGAGTTCCTAAAGTTAGCATAAAGTGTGGTAACTATGACAGTTGCTGAAGCCACTTTTATCTCTATGGCAAGCTATGTGTCATACTAGCACAAATCATACCAGTAGGCCTATGTCCAAATAATTTAGTTGCAACTAATAATGAATGTTATGACAGGAAGAAGAAGAATTCTTAGCAAAATTTTCTATCAAACAGCCAGTCTCTAATCTTATACTCCATTTTTATCAGTGTTCTTTCACATGTCATGCTTCACTAAGCTCTAAATCTTCTGACTTGCTTCACTCCGTAGCAAATTCCATGTCCTTAGACTGAACCCTTGTCCTAAACTCTTCCCTGCCTCTGTCTCACTTCGCAGACTTGTCTGTGCAGGAATCTGAATCCCTAAGCTTTTTTTGTTTTTTCTCATGAGCATCTCCTTTCCTCCAACCTCTACTCATTTCTCAAAACTGGGACTCTGACTCTGGTCCCTTCCTTTAACTTCAACAGCATCACACCTAACCTCACCAACCCCCAGGTTTTTTATCTACATATTTTGGATGTCCAGGGCTGGCTTGGGTCAGCAGGAGCAGTAGTAATCTCAATTGTGTTGATGCAGAGATTCTTACAGGAGCATCTCAGGTGACACAGGAATGATTTGCTAAAGTTCAGACGTCTTTCAGGAATCAGCTGTGAAGAGAAGTTTATCCTTTGGGCTTTAGCCAGAAGATGAGAAAATAGAAACTTTAGGTGGTGATGCACATACTTCTAGTTTGTGCACCACATTTGATACAATTAATACTCCAGTTTAGTTTCATTTCCTTGTTCCCCCTGCAGATTCTGAAGACTTCTTCCGTAATTATCTTTTGCTTTTTTTCTCATTTTAACCTTTTATTCAAATCTATATAGACTAAAGATTAGCCTGTACTGCTTGCATGGAAGCAAGTTCTGCTCTTCGTGTTTTCACAGAGTAAATAATACTTTCAGATTGCACAGGCTAGCAAGTAGCAGACCCTCATGATTTGCAAGGCAGACCCAGCACCCACAACTTCTTCTCATGACCAAAGAAGTGCAGAACACTTGTGTGCAGAATCCATTGATTTTTATGTTAGCAGGGCCCTTTAGTCTTGTTTGAGATGGACAGAATGATCAGATTTCAAAACGCATCTGCTTTTTAGAACTTTATTCAATTCCACACCCCTGAAAATACATATACTTTAATAGACTTCTATATACTCTTTTAAAGAATTGTCCCCTCTCTGGAGGTGTTTAAGGCAGGGGGTTTGGAAGTAGATGATACATAAGGTCCCTTCCAACCCAAACCATTCTATGATTTCATTCTATGATTTCAACTGTGAATTATCAGCTGAATACTAAAGCTACACCTTTCTGCTTGCTAGCAAAATAGCGGGTTCCAGAACCCTTTTTATATATTTATCTATCATTGTGTTTAAGAAAGAAGACTAGTATTTATCAAAATTGTTTGGCACATTAAGTAAAAGCAGAGACTACAAAACTAGTGTCTTACTCTGAGATTCAGGCAGTGTGTCAAGAGTTCCCGGAGTTCAGAATTTTATAGCATTTGTTGTGAATTGGCAAATATTGAGCAAGTGGGAACTGCTCTTCCTTTCTTAACAACCATAAAAATGCTGCAATCCATTCAAGTCTACAAAGGCTGGTGGCATCCTCAGACAGAGAAGGCAAAAAATGCAGTAATATCCAGGTACTATCTCCCTCCTTTTTTGTGATATTTTTTGATTGCAGTCATGAAATATCTTTGTAAAATACTCAATTTTCAGATAGATTTGAGATGATGATGCCCATTCTCATCTTGTAGACGATTTGCAGCAATATGTGGTTAATAAAAAGGCTACAGTTACCATACTGAAGCAGAAGACATCAGAAAAGGAAAACACTGTGCTATGCTGTGGCAGTTATCAAGAAATGACACCACTAAAAGGAGTAACTTGGAGTAAACTTTTCCAGATTCCTGAGTGTAATGCAGTATTAAAAATACATTTTTGAGCTGAAATATCTTGGAAAAAGCCCATTTAATTTGAAGATTTACTGCTGGTGATTGCTGACCTAGGAGGGACCAATACTTTTCACTCTGCTTCTGTTCTAATGTTCTCTTTCTGTAAGCAGCAGCCTTTGTGCTGTTCTAAATCAATTCCACACTGGGGAGGCTGAGGACAATCACACAATCATCAGCTATAATAAAGCCACAGAGTTCTTGAGATAGGGCCACAGAGTATAATAACTCCTGTACCTGCATTAAATTTAACTTGGGGTTTTTTTACTAAGCCAGTCCTTACACTTAAGTGCTCCTTAATGTAATTGCTTTTCTGTGTTTTTGCATTAGCTGTCTGGTACACTGTACTCACATTATAAACTGATGAAAACAAATGAAGAGATTTTTGGTTTTGAGGTTTTTTTCTTAAAGTTTTTGAAGCTCAGATGTTGATAGAAAGAGAAACATGAAAATAAATCAAAGGAATTTAGATATAGGTACTTAGTTTGGCATTCAAGCAGTCTGTAAATTATCAGTAAAAAAGGGGTTTTGCTATAAATTTGATATTTCTCCATACAATTTATTTTTAAGCCATTACCCAGGAAAAAAGGTTTCTATTATTTTTCTAGTAGAATTTATTTCACAGAGTAAAATATCTTTGAAATAAATAAAGACATCTCTTGTGGTTTTTTTTTAATTTTCATTCTGTCTTAAGTGTACTGCATCTAGAAAAAACCTAAATTTTGCATAACAGAAAGGCTAGAAATGCTTTACTGATTTGCAGCCAGTTCAGAATAGAGTAGTTTCTTTTTTCAAATCCTCCTGTCAGAGGCAGAACTTGAGTTCTCTGTCACCCTTTAACAAAACTTAAAACTGATACCTAGGATTACATGATCTCTGTGTAATTAGAGTCATGCTACCATTAAGAAAATCTTCCAAATTTCTGAACAGACCTTGCTTTTTCACTTCATACTCAGCCCTGACCCAGACAGGTTGTGATATCTTATTTCAAACACTCCAGCACCACCTCCTTCTAATTGATTTCTGACAAACCTCCTTTAAAGGAACATTAGAATATTTTGCAACCTTAGCTCTTAGAAATAAGCTAATTTGCACCACAGTCAGAGAACATTAATTCAAAAGGCATGAAATTTGGTAGTTCTTAAGCAAAACCTGCCTGCATTGATCTGAAGTTTATGACCAGTGAGACCATGAATCTCAGTTCCAAGCAGATTAAATTCCTTGGCTCTAGGCAGGAGGGGAAGTAGCAGAATAAATGTTTTTCAGGAGTAGTTTAACCCAGTGACTGAGAAAAATGAAATGACAACTGTTTGGCTGATGGACACAAACAAAATATTGACACAAGATGCCCCTGACATTTAGTTTTTCCCTACTGTACTACATCTGTTTGGCATTGTTGGATTTTGATTGCAGGCAGAGGCTCAGCATTCCCAGAGTCTTTCATCTTGAATGGCACTTTAGAAAAACGAAGAAACCTTCCTGTATGGATGCAAAAAGCAATCTCAACTTGAGAATAACTTGTGTTCTCATACAGATATAAGGGCCTTAAACTGATAGCATCCATTTCAGCAGTCACACATTGTCAGTGCAGTAATTATTTACACAGCAATATCAGAGAACTTGGCTGTAGAACGGTGGTGCATTTAATACTCTTTTATCTTGCCCAGTGCTTTGTGCTGCTTTATGGTCTCCACAGCATTTTGATGAGCCTAGGTGACAACAGGATCTCTCTCTTCATTCCTGCTTGCATGTAAGTGTAGGAACATCCAGGAACTTGTTTCACTACTCGCAGAGGTGAAGCAACCACATCCCCTTTCCCGTTGCCAAGTGTAATGTTGCCTTTGCTACAGCTTGTGAGCAGAACAGCATCAACCACCAGTAAGTATCACATAACAGCTCCATCCCAAAGCATTCCCAGGCACCACGGTGTGTATTCAAGAAGGCTTAGGAAGAATATTGCCCACATCCACATTAGGCAACGGTGAGAAGATGAGCTGCCTTCTCCTTTTTCACTTGTGCAATGAACAGCCCTTGCTGTCATGCACAATTTCCCATAGAAATATTGATGAGCTGCAAGCAAAACTTGCTGCTGTGCTGGCCAGCACTAGAAGTTCTGCCAGCCTCTCAACATTGTTTCATTGTTTTCGTGTACCAGGCTCATTTTGTCCCAAATTCATTGTTATACCAGTTGACAAAACAGTAGAAAGTGCACCTGGACAAAGTCAGTTCCTTCCTCTGCAACTTTTCATGCTAATGTTGACATTAACTGTTCCCTTCCCTTTCTGAATGTTTAAAATGTTTTTCAGCCTGAAAGCTGGTTATGAATGATAACTTGTGCTCACAACACTTCAATGAGGATACACAGGTACACTTTTACTGAAATGATAATTGAAAAACAAAGTTTAATGCACCCCTTAAGGCCACTGGACAATTAAAGTTGGGGGTTTTTTTACGGTTTTGAAAGAAATTGGAAATTACATCCAGAACAGGGAATCTCAAAAGCCTTTTTCTGTTTATCAGAGCTGTAAATGAGGTAATTGACCATAGTCTAAATTACTTTTTTTCATGCTAGCCAATGAGATCAGCACTTGGTAAAATTTCACTTAACAGTCCAGCTGTCTCCATCCAGATACAAAACCATTGTCTTTCTCTACAAGAATGCAACTCAGCAGCAACATTTAGCACAAGCTTTACTTCAGTTAGCCTGAAAAAAAGTTCATGGCATTAGTGCAAAGTCCTCTACCAGTAATCTTCATACAGTGTAAACCAGTCTGCTGCCATTCAGTTTACCTTGCCAATGCACTTCTTAAGCCACCTGACACTTGCTGGAGAGAAGAAGCAACTGCACAGCAAGTTGGCTTGGAGGAATGGCAGTAACTTCAGTCTTCTCACAGGTGTTTTAATCCCCTCTATTGACTGGAACCGATCATAGAATCATACAACCATAGAATGTGTTGAGTTGGAAGGGACCCATTAAAGGCCACCTAGTCCAACTGCCCTACAGTGATCAGGGACATCCTGCACTAGATCAGGTTGCTCAGAGTCTCATCAAGCCTGACCTTGAATGTCTCCAGGGATGGAGTGTCCACCACCCCTCTAGGCAACCTGTTCCAGTGTCTCATCACTCTCATGGTGAATCATCCAATTTATAAAGAAATTCCAGAAGTTGTGAACTTCTTCAATGTAATTTTCACCTTTGCACCTTATTGTCAGTAGAGTAGGGTAGTGCCATGATGTCTTACTTCACAGTTTGTCACAAAACAAAACTAACATGCCAAGCCATCTTCAATGCAGACTGGCATACCACTTTCACTGTATTTGCTCGCAATAGCATTGAACTGCATTTACCAAATATATTTCTTTCTAAAGGTCTTTGAGATGCTGCTATGTAGGACATCCCAGATGGCTTGGTTTTTAAATCTAATAAATGTGAGATCTTCCAGGAAGACAGAAATAAAATCATTACCCAAAATGTAGCCACTAGTTTCTGATAGAAAACTAGTACCCCAGATACACACTTAGGATAATTTCCTTTAATCCCAGTGGGATTTATCCAAGAATATTACAAGAAAAAACTCAGTAAGAACTCTGATTTCCAAGTTTCATACTGTAATAACAGCTTCACAAAATACCAGGAAAAAATGTAGAGTGTTAATAAATACACTGTACAAAACAGGCAAGTCATCTTTGAGAACAAGTAGTTCAACATTTCTTTATTGTAGTGGAAAGATTCAACCCATAGGCCTGTTCATTCAGTTTATCTGTACTTTTATTAATGGAATAAATTTCAGGTCACCACTGTGGTTTTGTCTGAATTGGCCAATGACAAGATGACAGATGCTCTCTCTCTGCCTCTGGCACAAGAAGAGGAAGAGGAGAGATCAAGACATTTACAAGTTTAAAGGGAATTAAATCACTTCAATAATAAAACAAAAAGAAATTAATTAAATAGGTAAGACACATGAAAAACTATATCAGCCTCCCAGGATGGCATCACTCACAGGCACTGTGGAAGCCTCAGATTGGACTCAGTGATGGGAAGGGACTGGATCCTGGATTGGGAGTCAGGAAACCATGGATTGGGGTCAAAGGCAGATGAACAGATGGTATCCTCCTCCCACGTCAGCCTCTGTAAAAAAGAGGCCAACTCTTTGATCTCTCAGCTTTTATAGTGACTATTGGGCAGATTGATAGAGTATCCCATTGTTCAGTTTGGGGCCACCTCTCCTGTTTCCTCCTCCCTGTGAGTGGGATCCCTCTGTACATTTCATCTTTGGACCCTCCAATGGGGAAAGCAACAAAATAAGCTCACCTTGGTTGGTGCAGCAGTAAGTATAAGCAACAGACTCTCTGCACACCATTCCCTGATGTGAACACAGGTCTTATGACTCAACATAAGAAGGATATTGAGCTATTGGAGGGGATCCAGAGGAGGGTCATGAAGATGATCAGAGGGCTGGAGCACCTCCCTTATGAGGACAGGCTGAAGGAATTGGGTCTGTTCAGCCTGGTGAAGAGAAGGCTCAGGAGGGACCTCATTGTAGCTTATCAATACCTGAAGAGGGCCTACAGAAAGACAGGGGTAGGACTTTTTAATAGGGTACAGGATGGCAGGGAGGCTCTAGATAAGAAAGAAGTGGTGGTAAGACACAGGAACAAGTTGCCAAGAGAGGTTGTGGATGCCCCCTTAATCCCTGGAGGTGTTTAAGGCCAGGCTGGATGAGGCACTGAGCAACTTAGTGGGAGGTGTCCCTGCCCACGGCAGGGGGGTTGGAACTAGATGATCTTGGAACCAGATGATTTTAAGGTCCCTTCCAATCCAAACCATTCTGTGACTCCATGAACGAACAGTTTCTGTAAAACACACTGCTAATTTCAGAATTAGATGAGGCCTAGCTAAGAAGTAAAACTACTGGTGAGAAAGGTGATTCTGTTGTACCTCAAATCATAACAGTCACGTTTGTCCTTGTCTATTGTAAACTCATCATCATAGTGTTTTCTGTACTTCTGAGTCAATGCTGGGAAACAGTTTTAGTAGAACTGGAACCCCCATTAACAAAGCCTCAGGAAGCCCTGCCCCAGCTTTCATTTCTTTTGGGCAAAGGTGTACTCTCAGTGTGGGACCCCAATATTAGCACTGGAAACAAAAGAACAGAGGCTAGTTTTGTGTCATTTCTGGCATTCTGGAGTCCACAAATACAGTGCATTGCAAGGGAAAACCTGGGCTGTAGCCAGGCAGATTTCCTCCATGTTCTACATGGCCAAAGTAAAGGATGTATTACTGCTTCTTAGTTTCATATGCTGCATCTGTAGTGCTTGCACTCTATCCCATAAAGTAAATTTTGCCCTTCATATGGCAGCTTTAATGAAGACATATTCTGCTGTATCCTTTCAGGTTAATTTTGCCCTTTTTCATCCAATAGGAGCAATATGCTAAAAATACATAGCTTCTTTCTTGTAGTATACAGATTTCATTTAAAAAGACTGCAGTTCCTCCCATCCTGTCTCCTACTAAAGCTTCCTTTGTTCTGTCCCCTCTAGGCTACACGAGCAGCTTGCAGCTGCTCTTCCAAACCAGCTTAGCTGAACTTTCTGAATCTTTCCTTTCTCAGTTACCAGCAGCGAAGTCAGAGGTTCCCATGGAGACACTGGGTCAAACAATGCAAGATTTAAGGAGAGCTGCCTGAGACCCAGCTTTATGTGGTGCTTTGTGAAAGCATCATAATTGTGCAGGGGTTAGTGCTTGAAGTGCCCATGCTGAACTGTTAGAGAACAAGTAAATGAGAACAGGCTCATTCTCTTTTAGGATGAGAATTATACACAGACACGCACAATTTTGTCCTAGTATTGTAGGAGCACTTAAGAAAGGTTGTTATAATGCATGGTGATTTTGCCATTATCCTTTGTGTCCTTGTAATTCTAAGAACAAGCATATTTTCCTCATTTCCATAGCAACACTCATTAGTGAGATGGAGCTGCTCAACTCACTCTTTATTGCTGCTGATTTTACCCCAAAAGCTTCTTTTGAAAGTACAAGTTAAGAAGTATCCAAGCCGTAGTTCTTATTTCTGTGCTCCCCATGTGATAAGTACTATGGAGACTGAGCAATGTGACCTTTTCCTTCTAGCCATTACATTACTTTGTCAGAACTAGACAAAAGATGAAAATTATCCATTTATGTTTTTCAGTGTTAATAGCAACAGTTACTTTGGGTTTTAGTGTTATAAGGACTTGGACAGGACCTATGTCAGGTCTTGGTTTTGTGCTCATAGACATGTGAGTAAGTCTAAGCTGTAGGATAGTTCAGTTCTGTATCCTTTCTTGTGCAAGCTCTTACCTGCCTTCCTGTTCTACACCAGAGCTACCTCCCAGCCTAATGGGGCCTGGCACAAAGTCTGTCATGTCAGTGTGAGTTAATAGATGCTGAATTTCCATTTCCTACGCACAGGACTGTTGATACACTAGTCATGCACAGCTTATTTCAGGCTTATGTAATGGTTTGCTCCAGAGTTCAGGTGTCATGCCTATCTTGCTGGCATCATCTTATCCAGTCTCCTTAGTCCTTACCCTTTGAGTGAGTTCTGTAGTACTGGGAGTTTTATCTGGAGAGTAATCAAGGACAAGAATGGTTGCCATTGTTCATAACCAAAACTATGAAACATTAAAAAGTGGACATTACAGAAACATTAAAAGAATTCCAAGAAGTTCTGAGTATATCTTGAGATTTATAGAGTGTTATTTAAGAAGAGAGGACACCACAGCTGTTTATGAACAACCGGCATAAACAGCCCAAAAAGATCAGCTGCTGACCCATGGCAACAAAGCAGACAGACAGACAGCACTTACTTAGTAGCATGTTAGTTGTCCTTTACATTGTGGGTAATGCATAGAAAATCCAGGTGTGGGCAAGGATGCCATAATAGTTGACATTGCAAAGGACAGAAAGACAGCCCTTGCTCTAAAAGGTTTAATGTTTGTGGCCAGCAGATCAAGAGGTGATTCTGCCCCTTTACTCTGCCTTGTTGAGACTCTGGCTGGAGTACTGTGTCCTGCTCTGGTGCAGGCCAGAGGAAGGCCACAAGGATGATCAGAGGGCTGAGGCACCTCTCCTATGAGGACAGGCTGAGAGCTGGACCTGTTCAGCCAGGAGAAGAGAAGGCTACAGGGAGACCTCATTGCATCCTATCAGTACCTGCAGGGGCCAATAGGAAAGCTGGAAAGAGGCTGTTTGCCAGGGCATGGAGAAATAGGATGAAGAGAAATGGTTTGAAACTAGAGCAGGGCAGGGTTAGATTAGACATCAGAAATAAATTCTTCATGATGAAGGTGGTGATGAACTGGCCCAGGTTGCTCAGAGTGGAGGCCCCATCTCTGGAGATATTCAAGGTCCATGCTTATTGAGGCTGCTCTGTGCAATCTGATCTAGTGCAGGATGTCCCTGCTCACTGCAGGGGAGGGTTGGATGAGATTACCTCCAAATGTCCCTTCCAACTCTATAATGTCATGATTTTATGTTTATGGTGTGACCCTCCATATAACAAAAAGTGACTGAGAACCAGAAGTCAAACCTGGGGTGCAGCTTCAAAACATCTGGGCAGCCAGCAACTGCTGGTGGCAAGCCTGTGTATCTGCTGCCAGTGTGCACCGAGAAATTACCCCACTGTGAAAGCAGGTGGAAATATCTGTGCAAGTGTTCTTCAGACAATAGTCCTGTAAGTAAACTTTAAAGGAAGCAGACTTGGGGTAAAAATATTAATTTCATCCATTCATTTTCATGGAGATTTTTTCTATCCTCCACACAGTTCCACTGGCACAGAAGCCTGAGAAGAGCACACTGGATTCACATATCCCTCCCTAGTGCTTACAGCTGCAGACCAGAGGAGAGGATGTTAGCTGTGGGACTCCTGTAGCAGTTCTGCTGGCAAATGTATTCCCACAAAATGTCTTGTGTTTGTGGTAGAGCATGTGCCATGGTCTTTCCCCATAGCTGTTGTGGTACTGTGACCATGCCAGGCCATCTGGTTGATGGTGAATAGAGCAGGATGTTAATTCTCCCTTTTCTGTGACCATCAGAACAGCAAACACTTCAAGAAGTGTCTCTGCAGTGTCTCTGAATGTGTGCTGGAATCCACCTATTCTGTGAAAATGAGGTGACACTTTCATCACAGGATGTCTTTCAAACAGCAGTCAAGCTGAACGACATTGTCTCTGTGAGTACTGTGTATTTTCTAAGCCAAGGGATTAAAAAAATCAGAAAAGACATATGAGCTAAATTTTTCTTAGATTAACTCTTTCTTCAGATAATTTCTTTCAGATCTCTTAGCTTTCAGCAATTTCCACAAGCAAGTCAACCTACTTTTGACTGAAGCAAAAGCTGGGACTGTGGTGCAAGACTGCCAAATTCGAGGCTTCTAAGTAAACAGTACCTATTACAAAAGTCAGAGAGAAGGCTGCCAACATAATTTGTCTGACAACAGTGCTTTACCTTGCTAAGAGGTACTGCAATGATAATGCTGAGGGACAGTCCTGTCTACAGTGAGCTAAACATTTAGCTGAGGAAGGTAAGATGAAAAGAGGAGTAACTGCATTTTCATCACATGGTTTTATAGATAATCAATTTCAACTTAAACTAAAACTTCTAGATAATACATTTAACAAAGACCTAGATTCACATTGTATACATATGATCACTCACAAGCTAATTATCAATTCTAAATGAGCCATCTGACTTCTTCCATGGTAAACGGAGAGACACACTTCTGCAGAGGGGCATACAACCAAACTTAATTAGATGTGATTAATCCCTCTCTTAAGGAGCAGTTTATGAAGGTAATTTGAATGAGAGATTACTTCAGCAATAGTCGAGTGGAATAAATCATTCTGTGTCACTTGCCTGAGGTCACATAGAAAATTAGTGCTGGAGAGTGATCAGAATCCTCAGCCCCGTGCCTCAGCCCTACAAGCATCTTTCTTAGGTGCCGTGTTTTATCTCCCTGCTGATCCAAGAGAATGTTTAGGGGGCTTACACGACCTGAGAAGTAAATGGAAATGGGTAGAAAATTTTAGTAGTCTTGGGTCTGCTGTAGCAAAAGGTCATTCTTTGCTCAGTAATTTAGTCTGGGAAAATTACATAGGGTTTTGTTTTCATCTGAAACATAGTAAGTTTCATTAAAGCTCTATGTGCTGTGAAATACAGTAATTTAAAAAAAAAAGAAACCCCCCCCCCATATTTCCAAGGAGACCAAAGCTGCACTTGGAAGCAGAGAACATCTTTTATAATGTGAAGATCAAGAGAAGTCTACTTTCCACTGCTGTCACCACTTGTGCTTACAAAAACGCTTTGTCTAGTATTTCTGGGGTGATCCCACTCCATCCTCTGACAGCAAGAGATCATCTGTGGTTGCTGGAGAAGTGATAGGTCAAAGCCAGTCAGGCTTTGATTTAGCGGATAGCTGGCTTTGTGTCATTCCTGTCCTGAGGAATGCTGCTGTCAGGGGCTTGCGAATGACACTCTGGGCACCCATGTTAACCTCTGGTAATGATCAGAAAGCACAAACAGAAAAGATAAGGGCTTGTTGTTTGCTGCTGAGGTCTTCTGACACTGCATTACACAGAGACTGGTAATGAGGCAGCCCTTGCATCCAGACTTTTCAGATGTTGGTTATATCAGTCTGTCATGATCCTGTGTTTCCTGAGACTTCAAGCAGAGCTTCTCAGTCCTCTCACAAAGGACAAACTTCTAGCTACTAATCCATCTTTTTTCCACACTGGATGCTTCAAAAGTTGTTGCTGATAAATGTGCAAATACCACAATCAAATTAATATCATTGGCTTTCTGCAGTGAGAGGTGGTAATGAAAACTACACTGTGTTGGAGCACAGATAATCACTTCCGAAGCCACTTCCGAAGGGCATTCCTGCTATTCACACTATTTCTAAAGAGGCTCCTGTCCTCGTTATTACGTGTGTCCCTGCCTGGTGGACCCTCTGGCTGTTTCACTGCAAACAAATTTCTTAATATCTCCTCTTCATAGAATCATAGAATAGTTCAGGTTGAAAGGGACCTTAAAAAACATCGAGTTCCAACTCCCCTGCCCATAGGCAGGGACACCTCCCACTAGATCAGGCTGCTCAGTGCCTTGTCCACAACCTCGCTGGGCAACCTGTTCTAATGCTTCACCACCCTCACTGTAAAGAATTTCTGTCTTATATCCAGACTAAATCTACCCCCTTCCAATTTACATCCATTATTTCTAGTCCTCACATCACATATCTTATTAAAAAGTCCTTCCCCTGCCCATCTGTAGGACCCCTTCATGTATTGATGTATTGATAAGTTTCTATGAGGTCCCTCCTGAGCCTTCTCTTCTCCAGGATGAACAACCCCAACTCCTTCAGCCTGTCTTCATAGGGCAGTTGCTCCAGCCATTCGACCATCTTCGTGGCCTCCTCTGGACCTGCTCCAATAGCTCAATGTCTTTCCTGTGTTGAGGGCTCCAGAACTGGATGCAGTACTCCAGGTGGAGTCTCACCAGTCCCTAGTAGAGGGGCAAAATCACCTGGTCACACTCCTCTTGATGAAGCCCAGGATTTGGTTGGCCTTCTTGGCTGCAAGTGCACACTGTTGGCTCATGTTGAGTTTGTCATCAGATGACACCCCCAAGCCTTGAAGGCTTCATGGCTTCCCTAGTACATATACAGAGATAAGTATATTTAAAGACTGTCAGATTATCTTATTCTGCAGTAGTTTTCTTACATGTTTTTACCCTTCCTTGCAACATAAAGGGAATAGATAGCAGTACTTCAAGTAGGTGATGAATCACAGAGGTAATATTTAACTGTAAGGGGCATTCTTAATTGTAAGAAGCATTGCAAAAAAAAAAGTTTTCTTCCCCAAGGTGTTAGCACCACTTGAGGGAAATAGGGTAAGCAAGAAAAATATACAGGCTAAGCAGAAGGAACTGTGTCTTCTGTTTCTCACATAGGCTGGAGAGGAAGAAGCAGAGGTAACACAGAACTTGAGATTAAATGCTTATTTTAAAAAATAAATAAAATCATGTCTTTTCATGCTATGCATCCCTTTTAAGTGTTTGTGCTGTGTGGTGCTAGCTGGGAATCTTCTTCAGCAGGCTGTTTGAAACAGTTGGTTCACTGAGGTAACCCTTGCAATGATGTCTTTGAATCCCAATTATTATTTTGCATTAGCCTGTGACAAGTAGTCTTCTGCCTAATGCAGATTTGCCACTCTAAAGTGAGGAAGCAAAGGGGTGCACAAAGTCAATTTGCATCAACATCTACTCAGCTCAGGCCTCAATGGTAAAGCTTGAACTGAAGATCTTCTGGTTTGTGTTTGGAGCCAACTATCAGGCAAGTCACACAGTCAATAGTAAACAGCATGAGATGACAAGTAGAAGCAGTTTGCTATACACAGCTGGATGTGAAACTTTTATCTCTGAATCAACCTCACTTCAAGTATTGTAACAGTTACGGTCTTTTAATTATAGAATAATTTCCATGGCTGCAACATATAAGAGACCAAAGCAAAATTTTTCCATATCTATTCTTTTTTCACTCATCTTTTTCTCCTTTGCTAAGATACACTGGAGGCTGAAACCAAAGTACAGGGAGGTAAAGGCACCTGCTACAGTTCTTTGATTGGAATAGAATTCCTAAAAAGTGTCTCACAGAGCAAGATGAAATGTTGCTTTTCATTTGAAGACCAGTTACATAAGTTTCAAGGAGTGATTTCCTCCTTTAAAACATCTCTCCTCCCTTTATTAATTTAAAACACCTACTGTATGGAAAAAGGAAAGAACAGTTCCCTTTAACTGCAAGCCTTGGAGCAACTGCAGAGAGATTGGCCTAAAACCACAAGGCAGGCTTAAAAGTCACATAGGGCAAAAGTGTTCGGGTTTCTTTCTCTGATTTGTTTTGTTTAGGTATTTTTTTGTTTCAAAGCCAAGGCTGTACTGAATCCCCTTCTTAGCCTGCAGTCTTGAGAGCTAGGGATGTCTAAATAGAAACCAGAGTTCTCCTGCTAGCATGTGAAATTGGTATCAGGGAGGAAAAGCAACTTCCCTGAGAATCACAACATCTACAGCTCTTCTTACAGCTGTTTTCTCCTTCCTGCAGAACCAGGCTGTCTGAGGATGCAGCTTCACACATTTTACTCTTGGCAGAAAAGCTGTCCTCAAAAGTTTCTCATTTCCCAAATCCTCACTGCAGCTCACTGTTCCTGCTTTTGCACAGATAGCTCAGCTTGTTTGAGGCCAAGCTGTAAACTAGTGCACTGAAATGCTAAGTGTTCAAAATAAATTGTTTTCTCTAAAATGTGATTTTTCACCCAGGTATCTCTGGTGAAGAGGGGAATGAGGCAGTTTCTCCTTTTTTCAGCAATTGCTGGAAGGTGGATCACATCATTCTTGACTTTTGTGCAACAACACGAAGATGAAGTTTCTCTTCTGGTGCAGAAAAGAGAAGCACAGCTTCAGAAAGCAGATTATGCTTACTTAAATCTAATTGTCTCAGACAAAATGGCAGATGAAATAATGCTTCATTGTTTAACATCTAGTATGAGAATGGAAGGAAATAGTAATCAAGATAGGATTCCACATTCATTGTGTGCCAGCATCCCATGTCACTCTTAAGCTCTAAAAGCAAAACATTTTTGGCATTTGTAGGGCAAAGGACTCTGCAACAAGTGGCTGAATAGTGTTGAAACACCCAAGGAAATTGTTTGCTTTCCCTCATGGCATAAGTGGAAATATAATTGGTTAGATGCATATTAATTAACCTAGAATCACCTATGAAGGAAGAAGCTTAATTAAAACCTTACATGTTCCTTTACTAAACTGCCTACCAAGGTCTCAGTTTGGACTACTCTCACAATCCTTGACCACGCTCACCATCAGAAGTGACACAGCTTTCCAGAACAGACTAGATCCAGATAAAAACTTTCACTTCTTGCAAGTGAACCAGGATCCAAATCTAACCTACATTTTTATAAACAAAACCCAGAAAGGAATATACAATTTCGCCATCTTGTGGGGAACACTGTCCTAGAAGTAATAGTGGCTGAATTACTTTTCTTTCTCTTTACATAGAGGAAGCAACTCAGGTCTGAATGCACCATAGCCTGGAAAGCATGGACCACAAAAGAAAACAGTATACAACAGGGGGCTTGGAGATGGATGCAGTACTCTACGTGTGGTCTCACAAGAGTAGAGCAGAGGGGCAGAACCACCTCTCTCAACATGTTCTCCACAGCTCTTCTGATGCAGCTCAGGATATGGTTGGCTATTTGTGTCAACTCATGTTGAGCTTCTCATCGACCAGCACCCCAAGTCCTTCTCCTCAGGGCTGCTCTCAATCCATTCTCTGCAAAGCCCTGTTCTCGGAACAGGAACAGATCCTTCCACTTGGCCTTGATGAACTTTATGGTGTTTGCATGTTCCCACTTCTCTGGACGGCTTCATTCCTCACCACTGCATCAACGAAGAAATACTCCTCTGTAATGACTCTGCACAGTACTAATCAGTACCATTGCAAATTATATTAATTCTCTGCATATCGGACATGTAGCACTCAACAGATGTCAAGAGGGATCTTCTTTCACTTGCTTCAGCTGAGAAAATACTTGTATATATTGTACTTCAGAATCATGTGGTGTGTTACCTGATACATGTGCTCAATTACCTGCAACAAATTTTCCTTTCACTTAGATAAAGATTTTTAGGAAATTCGTGAGAACACACCAGCTATCAGCTGCCTGCAATGAGCCCTTTCACTTCCCTAGTGTGAGGGAGCAAATCGTTACCAATCTCTTTTAGAGCTGTTTAACCACAAAGTCTCATGTAAGCATTCGTGAAGAAGGAGCAAAGGAAGGACATTTTCCTGGGGTTTTTTCCTAACAAAACTACCCCTGTGTTTCCAGGAACTCCGCCTCACATTACTGCAGTGCTGTCTTCTGAAGGTTTCCTACATAAAATATATACAAAAGCTTTTTACAGCTTGCAGTTCCTCTAATAAAAGGATTTACAACTCTTCCTCTTTGTGATCACTCCCCAGCCTGAGACACGTCATTATGAAGAAATGTGTTTCCTACCAATTCACCTACATATTATGTAACTCTGTTTATCTCATTATATTTTATTGTACAATGGAAATTAAGTGATTCCTGGTCCTACAGCCCTAGGCAAAGGTGTGATAATGCCTACTAGTTTCTATGAATGCAATTAGAACTACAGGACTATATGTGAATGGAGATACATTTCAGTATTATTAATAGCTATCAATTAATTTTTCAGTGTTCCACATACTGGAAAGATGGATTTGCTACTAGTTATAAAGTCTAACTTCATATGGATGAAGCATAGAGCAACCTGGCCTAGGGGGAGGTGTCCCTGCCCATGGCAGAGGGTTGGACATAGATGATCCTTAAGGTCTCTGCCAACACAAACCATTCTATGATTCCATGTAGCACCTAATAAAGGAATTGTGAATCCTTTCTCTGTCCTCCTAACATATATATATGGTTGCATTCCTTCAGTTGATTTAGAAGTATTTTTCTCACCCTCAACTGTGAAAATGGTTTTGTGCTTAATCTTTCCTATGTATTGGATCTCATTACTTTTTTCTTTGAATCTTGTTTCTTCTGAGAACAAGAACTTTTTTTTTAATTTGGGGTAAAAAGAAAACAGATATAAATATTTTCTGACAGAAAAAGTTACTAATAAAATTGCCTTTTTGGAAAAATAATCTTTTCAGTTCTACATCCTTTGTATTACAATATGAAATAGCTCCACTAACATCTACTCCTGTAGTTCTAAGTTTATTCATCATGTATATTTCATGATCCTACAATTAAAAATGGGTTTCTAATGAGTTATAGTATCAGCTAAAGTGATGGAGCACACCTGAATGAGTTCCCACACCAGTAAACTCTTGCAAACATGCTCTTCTGTAGGTAAGGCACTACCATAGTCTATTCAAAATTTTAAAGATGATGAGTAAGTTCAGGAAAAAAAATTCAAGCTAGTTAAAACAATAGGACAGTATCTTTTATTAGGTGCTTGTACTGACTTTCTTACCTCCATCACAGCCTTTTAGGTGCTCTTTAAAGTAAAGTACAGAAATAGAAAAAACAAATTTGCAACTGATTTAGGGTAAGAAAGTATTTTTCATGATGACCAAAATTATTTCTACATGTACTTTGGCTAAACATAGATATATCAATAAGAAACTATCTAAAAGTATATATTACTTTTTAAAAGTCAACACAAAAAAATCAAAGATAGGAAGGAACTAAACATTACTTATCTTCTCTCTTTATGGATATATTATTTCTTCCTTAACTTACCTGGGGGGCCATTTGACCGATGTAGTAGGGATTCAATTTTTCATTATTTGAGCCTAATTATACAAAAAAATCGTTTACCCTCTAGAGATCAGACATAGAATCATAGAATCATAGAATAGTTTGGGTTGGAAGGGA
>VZTY01031369.1:93478-116393 GCA_013400935.1 Turnix velox
CTCTGGATGGCATCCCTTCCTTCAGGTGTATCAACTGCACCACACAGCTTGGTGTCATCTGCAAACTTGCTGAGGGTGCACTCGATCCCACTGTCCATATCTCCTACAAAGATGTTAAATAGCACTGGTCCCAGTACTGATCCTTGAGGAACACCACTCGTCACTGGTTTCCACTTGGACTATGAGCCATTGACTGCAACTCTTTGAGTGTGACCATTCAACCAGTTCCTTATCCAGCCAGTGGTCCATCCGTCAAAGCCATTCTTTTCCAGTTTGATGACCAGGATGTCATGCGGGACGGTGTCAAATGCCTTGCACAAGTCCAGGTAGATGATGTCAGTTGCCCTTCCTTTGTCCACCGATGATGTTACTCCATCATAGAAGGCCACCAAATTGGTCAGGCATGATTTGCCCCTGGTGAAGCCATGTCTATTGATATTGCAGGTGTCTGAGGCTTTTTAATATGCAATTGGTGAGTCATACTCTTTCTCTCCAGACCACCTTATCACTCTAGTGCTCAACTAAGGTATTTTAAAATAAGGTCATAGACTGGTCTACATAGCAAAATACCCATATTGATCTTAAGCCATTGTCAAAGCAGAAGAAACTATATTAAGTTACTTGGGGATTTGCTGAGTTTTGAGTATCAGCCCAAATACCCATAGTTTCTCTGAGCACAAGGGCTAGTGCTGGACCACAATTGTAATCAAAATTTTTTCTTCATATATTCAATTAACGTTTCCACCTCTTGTTTTTCCACTGTGCAACTCAGGCTGTCTCTTCTTTGTGCTCCTTCTTCAAGTTAAAGCCCTGCTCAGCTTTCTTTTCTGCAGGCAAAACAAATGTGCCTTCTGTGGTCTTTCTTAAACTCATAGAATCATGGAGTTTGAAGAAACCTTCAAAGACCATCTAGTCCAAGCCACATGCAGGGAACAAGGACATCCTGCACTAGATCAGGTTGCTCAGAGCTTCAGCAAGCCTGGCCTTGAATGTCTCCAGTGATGGGGCCTCTCCCACCTCTCTGGGCGACCTGGGACAGTGTCTCACCACGGTCATGTTGAATAACTTCTTTCTGATGTCTAATGTAAGCCTCCACTGCTTCATTATAAACCCTCATCATTCCATGCCCTTAAAAAAGCCCCTCCCCATCTTTTCTGTGGAATCTTTTCTGGGAATGCCACTGTAAGGACTCCTCTCAGCCTTCTCTTCTTCAGCCCCAATTCATTCAGCCTGTCCTCATAGGAGAGGTGCTCCATCTCTCTCATTATCCTTGTGGCCTCCTCTGGACCCTCCCCAGCAGGTCTTGTGCTGCTGGCACCAGAGTGGGACACAGAACTCCAGCTGGGGGCTCACCAGAGCAGAATAGAGGAGCAGAATCATCTCTTGATGTGCTGCTCACAGCTCTTCTGCTGCAGCCCAGGATACAGTAATCCTTCTGGGCTGCAAGTGCACACTGTTGGCTCATGTCCAGCTTTTCATCCATCAGTATCCCTAGTTCTTTTCCACAGAGCTGCTCTCTATCACATCACCTCTCACTCTATACTGGGAATGAAAACTGTCCCAGACCAAGTGCAGCACCTCACACCCATCCTTGTTTCACTTCATGAGATTTACATGCACACACCTCTTGGAGCATGTCCAGGTCAAGTGGTGCAGACCTTGAATCACCTCAATGGTCCTCCTCTGGATTCACTTCAGTTTTTTGGTATCTCCATTTTCAGCCCAACAATGGACACCAGTATCCCAGTTACAGCTCCACAGTACAGTTTCAAGTGATTAAAGGGAAATAAACACCTTCCTCAGTTGAGTGTGTTCTCAATGGCAAAGACAAGTAGAGCCTGAATTTACCAGTCCCCACTGGCACACCGAAGAGTCCTGCAGGACTGGCTGGATTGCTTCTGGGGAAGCTTGTGCTGGTAAAACAGTGAATTAACTGGGATGCACAAAAGATACGTTGCCATAGCCCAGGAAACAAGCCATAGGGACTCTCTTGTCTATGGAAGAAACATTGTGGAGCATTTGCACCTTCATTACAGCAAGACCAGGATGCAGCAGGACACAACAGCTTCCTCTGGCTTTTATTAGGGAATTAAAACAGATTTTCTTCCTTTTTGATTGAAGATGGTAGTGTTCTCTAAGACGCATCCTAACTCATTCTGTCCCTGGTTTTAGTTTAAAAAGAATCCAGCATAAGAATGGGAAAATTAATAATTTTTTGGAAGACTAAAAATAAAGACTGTAGTATCATGAAAAGATACAGAATAAGCTTTTTCAGGCAAATCTGTCACTTTACCTCACCAGCCTAAAGGGTTTTATTTTTCCCCAGGAAAGGAAGGGCTTTGAGCTTTCTAATGCTATCAGTGTATTTGCAGAGAACAAGTGGAGCTTTCCTTTCCAAACACTGATGTGCTGCACTGCCTCTCAGGCCTTGAGATACTTTGGGGAAGAGAACTGGTTTTCAAAGGCCAAATAAACAGCAGTGGCAAAGGGATCTCATCTAAAATGATGAGAAGCAGGTTATGCACAACTATGGTTAACTTCTTTTGTATCCTGGCATGGACAATAGCCAATGAACAGTATCACCAAATCACAGAATCACTGAACATTGAGTTTGGAAGAGACCTCTGTTGATCACTTAGTCCAACACCATTGCTAACTAGAGTTGTTTGCTCAGAATTGTGTCCAGGCAGGTCCTGAATACCTCCAGAGAAGGAAATTCCACAGCCTCTTTGGGAAGCCTGTTCCACTGCTCTGTCACTCTCAAAGTACAGAAATTCTTCCTTATGTTCAGATGGAACTTCCTGTGTTCCATTTTGCACCCACTGAAACTTGTTTTGTTGCTGGGCATCACTGAAAAGGGTATGGCCCCATCCTTTCAAACCTACTGTTAGGTACTAATCACATTGATAACATGCTCTCCAGGCTAAACACACCCAGGTCCCTCTTAAGAGAGATGCTTCAGTCCCCTGATGGACTTTGTAGCTATCTACTGGACTCTATGCAGTAATTTCTTGTCTTTCTTAAACTGGAGAGCCCAGAACTGGGCCCACACTCCAGATGTGTCTTCATCAGGACAGAATAGAGGGGGAGGATGACCTCCCGTGACCTGCTAGCCACTCTCTTTTTAATGTACTCCAAGAGACCATTTGTCTTCTTGGCAAGGGGACATTGCTGGCTTATGGCCAACTTTGCTGTCCACCAGGACTCCAGGACGTTCTCTGCAGAGCTGCTTTCCAGGAAGTCAGCCCCTAACCTGTACTGGTACCTGGAGTCATTCCTCCCCCCATACACTTGCCCTTCCTGAACTTCATTAGCTTCTTCTTGGCCCAACTCCAATCCGTCCTGGTCTCACTGCATGGCAGCACAGCCTTCTGGTGTATCAGTCACTCCCCCCTAGTTTTGTGTCATCAGCAGACCAGCCTGAGGGTACAGACCAGCCTGTCTTCTCCTCCAGGTCACTGATGGATAAGTTGAACAGGTCTAGACCCAGTATTGACCTGTGGGGAACACTACAGGCCTCCAACTACACTGTGATGCTGATCATAAGTGTCTGCATTCAGCCAGTTCTCAGTCTGCCTCACTGTTCACTCACACACTTCCTAAGCTTACCTATGGTATGGGAGACACTGTTTTTAGCCTTGCTAAAGTAAAAGAAGACAACATCCACTGCTCTTGTCATCTATCCAGCTAGTCATGCCATCATAGAAGGCTACTGGATTGGTCAGGCATGATAAACCTTTGGTGAATCCGTGCTGACCACTCCCGATAACCTTTTTTTCCTCACATGCTTAGAGATCATATCCAGAATGAGCTGTTCCATCACCTTCAGAGGGATGACGCTCACTGACTGTAATTTCCTGGATCCTCTTGCCTTTTTGAAGAACATTTATATTGAAACGGAGGAGCTGATGCACTTCTGAGCAAACCACTGGCTGTAATCTAATCTTAAAACTAGCCATAAAAGATTTTCTCAAAAGAAAAAGAAATAAAAAAAGACTGTACAAAAATTTTAATACCAGTGTCTCTCTGTCCTTAATGTTGCTCATGTGGGTTGTTTTCATGGGTGTCACCACTTTTCTGTCAGCACTTCACATCTGAGCCTCTCTAGTGAATGCATGCTAATCCCCAGGATGTCCTTGAAAGCCTTCATTTGTTAAAATATTTTCAGGAATGCTGAGTACACTTACATTTTTTATAACATATCTGAAGCTCTTTCCCAAATTGTAGCTATTCTGCAATAATTTTCCTTCTCCTTTTGTTCAAGGTGCGATGCAATTGTTTTTAAATTGCTCTTGTAAAATGTGCCAGAAGCTCTCATCTCATCTAATTCAACCAGATTTTGTTGCAGGGGTTTCTTTTTGTGTTTTATTTTGTTTTTTTAAATTTTTCTCTTAGCTTAAGATCTCAGGTATAGTACTGAAATATTTCAAGCATAGTATAGAAATTTTTCAAGCACATGACACCATACATGTTCCATGGAAACAATTAATAGATGTTCCTTCCAGAACATTCATTCCTCCTTTCCTTCCTACATGCACATTCATAAAACCTTGCTGATTCAACATTTCTTTTACTAAAAGAGATTTAACTACTTACCTCTCTGAAAATAGTTGTTAATGTTGTCCTGTAAAACAATGCCACCATCCTGAAAACCAAAAATAAGAAGCCCAGCATAATTGGGCACAGCTATCACCAAAGAGGGAAAATCAGTGATTCTTGGCCAATTTGCAAATTTTTCACATAAACAGTGTTCCCCTGCAACACAGAAGGAAGCCTTTTTAGTAGTTAATAGAACTTAAATTCCTCTAATATCTTGAGCAGGCACACACTGCATCCACCAACAGCTCTGGATGCAGTGGCTTAATCTCTTTTCAAGATGGCAGGCACACACAGAGAGACATTCACATTCCGCTCTTCCTCTTTGGCTTGGCAATGCCCCTTTAACCACTCCTCTCTGACGAGGTGAAAAACCAAACCTAGGTTTGTTATGCTTTTTGGTTACATGACACCTGCTCAAGGAACCCATATTAAGAGGAAGGAGAACAGAAAGACTTCCCCTTTTTTGTGGGACCTTCAACCAAAATGAGAAACCACATCAGTAAGAGACAGTGTCACAGCAGCATAAGGAGAGACAACTGCTGGCTGTCCTTGTGGGGGCTGCAGGCTTCATCCTTAAGAAAATGGCCCAACAGATGCCAGAGCTGGTACAAGGGAAGGACTGGGATGTACCCTCAGAGTGGGGTCCAACCAGGACAGTGACATTTCTGCCACCTGTCTTTGATACATAACTATTGAAGTAGCTAGCTGCATGCTTCCTTTATAAACTGAAAGAAATCTAAGCTAAGAATCATAAGCTCCTTTAGGATGATCCACAGTGTTCAGTAGGATTTACACCTAACAGACTAATTCCATAGATTCACAGGGATGAAGCAAACTCTGTGCTAAGTCTTGGAGATAAAGTCTGTAATAGCTGGTATTGTTATCAAACTCAGTATCTTTTAAAGTCACCTCTCAGGGATTTGAATAAAAATCAGCCTATATAAATGTCAAAAAACCCCTACAGGTCTCTGTAATGCATAGTCCTATATGCTGGTCAAAAACATCGTGACTTAGAGATTCAATTCTTTACTAGGTATGAAGAAAATACATGTAGATACTTGTTTAGTTTATACCACAGCCTTCTCACATTCGCAGCTATGTCTAAGAAAAAATATTTTTTCCAAATAGAGAAGTGGTTCCAACAGAGACTTATTAGAGCTGATATATATTGAAAGCAGAGAAATACTAAAAGGGAAGAGGAAGTCCCTTACTTTGAAACTAGAAATAAAACAGCTTGAAAGAAAATAAGGCAGTAAAGCAAACAGGATAATGGAAAGTCAGGCAAACTAGATGACACAGCAGCTGATCCTACCGCATACTAGGGAAGGTGACAACCATCAAACTTACCTTTATGCAGCTGTGGTTTTGGATGCATTGTATTAAGCTGTGATGCATTATTATAATTATAGCAATTTAAACATTGTTAATACTTGGATAGTGTGTCCTACAATTGAGTAACTTCTGGTATATTTTCATGACATAAAAAAAGGGATGACTCTTTGACACATTTCCTCCAGTGATGAAGCTCATCTGAGAAGATCCTGCCTCCCTGTTACTCCTGCCCTGGGCCCTCCCACACTCATAGGCTATGACATGCGGCTGTCAGGGAGCTTTAGAAATTGTCTGGGTTAAGGATCAAGCTTTTTTTTTCCTTTCTGAGGCAGCTTCTTAGAGCTGCAAATCATTTCAGAAGCAAATCTAATCTATCTGTTCATGTGTTTACACTTTGCCCCGTCATTGCAATGTCTGGATACCAAGTCCTTTGACAGACCTGATATATGTCCCACCTTGCCAGCATTACCGGGTGGGACTCACCCTCTATTATACCTATTATAAGCAACACCAATGATGTGTGTGGGGTAATCCCCAAGCAGAGTGTGGCAACTCACACAGGATGGCCCACAGAGCACCTAGACCATGCAAACAATACATGCTAACAAATATTAATAAATACTAACAAAAATAACATCAGCTTTTACCCATCTTTGCGACAAGAAAAGGGCATTCAAGTGGCCACCCAGCCACATTAAGCCAAAAATGCTGCCAGGTTCAGGAACTGCTCCAGTTCTGGGCTGCTGCTGGAGACAGTGTTTAAATCATCCCCATGTTCTGCTCCTTCCTCCACTGTTCTATGCTTCTCTTTCACTATCATTGCTTGCTTGAACAGCCTGATGGCAGAGCTTAACAGACACAAACCCAGCTAGACCAAATAAATAAGTGAATGTTTTTATCCTTGTTTGGCTTCCTGAACTGACTCAGCTCACCCACCTGACTCCTGCTGTGGGTCTCAGCTGCAATCACAGCAGCAGTGCTTGATCTCAGACACAAAGAAAGTAACACCATTAGACAAGATGTGTGTAAACCAGCAAGTATTGTCTAGGTTTGCTAGCATTTGCTTTAAGGATAATATCTTTAAAATTGTGAGCAACGTAATACTGAGGAGGTGCTGAATGACTTGGCACAAAGCTTCTGGGGACAGACAGCACTGAAACAGAATAGCTCTAAGTTTGGAGAAACTTACTCAGCAATTTCTGCATCAAGCCTGTACCTTCTGCTTGAGGATCTCTGCACTTCTTTTCAGCAGATTTCCAGTCCTGGAGGAGATGAAGAATCTCTGGATAATTGCACTTTCCAACCAGTAATTAGGTTCATTGTTACAAATTCATGCCTTACTTCCAGCCTAAATTTTTCACTTTCAGCAACTGGATCTTCTTGTGCTGTTGGTCCCTTGACACCAGTGATTGTTCTGTGTAACTATGGATAAAGAGGACTAGGAGAAGCAGTTTTAAAAAACTGTTCTTCCAGTGATAAGATGTGCATTTCTCTGAGTCTTTGTATAGTCTCCTTCACCTCTTTGCTGTGGGCTGTAGGCTGTCAAGGAGAGTAATCAAGGGAGGTCCCTTTGTGTACCTGTAGCATCTTTTGCTCTGAAAAGACCGTGCAGTCAGTTTCACTTCCAAAATCCTGCAATGATTCTGTTATGCAGATTCAGCTGCATGTATTGTAGATTTTTCTTTTTAGCTTATTATCTGACAGGCTATACATGGTTGACACCACTGAGCAGGAGTGATGCCAAGATGTCTATTCTTGGATGTTTAAATGATCAGCCGACTTACAATCTGGTTTTTCCAATCTGTGGAGGGACCAGCTGGTTGGTTTTTTTTTTTTTTGCAGATGAAAAATTAATGATCTGTTTTGATGATCTGGGGGTTTATCATGTAAGCAATTTCTTTACAAAGCCATCATGGCCTCACTCTGTGGTGAAAGCAGGCGAAGGAAGGAGTCACAAGTTGGTGGTAGTGGTTTCTCCATTAGAATGTCACCTGTCCTGAGGGTAACAGGCCTCCAAGCCTGTGAAAGAAGCTTTATTTAATCATGTCATTAAATTTCTATGCCCAAAGCCCATCTTCTCAGTCTTAGAGCTGCAAAAGACACTCCTGACATTCAGTTAGAGAACCCCACAGGAAAAACAGAATTCAATCTTGTAGAATGCATCCCTTTTTAGGTTCAGGTACCACTGAAAGTTTGCAAATTATTTTGCCTTTAATGTAATGCATATAAAATAGAAACAGACCTGCGTGAAGAACTGTAATCTCTAAATAAAGCATCTAATGAAATTGTATGATCTACAGTAATGAAAAAAGAATGGAATGTACCCAAAATTTCCTAGGAAGAAAATTTCCAGAATATCCTATGAGCTTTCATGTTCATTATGAATTCATCATGAAATTATCTTCACCACCTCAAGATAAAGTTATTTCTACAGGGTTTGTTATAGGTTACCAGTTTCTAAGACTTTTCCAGGATTTAGAAGCATGTAGAAAACAACTGCTCCATACAGCCATATGCTTTGGTGTTCTCACAGCCAGCCAGGCTGAGCCCCCTTTTATATGGTGCTCTCTAGAGATTACATCCTCACAGGTGTTGATACAGTGAGGTAGTTCCACCCTCTTAATTTTGCAGACCATTAGCCTTCAGCTGTCTTGGCACAGTGCAGCCAGGCTACCTCACTAGGACCAGAGGAAGGTCCCGAAGATGATCAGGGGGCTGGAGCACCTCTCCTACAAGGACAGGCTGAGACACTTGGGGCTGTTCAGCCTGAAGAAGAGAAGGCTCTGAGTAGACCCCATAGTGGCCTACCAGTACCTAAAGGAGCTACAGGAAAGCTGGGGAGGGGCTGTTTGTTAGAGAATTAAACAAAAGGACAAGGGGGAATGGGTTTAAACTAGAGCAAGGCAGGTTTAGTTTACACATTAGGAAGAATGGGTAGTGATGCACTGTCCCAGCTTTCCCACAGAGGTGGTGGAGGCCCCATCTCTGGAGATATTCAAGGACAGGCTTGCTGAGGCTCTGAGCAACCTGATGTAGTGCAGGATGTCCCTGCTACTGTAGAGGGTTGGACTAGATGGCCTTTGAAGGTCCCTTCCAACTCAAAGCGTTCTATGGTTCAATGAACCACAGGACAAGCTTTACTGATGGCTGAGGAGTTCCAAAAGAGGCTTGAGGCTGCAGAATACATGTGCTGCCACAGCAAGAGAAATTCCTTTTGCAGACTGGTCTTAGCAGGAGGGCTGAGTCCTGCCCTCCTCCCTTTCAACTTTTCACTCCTGCATCAGCAGAGGAAATGATTCAATAAAGGACTAAACCTAAATCTAGTCACCTGTTTTTCATGGTGAGTTCTGCAATGCTTCACCTTCACAGGTACTATTTATAGTGCTATGATGGCAAGGACCAGAGGAAGTACTCTGCACAGCCATAGTCATGGTATATTTGTACAGTCTGTGACAGAATTTAAGTGACAATATTAGGTATGGTGACAGCACACATATGCTACCCACCTGCTGGCTTCCTCCTATAGATGTAACACAGTGTGCCAATACACTCTATAGGCTCCTCTTTGGATTCCTCTTCTTAAACACTTTCCTCAAAAGTCAGGCTGTCAACATGTGGTGGATAAAATGACTGGAACTACACATGAGGGCAGAGTAGTGGATGTCATTAATCTCAAGTTTAACAATGCTTACAGTGTTATTTCCACAATATTCTTGTACACAAGATGGAATATTACAGTATGGGAAGGTGGACAAACAAATGAGAAAATACCTGAAAGGTCTAAGAAGCTCACAGATAATGAGTCATGCTCTGTCTTGAGGATGGTAACTAGTAGAGCCCACAAGGATCTGCACTGAGACCTGTCTCATTTAAGATCTGCATCACTGACAAGGTGGACCAGGTGGCTGGGTTCATCAAGTTAACAGGTAACAACAGCAAGTTGCAAGGACCAGTCAATAATGCAGGTGGATAGGCGGGAAAAAAGTTTCTGCAGGGCTTCCATGCACTTGGGGCTGGACCAGTGTGCATCCCTGCCCTGGTCAGGTCAAGTCCTGGCAGACAACAACCAAGGGGCAGACGTACATCTGGTCAGCAGCAAGGACAGCAGCAATTGCTGTGGTGTGAGCAGAGCTCAGCTTTGCAACAGAGATAGCTTTGAAGAACTTCACTAAAGTTGCTAAGCCTCTGTTCACTGTATTTGTCAAGTTGTGACAGTCTGGTGAACTTCCCACCCATTAGAAAATGGGAAACATAACCCCCATTTTCAAAACAAGGAAAAAGGAACACCCAAGAAATTACAGGCTGATCAGTCTCACCTCTTTTCCTGGCAAGATCCGGGTGGCTGCACTCAAAGGGTTCAGATTCACTGGTTTGTCCATCACATTGTGGGAAACCAGTGTTTTCCTGATTGAGATGATGACTACTCACTATCAAAGCAGCTCACCACTAGGCATGTATCCAAGGCAGCCTGAATCCTGATAACTCCTGATCAAAGGTTTTCAGGTCATGGATTACAGTGACATCCAGCATGAATTAGAGACACACAATCAGTGTCCACACAAACTGTATTATATTAAAAATACTAATTTATTACTAATAATACTAATATTAATAAGACTAATATATGTATACTAGTAACAAGAAGCCTGTTACTACTTTTCACTAGTAATCGAAGGGGCCTTAAAGATCATCCAGTTCCAACCTCACTGCCATGGGCAGGGACACCTCCCACTACACCAGGTTGCTCAGTGCCTCATCCAATCTTGCCTGTTTTATGGGCAACCTGTCCCCATGTCTCACCACCCTCACAGTAAATCACCTCTCTCACAGTAAAATTTTCATTCCCTTGTACAGTGGCTTCTGTTTAGAACTGTTAGAAGTGTGGGCTTTTCAGGATGAGCTCTTTCCTTTATCTGTTCCTTTAAGAGACAGTAAGAAAATAATGCACAACTAGTCTCAATACCAGAGGTGGAGTTCCATGTTACCAAGTTTCACATAGCTCAGCACTGAGTGGGAGTGGCTTTTGGCAACCCAAGGCAGGAAACAAGCTGGCTCGTCTTTGTCCTGTGTTGTCATAAATCTTCCAGTCATCTAAAAGTGCCACTTCAAGACACAGGATGCTAAAATTAGGTGAAAGGTGAATGTTGAGTCTAAATCACTGGGAGCTGACACACCAACACAGAGTACTGTGATATTAAAATGTGTTTCTCTCTTACATACAGATGCTACTGTGGTAAATATTTTAGTATGTTACAAAAGCCTGATCTGCTTACAGGCACATCTGAAGCCAAGGTGCACCCTCTTTTTAGGTCTGTGTGCCCACTGCAAGGTGCTGCTGCCCTGGTTTGCACTGGTATCCCCTGAACTACCACAGTATCAGGCACAGTGAGGATCTTCATCTTAGGAAAAAAAAAAGGCAAGCTGCTTGGTGAGTGTAAGACGGGACAAAACATAATGAAATATCATGTGAAGATCAGGGAATGGAGCAGATGACTTACTTTTAAGAGTGGTTTTTATCTTTGCCTTTTGCCCAGAGAAAATGACTGTCATACTGAAGAAAGACTTTGCTGGTTTGATTTTTTCCAGCAGAAACAAAGACTCTCTGTTGCCCAGCCAAACCTTTTATTTTTGTCTGTAAATGAATATTAGTTAAAAAAAAAAAATTAAAAGGCAAAAGCAGGAAGGAGAACATGTAAATAGTACATAGTAAGTTACTAAATAACATGTAATTATATAAGCTAATACATGTACATTAACATAAAGAGAAGAGTGTAACTGTGGCAAAGAGTTTAAACCTTGGGGACAAAGAGTTGAAATCTGCCACAAGCTTCACATAACCTTAGAGCTGTGAGTAGCTTCTTTGCTTTTGGCTGTTCGCCAAAACCTTCCTAAAGGGTTTGTTTTGTTGCCTTAACCTTGCCCCTTGTAGCTTTTAGCAAAGTGTTGAACATCCCAGAAGAGATTTTACATGATTCACATTCCAAGAGCCCACCAATCCCCTGTTGAAATAACAGAAGGAGCCTGTTGGCTCACTTTAACAGCTGCCTTCTCACAGAACAAGCTTCAAAAAAACCCAAAACGAACTTATCAAGATTTTTTGCTGCAAATACAAGTTAAGTACTTGATTATGATAGTGTAAATAAAGTAAAGCTAAAGGAAAAAGAATTTAAACGCTTTTTTATACTCTGCTTGAATCTATGGCACTGCTCATTAATTTCAGCTCATGGCACATACTGACAAGGAAATATTCTTGGCTGAATCTGGTGTTAATCAGTAACCAAGAGATGCTTCTCAGCTTTCACAACTGAGGATCTCATTCCAAAAAAGAACACCACAGCCTCCAAATACTACAGTACAAAACAGGACACAGTCATGGGATGCAGCTTACACAGCTTGAAATGTTTTCATTTTCTTTTCAATCAAAGTATCAAAAACTTGTTCTTTCTTCTTAAATTCATATTACATAGAAGCCCATAAGGCAAGTGGACATATCAGAAACATCTCTATGTGGTGTTTAAAGTTGCTTCTCTCTGCTTAATTTATGAAAACACAAATTAAGCATTGGTAGGTTTGCTTCTCTGTATAGACATTTGATTTTTACGCTTTTGTTATTTGGAGGTTCTCTGTGATAGTAATTCTCTGCTCACCCTGCTAATCAGATAACAGGGACAACTCACTGGACTGAAACTTCAGCTGAGCTTCCGTTTAGGTTACACAATGCACATCATTATAAACTTCCCTTAATTTTCAAAAGTCAGGCAAAAGCTGTAACTGCTGCCATTTTGGCTTCATGGAAATTCTGACAAAGCTGAAACCTCTGACAGGACCTGTGAGTGAGACACTGAGAGAGTGACACTGACAAATCAATATTGCAGAAGGCAAATGTGACAAAGAGTCTTACAACTTCCAGCAGTGATGACAGAACACAAAATTACTCTCTGAAAGTGTAACGCAATCTGTGCTACGTGAAGGTCTTGTTGCATGACTGTACCGTTCTTATACCCAGACAAAATAATTCATGCACAGTGAAAATTACTAATTTTAAAATTTAACATTGCTGCATGGCATTGCATGGAAACTAAATGATTCATGCCAGGAAAAAGAGGTCAGAATGGGTTTACAGGGCATGCTGTTAGGGTCCAGCTTTGGTAGCTTCCTGATCTTGAGGTTAGAGAATGCATATTTGGTTTTTAACCTTACTCCTTTTTGGCCTTGTGTTTTCAGACATTTTTGGAGGGATAGGGGTAGGGGTAAAAAAAATTTAAAAAGAAAAGGTGACAGTGTTAGTCTTCATGGTCTAAGCAGGTTCAGGACAGGAGTTAGGAGTGTTAGTGGGAACTACAGATTGGATGTGCGAACTGAAGCTGCTCTCTCCTGAATTTCTATCAACTGAAAAATGACACCACAACTCAACTGACAGTCTCCAAGTGTGCAGAGGAAAAGACAGTGTTACTCACACAGACCCAAAGGAGGGGAAACAAGAGGACATCACAAATGCACCTGAAATACAACTGTGAGGAAATCTATCACAGGTTGACGGCACTACCAGCACAAAAGCAAGCTAGAATGACACACACACATAGCAAGGACTGAATCACATTGCCAGAACATCCCTCTGAAGCTGAAATAAATGCTACTTGTCACTGCAAGCACAGTCCTGTGGTGCTGGGAACACCTGGTAAAAAAGCATAGTCGTCTCCTGTCTGCGAGTAGTGGTACAAATGGAATACTGTGATTTCACTGCAGAACATCATCCCAGTGATCCTCAGATACCTTCACCTCCGACTTGCCACTCTCTTCTGTAACCCACACAAACTATTGCCACATGAACTTTTTGCCACCACTGAAGTTTTCAGAGCTGTGTTTCTTCCACCTTTTCCACAAGTCACAAAGGGCACAGGGTGACCAATGCCTATTGGGATATATTCTGTGTACAAGCTATTTCAGCTGTACCAACAGCCCTCTGAATTTCCACAAGCTGTGAATTCCCTCTTTTCTGTATCTCCAGTAGTTAACATTTGGTGCAGTGTTTCAGCAGGAAGCCAGGGAAAATAATTTTCATTAATTTTTGCAGCATAAAAAAATCCGCCCTTGGATACTGCTGCCAAGAGAGGAAGAGAGTTACAGCACAAAACAGCAAACACCCTTGGAAGATGTCTATATATTATATCATTTGCTTAAATGCAGCCATAAGCAGAGAAGTAACATTTTGCAACTATTATGACACTTTTAATCCATGATTCTGAGAGTACTTTGTCGGGAGATAATTTACTCAAAGCCAGCTTTGGACCCAGTGGTAAACTGGTATCAGAACCGAGAAGATAGCACTTCACAGTTAAAACAGAACACAATGCGTGTTTTAAGCATTATCTTTGGCTCTTCAGGAAATAACATCCTCAGAATTGTCAGTCCCTCAGAGTACCTTAGACATCATGTGGAAATAAAGGCTTGTGGCTACCACCAGTAATGTGGTACCACCAGCATGTCAGAAGAAGCTCTTCCTCCAATCAATCTGTCCTTGCCATAAATTATCTGTCAAATCTATTTATATGTGTCAATTTCTTTTTTTCTGTCCTTGTAATCAGATTTCAAAGACCCGCACAAATTAAAATCACTAGTGTTTACAGAGATTTGCTAGATATTACAATTGGGAAAATATTTTACTGAATTGTATTTACAGTTTCAGCAATACTGCACTTCACTAAACAATAGCAGGTGACCTCATTAATGTTTATAAATATGGAAAAGGTGAGCATCAGGAGGATGGAGCCAGGCTCTTCTCAGAGACATCTAGTGATAGGACAAGGGACAATGGGTGCAAGATGGAATACAGGAGGTTCCACAGAAATATGAGAAAAAAATTTGTCAGGGTGAGGGTGACAGAACACTGGCACAGGCTGTCCAGAGAGGGTGTGGGGTCTCCTTCTCTGGAGACCATCAAAATCCCAACCCAGGAGGATGCCTTCCTCTGTGACCTGATCTGGGTGTTGCTGCTCTGGCAGGGGGATTGGACTACATGATTTCTTGGTCCCTGACATTCTGTGATTCTGTGTGATTCTGTACTAGCAGGTGGCTTTTCAGTGGTTTATCTTTCACAGCACCTTAATATCAATCCCAAACAAAGCCTCCTGCTGTTCTCAATCAGGCATGAAACAGAAACCAAACATATGAGTAACTAAAGTCAGAAGAAAGTAAAAATAAAAATACCTGGAGACTCAAAGATGTTTTGAAGTACAAGATGCAACTTCCTAGATTAAGCCACTATTACACCTCTCTACCTCTCTCACACCTCTTCCAGCAGTTATCAGTATTCACTGCTTCTGAGGAGGGAATAAAGACATAGAATCATAGAATCATAGAATAGTTTGGGTTGGAAGGGACCTCAAAGATCATCAAGTTCCAACCCCCCTGCCATAGGCAGGGACACCTCCCACTAGATCAGGCCACTCAGTGCCTTGTCCAGCCTGGTCTTGAGCACCTCCAGAGAGGGGGCATCCACAACCTCTCTGGGCAAATACCTGTTTGGTGGGGAAATGAAAGATGGAAGGTGAAGGGAAGAGGAACAGTCTGTGACAACTGTTATACAGCTTTCTGATCACAATGCTGCTTTTCACCAACACCAGTTGTTGGAGGTATAGTTATCAAAGTGCAGCAGAAATAGCACCAGCACATGGCTGACACGGACATCTCCTGAACTCAGGTACGTCCTGGCTGTGACCATTGCATCAATGCTGACGTCTACTTAGAAAAACTAATCTGCTCAGGGCCAGTGTGGCTACTTCAAAGCCCTGTAGCGTTTCATTTGCAGAGCTCTACTTTCTATAGTTCCAAAGAATCACATCTTCCAGGTCCTATTCCCATATCAGGCATCACAGGTCCTAAGTGCATTCCAAATACCACTAGTGTGTTATCTGATGTATTAAGTCACAAGCCTTGCAAAAAGCTGCATTTGTTTTGGATTATAATGTCAAAGAGCCTGTCAACACCATATAATTCTGGAAGTGTTCGGTGTACAGTTAATCCCATGAAAAAAGAATTCACCACCAGCTGTTAGTCCTCCTGAGTTCATGATGTCACTTCTGCTCACTGTCCACTGCGGTGTGGACTGGGACATTTACCCCATGCACAAAGGATTTCACATGGCTTTTGCTTCCTTCCTCAGAGTGACCAGCTGGGAACAGCTGAAGCCACAGAAGATCAGGTTTGAATTCTGCACTGACCACAGGGAAATCTTTTGAGTATTTTTTCTGGCCTGCACTAGATGTGGTCACACATCTGAAGAAGGCTCTCAGTTCACAATGTCCACTCAAATTTCAAAGACCACCCTCTGTTTGTCAGGAGTATCAGTGCTTCCAAACTTTCAGAACATCATAATCTCCTGAGCCAACTGCTTCCCACAGCTCTGCTGTTGGTTCAAGGGCCTCTGTCCTAATGATCACAGGGAGCTGCTGACTTCTTTGGCACAGGGAAACAGCATTCTCATTTTGTGGAGTTTTCTTTTCATTATTGTCTGAAAGCTGTGACAGGTCTTCCAGCAGACATGGGACTACTCAGTGCTCAAACTGCTCAGTGTTCAAACTGTCCTCTGTTTGAAGTCGCTCCTAACCTCAGCAGAAACTCCTGAGATGGTATCTGAAATACAGTCTTGTGAAGCTGAGAGTTATCTCAGCTTTGGAGCTGGATGATGCTATTACCTGACAAACTCAGCATGCTGCAGAGAGCCTTGGCTTCATTTCAGCTCAGACCAAAAGACGTTGAGTCTGGCTGTGATAAGGAAGCAGTCAAAAGTCTCTGACAACCACATCTATCAAGGAAAACTGCTCAATTCTAATTACAAAAGCTGGTAATTTCAGACACTGTATCTACCGGTGTTTCTCTTCACCCCAGAAATATCTTACTTTACTTTCTGCAGGGAAAATCTAATTTCTCTTTTTCCATGATGTAGTGCACATCTCTTTCATTCAAGACACTTTAGAGCAAGATATTCTCCCTGTTCAGCAGACTTGCAAAAGCTTCCCCTCATGAGATATGATGCTTTCTACCCATCAAAGTTTCCTTGTTTCTGTTGCAGTTTTCTGTCCTGGTGAATGTAGTTTGCCAGGGGTAACTGAAGTGCTACTTCAGCGTAATACTGAACATTGGCCAGACTAGACATTTTGATATGCAAATCACAACACCGTGATGAAATTAAACTTCATTTTATGCGCAAAACTGTTCAGCTAGAAAAGATTTCCGTATTTAAATGTAAGGCTCACAAGTAAAAAAGCATCATATGTAAAACAACCAGATTTTTACTAAACTTTTACATTAGAATATCAGTCTTGATAACTCGCGTGAGCCTCACAGATTTGCCTTAACATCCTATTTGATTTTCCAGTCTATAAATACATCATAAGTAGAATCATAGAACAGAATCATAGAATGCTTTGGGTTGGAAGGGACTTTGGAGATCATCTGGTTCCAACCTGCCCTGCTAGACCAGGTTGCTCAATGTCTCATCCAGCCTGGCCTTAATTACCTTCAGGAAGGGGTGGTCCACAACTTCTCCAGTCAACATATTCCAGTGTCTTACCAATCCCACAGTAAAAAACTTTCTTATCTCCAGCCTAAATCTCCCCTCTACCAATTTGCATCCATCACTTCTAGTCCTGCCATCATGTATCCTTTTAAAAAATCCTACCCCAGCCTTTCTGTAGGCCCCTTCAGGAAATGAGAAGCTACTGTGAGGTCCCCCCTGAACCTTTTCTTCTCCAGGCTGAACAACCCCAACTCCTTCAGTCCTCAGAAGGGAAGTGCTTCAGCCCTTTGATTATCTTCATGACCTGCTCCAACAACTCAATGTCCTTCTTATATTGAGGGCACCAAAACTGGACACGGTACTCCAGGTGGGCCCTCACCAGAGCTGAGTAGAGGGGCAAAATCACCTCCTTTGACCTGCTGGTCACACTTCTCTTGATGCAGCCCAGGACTGGGTTGGCCTCCTGGGCTGCAAGTGCACACTGCCGACTCATGATGAGTTTCTCATCCACTGACACTCCCAAATCCTTCTTTTCAGGGCTGCACTCAAGCCACTCTCCACCCAGCCTTTATCTGTGCTCAGGGTTGTCCCAGCCCAGGTGCAGGACCTTGCACTCAGCCTTGGTGAATTCCATGAGGTTGGCATGGGCCCATCCTTCAGGCCTCTCAAGGTCCATGTTGTAAGACACTGCAAGATTGTCCCTTACACACTACAAATATCTGTGTCTGCAACAAACTAAGAAACACAGATGGAAAGAAATGTGATTGAGATTACTCTTTCAGTAGTGAACACTTCATTCAGCTAGGCTAGTATTCTGACTGATAGAGAATTTGGTTTTATCAGACCCTCAACCTGCTCAGAGGGGAAAGACAAGCTAAAAGATCCACTGTATTAGTCATGGCATAACCCAACACATAAGCAATTTGGGACAGTAGCAAACAATTCTGCAGAAAGTTTTATTGGCAACTGATTATTTGGCTGGTAGACAGCTGCAAGAACTTCAGAGTTTAGAATTTATCTTGCGCAATTGAAAAGAACATAGTAATATATTGACTACTTGTAAACTGCTGGTGTGAATTTTTTTCTCCTTTTACTGCCCATAGTTTTGAACAGGATTATCACAGGAGGAGCTCCATGGTAAAAAGCCTCTCTCAAACACGAAGGATGAAAGACTCACTGATTTTTTTAACAAGAAGTTTGGTAAGGCTTATATTGCTGAGGCTTCTTTAGCATCTGCCTTGTGGGATTGCCCCTGTTTTGTGTGCCTCTCAAAAGAGGAATCTCAAAAGAAAATAAAGGCTGTAAATTAAGGCTCTTTTCTAAGACTATATGCATCCTGTTAATCAATGCCTTCCTTCTTTAAGGTTTACAGCAAGCTGTCACATAAAGAACCATACCCGTGCTATGTCCATTCATCTGAAAACTGTGACCCATGAACCATAATGAGGAAGACTACAAAACATCTACAATTTTCACACCAACATCTTTGTGATAACTACATACACTTCAGAATTGCCCTTCAGTTCTAAACTTAAAATCTGTAATATACTCAGTAAGTACTAAATTAATACAGGAAAATTGAACTTGGACAGAAAAAAGCAGTGAGGGTATGTGTAAAAACATGTGCCACAGGCAACACACCTCAAAATACAAGAGATGCATTAAAAGCCAATGAGATAGAAAGTAGGCTCAGAGAGACAAAGAACCCCAGCTTATAAGGTCATCTTTGATCCTTGGAAGAGGCACAACCAAAGCTCTTGATTATGACTTGGTTGGTGTTTCCTTAGTCAGACTAGTCAACAAACTGAAATGTTTCATGAATAACCTGCCTTATCTGCAGTTTTTATTACTTTAATCTGGTCTTCCCTTACAAGTTTCTGAGAAATACTGAAACAAATCCAGCTGTTTTGCATTCTGCTTTTTGCTGAAACCACTTTTGAAGTCTAAGCCTCTGTTAACCAAAATGTAAATGTTCTCTGAAATAGTGCTTGATGTTTTCACCAAGATTCTATAGCTACTGTACCTGTGGCAAGACACATGACTTCATTAGCATGCCACAGAATGTCTGAGCACCATTGGTGCAACACACCATAACAAAACTTGAATCTTAAATACTACCAATGGAATAAAAATTCTTCTCCCATCCTCCTAAGGATTTAAGTGTCTCCAGAGATATCCATGGCTGGCACTTCTTCACAGGGTCAGTTTTAAACACATCTCCTCTCCCCTGCAAAGGAAGCAAGACTAGAGTCATGCCCTACATCAGCATCACTCTGATGTTTGCTGTGTAATGTGAGGTTTGCAAATGTACTTCAAAAAGCATTCTTAGTATTAGAATGGTACTACTCAATTATAGTAACTTCTCTCAGGGTTTTTCAGTTGACATCCATGGAAGAAGTATTTTTCACATCAAAAATCAGAATTTTGTGAAAAATATTACATAATTCTTCCTCCTCACCAAAGAGGCTGTGCAGAAAATCTCTAGTATTACATGTGACCACACATCCTACAAACACAGCTTTTCAAAGAAGATTTTAATTTGCAGTATTCAGTCACTGTTAAAAAAAAATGTCTGTGCTCACAATGTTTCTGTGGCAGGACAATAATTTAGCAGACACTAGATTCCTTTTTTATTTTACTTTCCTTTGGAAGCAAGTAAATCAAGAAGCAAAGAAAATACACCAAAATACCACAAAAGCACTGCACGTTCTGTTGAAAACGGTCTATTAGTACAGCAAATTCTTTTTTGACAGTAGGTAGATCCCTTTCCAGGGAGATACCTAGACAGCTGAAACTTTCTTTCACTTCCTGTGGGATTCTTTTCACTACATTTTTGCACGTCTAAGCTGTTTACCTAAACGCGTGACAATGACAGCCCCTAGTGGAGTAAAATTACACCTGCAGCAGCCTAGCACAAAACCTCTTCTGCAAGCACTGCTGGAGATTTGCTTTGCTCGGATGTGTACTTTTTATAAATATCTTGGCAATGAATTAGTCAGACCATATGGTTCTTTATTTTTCATACACTCTAACCAGGTGGGTGCCCTAGCTGCTTTATTTCCTTCTCTCTGTCATTTTTAGACTGATTGTATTTTCTGGCAATTTTATTTTTACAAAAAGGGTGAGTACAAGGTTTTCTTACTTTTCTGATTATTATTACAATACATAAGTGGAAAAAAGTGGTGTGGCATTTGCTCTCACTTCAGGTGGCACAGTGTTACTTACTACCACGTAATGTCTTTGCTTTTCTCTGAAAAAAAACCAAAAGTTGTTGCGTTTGAAAGTGGAATTCTGCTTTCTTTCCTCCTGAAACTGTCTGCCAATGCCACCTTACTCCCAATAAGTAGGAACTTACCTTCATGTAACAGTTATTATTACCATTATGATGAAATCTGGCATTCAAAAATTTCCATAATTTGCATGCAATGCACAGGAAAAAAACGTGGGACTAAAAGGTGGGAAGAGGAGAGAGGGTAAAATGGGCTCTGAAAACACATGTACTGTTTCTTTCCATGTCACATTATTATATGTTACAGTATTATACAAGCGCGGACCAGTATTTTGAAAGAGTAACTCTACTTAGTTTTTTAACAACTACAATGCATACAGTTCTGCACATGGAGAGATTTTATTCACATTTGTTTCAATTTTTCATTAAACTGAATCTAGCCTTTATGTATTTATTTGAGTATCCCTTGAACACTCAAATGAAGATACAAATTGCTAGACAGGTGCTTTTGCACTCAAAGATATGAGATAAATCACTGAGCACAGCTCTTCCTTCCTGTGTATCACTCAAATTCAGAGTTCCAAATGCACGGAACGCAACAAGGGATAAAGGTCATGGGTATGTAAAGATACCTACTGGGGTCTTTGATTATACCAAATATAAATTCTCTTTCTGAGTTATCTTCAGGAAGCACTGAGTGCAGGGATAGAGGCAACTGGCTAAAAGACCCATCAGGCAGAGAATGAAAGAGGCATGCACTCCACACTGTTAGTCTGTAAGTGCTAAATCCACATCACTGCAGTTTCATGCAGAAGTATTTTCGCAAGATGACAATGCCATCAATGTATGAAGATCATAAATGAACTCTGATGAGAGCTTCCTGCAGCAGGAAATGCCAGTAAAATCAAAATACTGTTATGGAACAATCCATAAAAGGTTTTCAATTTTATAACAATTCCTAAACAGTCCATTATTGTCAGTGTCAGTGCATTGTCCGAGAGGAGGCTGACGGATTCCCTCTTGGGATGGCCAGGCCAGGTGGAGACCATCCCTGGGGAGATTGCACAGCCCTTGGTGCCAAACACTGTGGCATCATCAAAGGAGAAGGGATCACAGGCAGGCCACAAATAGACCAGCCCAGCCCAGATCCCAAAGCACTGGGCATCAAACACAGCCAGGACACCAAAGAAGAAGAGATCACCAGGGGGCCACAAGGAGCCAATCTCACACCAGATGCCACAGCACTTGGCACCAAACACAGTGGGAACACCAGAGGAGGAGGGCCAAGCTCTAAGCCATGGACAGCAGGTCCCAGCTTCTCCCAGCAGAAACAAGCAGCATAAGCAAGGAGGCTGCCTTCCCTCCAGGGAATGACAGGCCATGAGGAGTCGGCAGAGGTCCCACAGCCGTCTTCAGGAAGCATAAAGTGTATGGATAGAGGCAACTGGCTAAAAGAACAGGCAGAGAATGAAATCTGAGACATAAACCCTGCCATGTTTGTCCCTAAGAGAAGATGCTAAATCCACATCACTGCAGTTTCTTGCACAAGTATTTTTGCAAGATGACAATGCCATCAGCATATGAAAATCATAAATGATCTCAGATGAAAGCTTCATGCAACAGGAAATGTCCGTAAAACACAATATTATTCTGGAACAATCCATAGAAGGTTTTCAATTGTATAACACCAGGCCAGGAGGAGACCATACAAGAAGAGACCTCACAGCACTTGGTGCCAAACATGGTGGCATCACGAAAGGAGAAGGGATCACAGGCAGGCCACAAATAGCCCATCCTAGGACAGTTCCCAAAGCACTGGGCACCAAACACAGCCAGGATGCCAAAGAATAAGAGATCACCAATCGGCGACAAGGAGCCAATCTCAATAGATCCTGCAGCACTTGGCACCAAACACAGCGGGAACACCGAAAGATCATGACAATGGCCAAGCTCTAAGGCATGGACAGCAAGGCCCAGCTTCTCCCAGAAGGAGCAAGCAACCATCAGCAAGGAGGCCACCTTTCCTCCAGGGAACGGCAGGTCAAGACTAGCTGGCAGAGGTCCCACAGCCCTCCCACATACAGGAACTGCCAGTACATCAACAATGAATAGTCGGATTGAAAGTTTCCTGTGTCTGTGCCTCTTGTTCTATTTTATTTCCACAGTACCAGAGTTGAAAACTGCAGTCTATAATCTGGAGCATGCTAAATTTACTTTGTCTACAGTCAAAATCATTA